>CM026387.1:21377558-21445450 GCA_014843695.1 Archivesica marissinica
TAGCCACCATTAACCCATTCAACACCAAGTAACTGACATGGACTGGTGCATGATATTTTCTGACCAATAAATTACTGTGATGTTTTGGTCATGTTAGAATCGCAAACATGTACGCCTAGCATTACTGTGATGTTTTGGTAATGTTAGAACCGCAAGCATGTACGCCTAGCATTACTGTGATGTTTTGGTCATGTTAGAATCGCAAACATGTACGCCTAGCATTACTATGATGTTTTGGTCATCTTAGAACCGCAAGCATGTATGCCTATCATTACTGTCATGTTTTGGTCATGTTAGAACCGCAAGCATGTACGCCTAGCATTACTGTCATGTTTTGGTCATGTTAGAACCGCAAGCATGTACACCTAGCATTACTGTGATGTTTTGGTCATGTTAGAACCGAAAGCATGTACACCTACCATTACTGTCATGTTTTGGTAATGTTAGAACCGCAAGCATGTACGCCTAGCATTACTGTGATGTTTTGGTCATGTTAGAATCGCAAGCATGTACACCTAGCATTACTGTCGTGTTTTGGTCATGTTAGAACCGCAAGCATGTACACCTACCATTACTGTCGTGTTTTGGTCATGTTAGAATCGCAAGCATGTACACCTACCATTACTGTCGTGTTTTGGTCATGTTAGAATCGCAAGCATGTACGCCTAGCATTACTGTCATGTTAGAATCGAACTAATATTTGTATTTGCGTTATATATGTGCAACTAAAACATGGTCTGTTGTTCTGAGCGGAAATAACCACATAGGCCTCTGGCCTGCGTAAAGATTGAAATAATCTATAACTTTAATCATCACAATAAAAGGAAATAATAAATAACAAGCTTTTAACCCTTTCCTTCATAGAGATTTAGGTTAATATACTATTGTGTCTCCATACAAACGACAGCCATTTAACCTTTTCCTTCATAGAGATTTAGGTTAATATACTATTATATCTCCATACAAACGACAGCCATTTAACCCTTTCCTTCATAGAGATTTAGGTTAATATACTATTGTGTCTCCATACAAACGACAGCCATTTAACCCTTTCCTTCATAGAGATTTAGGTTAATATACTATTATATCTCCATACAAATGACAGCCATTTAACCCTTTCCTTCATAGAGATTTAGGTTAATATACTATTGTGTCTCCATACAAACGACAGCCATTTAACCCTTTCCTTCATAGAGATTTAGGTTAATATACTATTGTATCTCCATACAAACGACAGCCATTTAGCAATCATGCAGTGGATAAGTAGTCGCCATATCTATCCCACCTCCATAGGTATTACTGGGACTACATAGAGATTCTGGCCTTTATTATGAACATTGGTTTGACTACTACATTGTCAATGTATGTCGTATTGGTAATGGCGTCAGGAGGTGCTTCTATGAAGGAAAGGGTTAAGGGAGATCAGTCGCACTGTGATTAATGATGTACATAGAAGCAGGATGCTGACAAAGAATGCAAGTGCATTGTGGGTCAATGGGTGTAGTAACGTGAACAACACATGTGTATAATGCATGTTCTAACTTTGATGATTCGAACACTGATGACTGGAACACACAAACCAGATCACTGATGACTGGAACACACAAACCAGATCACTGATGACTGGAACACACAAACCAGATCACTGATGACCGGAACACACAAACCAGATCACTGATGACCGGAACACACAAACCAGATCACTGATGACCGGAACACACAAACCAGATCACTGATGACCGGAACACACAAACCAGATCACTGATGACTGGAACACACAAACCAGATCACTGATGACTGGAACACACAAACCAGATCACTGATGACTGGAACACACAAACCAGATCACTGATGACTGGAACACACAAACCAGATCACTGATGACTGGAACACACAAACCAGATCACTGATGACTGGAACACACAAACCAGATCACTGATGACTGGAACACACAAACCAGATCACTGATGACTGGAACACACAAACCAGATCACTGATGACTGGAACACACAAACCAGATCACTGATGACTGGAACACACAAACCAGATCACTGATGACTGGAACACACAAACCAGATCACTGATGACTGGAACACACAAACCAGATCACTGATGACTGGAACACACAAACCAGATCACTGATGACCGAAACACACAAACCAGATTGTCACAGAATGACACGAGGGCCAGCTTATCTCAGGGTCACGGATACCAGGATCAAGTGTATGCATAAAGACTAAGTAGATTTACAATTTTTAATATACATCAAACAACACTTGCAACACAGACAATGGATGGTAAGAGACGTATGTTTGTCCGTAGTTTGGCTCTTCACAGATGATTGCTTCACTTCCGGTTTAGAGCCCGGTCTTCGGCTGGCAATGCCGTTAATTTATGTCACAGTTCCGAGATCTAAATCTCTGCCGTTCCACATTCGGCTTTAACTTTAGGCTATAAAACACCTATTTAAACATTGGCACGTATGGCCATCACAGTGCTATAATGCACACTTTAAAGATTTACAATACACAAGATCATTAACTCCCTGCGTCATAAGGACCCTGTCCACTGACGGCAGACTCGATGCTGTACAGCTACCGCTAACCGCTGACACTCTCCATATATGGACGTCACCAGCTCACGCCGGCAAACTATCCCAGTCGGCTCGTGCCCCAGCTTGTTATCTTGATCGTTCCGAACAGGATCTACGCCCCTGAAATACACCTCTCACGGCTCCTGGTTCATGCATGAAGCGACTACAACAATAACAAATATAAAACCCTTGTGCTACGTCAATCTACTCGGCTCTTCTTACCACCTTATAGTATAGCATTGTGGTACAACAACAAGACAATAGTTACCATAATGCTTAGACATTGATACACACACGTCTATGTAGAATCAATACACATGGTGACCTTCACGGTCTAAATATACAACGACTCCGTACCCATCATGACCTCATATGGTATATCTATATATATATATATACACAAACTTAGAACCACTCGAGACCTTATTACTCCGCTCCTGCAATTTGAGCGTACATGACACCCCTTTCAACAACAGCTGATAACAACGCTGCCCCAGCCATATATTCAACACTGGAGTCAACAGTAGTTATTAGTTAATTATTATGTATGAAATGAACAGTAGATATCCATCGTTGTAAATCACTAGAACCACATTTAATAACGATTTACTACAACATGTTTCTGGTAACGTCTCGGACAGTTGCTTTAGACGACGTTTCAGATAAAATAACCTAATGACAACTACGAACAATATAATATATAGTTACATACCCAAATCTGTCGCATGTACAATTTCACAACAGTCAAGTGTGATGTTCCGAAAGCAATGTCCGTGCACTGTACGGGGCCGAATTTATAGAGCCTTCACCTGAGTATACGCACGCTTTTCTCATGAATTTTATCAGCCGATATGAAACATACCATATTGACTGCGCATTCTTATCAGGCCCTGGAGGTTAATTTCACTGATAAAGGGAACAGTGATTTGAAAAGAATAAACCCAAATCTGCTAATACTAGTCGGATTTATATCAAATAAACGGGAATTTCCCTTACAAGTGATATAGAATAATACACCACTGTCCTTTATCTCGTATAGATACATTCGTCCCAATGTATGATAAAATCACTGAATAAATGTTTCAATGATACGGCAAAATGCTCTGAAATCCATTGATAAAGAGGCCCCAACTACACATTAGTTAAAATGGTCACTTTCATTTTGTTACACAGATCACTGATGACCGGAACACACAAACCAGATCATTGATGACTGGAACACACAAACCAGATCACTGATGACCAGAACACACAAACCAGATCACTGATGACTGGAACACACAAACCAGATCACTGATGACTGGAACACACAAACCAGATCACTGATGACTGGAACACACAAACCAGATCACTTGTCCCACAAAATCAATTACCGGTACTACCTCCAATTAACACCTTTGGGTGGAACACAATCGGCCGAGTGCCCAGGTCCTCTTGTCTCATCAGTGATTTGTATCACAGTTTTGCATATAAATGTTATTTAATATAATGTTATTTACATGTACATGTACATTGTATGTGCTGCATTTACTAAATATTAAACACGACATTACAGTGTGGTTTTATTATTCAAGTGTGCCCATGTCACGGTTATAACAGACAATGACAACATGGAAAATGATTTATTATGGGACAAATGTAGATGGGTAAAGCCTTCGATCTACGAGAAATATCATCTTAGGAAATATGGTCCATATCTGTTAATCCTCGGTTATACAGATGTTGACTGCAGTAGTTTTTGTTTCTATGTTCAAAAATGTTTTAGCATCATTGGTACTGTGCTCATCTGCATTCTTTCCTTGTTACTGAATAAGGCTTGCGATCTCCAAGAAACATCATCTTGGGAAATATGGTCATATACGTTATGTCAAACTTTGATTATGTCGAAGTATTTGTTCGATCCGATGGAATTCGAAATAACTGAGGTAGATTGTAGTAGTTTTTGTTTCTGTGTTCAAAAATGGTTTAGCAACATTGGTATTGTGCTCCTCTTTATTTTGACTCATTGCATTCTTTCCTTGTTACTGAATAAGTTCAGGCAATAAGTTCCGGCGATGACACAAACTTCATACCATAGCAATAACCGTAATTTTCGGGATCAATAAACAAATCCCATTTATTTTGTACTCCCTTCTCAGAGAAATGATCTTCATCCCACGAACGTTCACGAGAAAACGAGTTAGATATAGAAGCATGTTCTACGAAGGACATGCCACCGCGGTTTCCAAGAATACTTCTATCAACATCGTGCAAAAATAAAACACCAATGTCAGTTTGATTACGGAAGTTGTAGAAGCTACGAACAGTTTCAGAATCTATCATTATGTCATCCCTCCCGATAAATATTCCCCTCATTTGATATATCGAACCAATAGACGAACGATGTGCTAGCTCTTTAGCTACGCGTTGACATTTATATGGCTTTGTTGCCTGGTTGAGAAACTGCAATGAATTGTTATTTAATATCATTTCGGCAAGTATCAAGCTCTGTTTCGGTGTATCTGGTATGTGAACAGGTGTCTTATAGTGAGTAAATTCATCGCTCTCCTTTCTTATCTGATCTTTACATCTATTCAATACTTTTAAATTCTTTGCATATATGAACAGAAACTGTACAGGATGTGTTGCAGATTTGTTGAATAAAGTATCCATGCTATTTAGTTTTATTTGCAGCCAAGTACGAAATCCATACATGTGTGTAACCAATTGTCTCATTCCATGCCGGGTAATATTTACGTGTCTTTCATATAAAATTCCGTCCGAACATTGTTCACTTACAATTTTATGGGCAAGTTTATTTTGGACGTTATCTTTTGAAAATAACGCTACAACGTATACCTTCATTCTTATCTCTAATTTCACTTGCATTTTCATCCATTCAAGCATCACAAGATCGGATTGTCTTAACGTTAGTCTATTAGACGTGAACAATTTGTAATCCCAACAGAACGGTAATCCAGTATTATTCATACGATGGAAACGTACTTCCTTCGACAGGACAACTGCTGCAGCCAGTGTATGTGCTCCTTTCACAACAAACCCAGTTCCATCAACAAGAATCTCTTCCAAACTCGAATCCAAGCCAGACTTTTCAATAGTATTTATTGTATTTCTAAATGATGATATAGAATTATTTGATGTTCGCTTGTCTATGCGACCATTCCCTGATTGGAACCAGAGTTTATCCATGTTGCTACAATGATCACATACCCCATCAATATCCTGAGTATATTCCATGTAAGCTTCTGTAATTATTGGAGGCACATATTTTCCCTTGGAATAGAAATGTGCATATACCATTTTAACGATTATGTCAAATCGAGAAGCATGTAATTTTAAATACATACCAGGTTGCCCAACCGTGACTTGACTATTGAAATGATCTATGAGATCGGGGTGCTGATGAAACACTATGCAACGTACTGGTTGCCAAAAATAACTGATATGGCTGTTAAGCATCAACAATACAGTGCATGCTATAATTAATAAACAACACTTTCCTACACAATATTTATGGCTCGACATCTTATAAAATGGAATACCATAGAATGTATGAACATTTATAATTTCACAAACAATGTTATATCACTTCTAAGCAGCTGTGTAGCACATGTACTGCATTCTAAACTCCATGGTTAATTAATACTTCGGCCATTATCTGCAGTCTTCATCTCGCATAAACGGAATAACGTGCTTGTTACTGTGATGGTAACAAATGTAACATCTGAAAATTAAATATCACTGTAATATACTGTGTGTTTGTTTAGCCCTTGGGTACTTCTCCTAAATGATAATGCAAATGAACACAGTGTTCATTAATATATATACTGACATGTATGCATTGCACAAATTAATTTGAATGTTACGTTTATTCAAGGGTGATTCAAAAAAAGACTTATCATTTTGTTTACTTGAGTACTAGGAAACGATCAGTTGATTTGTGGCTAGATGTATATTGCACTGATATATAGCACATATGTTTGCTTTAATTTCAGATATTACGGATTATTTTCACTATTCAGCGAGTGGATTATTTGCCCCAGGATGGTGCCGATGTCACATAGTACATTGAACCCCCAAAATAATGATCCACGGAGGGGTCCATATTCAATTATAGTGTATGCATGACCCCCCCCCCCCAGCCTACAAAAACAATGGTATCTGCATAAACTATGAAATTAAGAATTATATTGAAGCAATGTAAGAGAAAAGATACAAGATCCGGTTGTAACCATGACTATCCAATATAGTACATATCTTTACACAATTTCATTTCTGCAATATAATCTGCATACTACGAAAGTCCGGTAGTGACATCTTACTTCACAATTCTCAATTCATAGTTCACACTTTCGACTTCACATTTCATACTTCACAGACTTCACAATTCATACTTCACACTTCCGACTTTACAACTCTGACTTCACATTTCATACTTCACAACTCCGACTTCACATTTCATACTTCACATTTCATACTTCACAATTCATACTTCACATTTCATACTTCACACTTCGAACTTCACAGTTCACACTTCACATTTCATACTTCACACTTCCGACTTCACATTTCATACTTCTGACTTCACAATTCATACTTCACACTTCCGACTTCACATTTCATACTTCACACTGCCGACTTCACATTTCCGACTTCACATTTCATACATACTTCACACTTCGGACTTCACATTTCATACTTCTGACTTCACAATTCATACTTCACACTTCCGACTTCACATTTCATACTTCACACTGCCGACTTCACATTTCCGACTTCACATTTCATACATACTTCACACTTCGGACTTCACATTTCATACTTCTGACTTCACAATTCATACTTCACACTTCCGACTTCACATTTCATACTTCACACTGCCGACTTCACATTTCCGACTTCACATTTCATACATACTTCACACTTCGGACTTCACATTTCATACTTCTACTTCACATTTCAGACTTCACACTTCCGACTTCACATTTCATACTTCACACTTCCGACTTCACATTTCATACTTCACATTTCATACTTCACATTTCATTCTTCACATTTCATACATACTTCACACTTCGGACTTCACATTTCATACTTCACATTTCATACTTCACATTTCATACTTCACATTTCCGACTTCACACTTCCGACTTCACATTTCACACTTCCGACTTCACATTTCATACTTAACATTTCATACTTCACATTTCATTCTTCACATTTCATACCTCACATTTCTGACTTCACATTTCTGACTTCACATTTCATACTTCACACTTCATACTTCACATTTCCGACTTCACATTTCATACATACTTCACACTTCGGACTTCACATTTCATACTTCACATTTCATACTTCACATTTCATACTTCACATTTCATACTTCACATTTCCGACTTCACACTTCCGACTTCACATTTCATACTTCACACTTCCGACTTCACATTTCATACTTCACATTTCATACTTCACATTTCATTCTTCACATTTCATACATACTTCACACTTCGGACTTCACATTTCATACTTCACATTTCATACTTCACATTTCCGACTTCACACTTCCGACTTCACATTTCATACTTCACAGTTCATACTTCACATTTCATACTTCACATTTCATACTTCACATTTCATTCTTCACATTTCATACCTCACATTTCTGACTTCACATTTCTGACTTCACATTTCATACTTCACACTTCATACTTCACATTTCATACTTCACATTTCATACTTCACATTTCATACTTCACATTTCATACTTCACAGTTCATACTTCACATTTCATACTTCACACTTCACATTTCACACTTCATACTTCACATTTCATACTTCACATTTCATACTTCACATTTCATACTTCACATTTCATACTTCACAGTTCATACTTCACATTTCATACTTCACAGTTCATACTTCACATTTCATACTTCACACTTCACATTTCATACTTCACACTTCATACTTCACATTTCATACTTCACATTTCATACTTCACATTTCATACTTCACAGTTCATACTTCACATTTCATACTTCACACTTCATACTTCACATTTCATACTTCACATTTCATACTTCACATTTCATACTGTATAGTCTTTACTTACGTATATTTAGGCTGATATTGTTCCGTATAAGTTGAAATGCGAGATGCACGATTCCATATATTAGGAGAAATTAATGTTTATTTATTTAACAAATTTAATTAATTTACTATCCAATGAGCACAGCTAGTACTAACAATTAACATACGTTTGTTCATATAAGTTCAATGAATCTTTCTAGAACATGTGCACAGCTATATAATATATTGTATACATGTATTCGATTGTTATTCTGACTTGTGTTATGTTACCAATGAAGCTTCATCGTTTGTGCAACATATGTGACGATCCATATATTATCCATATTGGAAAGACTATTGCACTAAATATGTCTATTTTTCGTTTAAAATGAAATAAATAAAATTACATAAAGCTCAAATGATTTTGGGGTATAAAATTACAGGGCCTTCTCTTTGTTTTGTACGATGATCTGTTTTATTATGTGTGTTGTGTAGATTGTCACTACAAAATGTAGTTTCACTGTTCGCTATCTCTATCATGCAAATGTTTTGACCTCATGGGCTTTTTAGCCTAATGGTTTTGAATAAAATGTCTGTCTATTAAAGCAATAGTACATTATGTGAGGTATTGTTTGTTACAGCAACGTGTCTCTCTCCGTTGTCCGTGAACATTTTCAAACCATTTATGGTCATGATACTTGGTTAGGTGAGGGATTACATAATTGTTAAAATCACGTTGTTATGTGGTACAAGATGGTCACTGTCTAAAAATAGCACAAATTCTTAAAGACTTCTCACGAACCGCCTGCCAGACTTTGACAAATCTTTGTAGGAATGATCGATGTACAATGCTCTTCAAAATTGTTGAAATGGTGACCCTGAGATCGAAAATGGGCGTGGCCCGTGTTGTCAAGTAGGGATCAAATATTAATACATTGTTAGTTCAACTGAGCTCATGTGAGATATTGTTACAGCAATGTATCTGTCTATTGTCCGTGAACATTTTCAAACGTCTTGTCCTCAGTAACGATTGGGTCTATAGCCACCATTAACCCATTCAACACCAAGTAACTGACATGGACTGGTGCATGATATTTTCTGACCAATAAATTACTGTGATGTTTTGGTCATGTTAGAATCGCAAACATGTACGCCTAGCATTACTGTGATGTTTTGGTCATGTTAGAACCGCAAGCATGTACGCCTAGCATTACTGTGATGTTTTGGTCATGTTAGAATCGCAAACATGTACGCCTAGCATTACTGTGATGTTTTGGTCATGTTAGAACCGCAAGCATGTACACCTAGCATTACTGTGATGTTTTGGTCATGTTAGAACCGAAAGCATGTACACCTACCATTACTGTCATGTTTTGGTCATGTTAGAACTGCAAGCATGTACGCCTAGCATTACTGTCATGTTTTGGTCATGTTAGAATCGCAAGCATGTACACCTAGCATTACTGTCATGTTTTGGTCATGTTAGAACCGCAAGCATGTACACCTACCATTACTGTCATGTTTTGGTCATGTTAGAACTGCAAGCATGTACGCCTAGCATTACTGTGATGTTTTGGTCATGTTAGAACGGCAAGCATGTACACCTAACATTACTGTCATGTTTTGGTCATGTTCGAACCGCAAGCATGTACACCTACCATTACTGTCATGTTTTGGTCATGTTAGAATCGCAAGCATGTACACCTACCATTACTGTCATGTTTTGGTCATGTTAGAACCGCAAGCATGTACGCCTAGCATTACTGTCATGTTAGAATCGAACTAATATTTGTATTTGCGTTATATATGTGCAACTAAAACATGGTCTGTTGTTCTGAGTGTAAATAACCACATAGGCCTCTGGCCTGCGTAAAGATTGAAATAATCTATAACTTTAATCATCACAATAAAAGGAAATAATAAATAACAAGCTTTTAACCCTTTCCTTCATAGAGATAGGTTAATATACTATTTCTCCATACAAACGACAGCCATTTAACCCTTTCCTTCATAGAGATTTAGGTTAATATACTATTGTGTCTCCATACAAACGACAGCCATATAACCCTTTCCTTCATAGAGATTTAGGTTAATATACTATTGTGTCTCCATACAAACGACAGCCATTTAACCCTTTCCTTCATAGAGATTTAGGTTAATATACTATTGTGTCTCCATACAAACGACCATTTAACACTTTCCTTCATAGAGATTTAGGTTAATATACTATTGTATCTCCATACAAACGACAGCCATATAACCCTTTCCTTCATAGAGATTTAGGTTAATATACTATTGTATCTCCATACAAATGACAGCCATTTAACCCTTTCCTTCATAGAGATTTAGGTTAATATACTATTGTGTCTCCATACAAACGACAGCCATTTAACCCTTTCCTTCATAGAGATTTAGGTTAATATACTATTGTATCTCCATACAAACGACAGCCATATAACCCTTTCCTTCATAGAGATTTAGGTTAATATACTATTGTATCTCCATACAAATGACAGCCATTTAACCCTTTCCTTCATAGAGATTTAGGTTAATATACTATTGTATCTCCATACAAACGACAGCCATTTAGCAGTCATGCAGTGGATAAGTAGTCGCCATATCTATCCCACCTCCATAGGTATTACTGGGACTACATAGAGATTCTGGCCTTTATTATGAACATTGGTTTGACTACTACATTGTCAATGTATGTCGTATTGGTAATGGCGTCAGGAGGTGCTTCTATAAGGGAAAGGGTTAAGGGAGATCAGTCGCACTGTGATTAATGATGTACATAGAAGCAGGATGCTGACAAAGAATGCAAGTGCATTGTGGGTCAATGGGTGTAGTAACGTGAACAACACATGTGTATAATGCATGTTCTAACTTTGATGATTCGAACACTGATGACTGGAACACACAAACCAGATCACTGATGACCGGAACACACAAACCAGATCACTGATGACCGGAACACACAAACCAGATCACTGATGACCGGAACACACAAACCAGATCACTGATGACCGGAACACACAAACCAGATCACTGATGACCAGAACACACAAACCAGATCACTGATGACCGGAACACACAAACCAGATCACTGATGACCGGAACACACAAACCAGATCACTGATGACTGGAACACACAAACCAGATCACTGATGACTGGAACACACAAACAGATCACTGATGACTGGAACACACAAACCAGATCACTGATGACTGGAACACACAAACCAGATCACTGATGACTGGAACACACAAACCAGATCACTGATGACTGGAACACACAAACCAGATCACTGATGACTGGAACACACAAACCAGATCACTGATGACTGGAACACACAAACCAGATCACTGATGACTGGAACACACAAACCAGATCACTGATGACTGGAACACACAAACCAGATCACTGATGACTGGAACACACAAACCAGATCACTGATGACTGGAACACACAAACCAGATCACTGATGACTGGAACACACAAACCAGATCACTGATGACTGGAACACACAAACCAACACTGATGACTGGAACACACAAACCAGATCACTGATGACTGGAACACACAAACCAGATCACTGATGACTGGAACACACAAACCAGATCACTGATGACTGGAACACACAAACCAGATCACTGATGACTGGAACACACAAACCAGATCACTGATGACTGGAACACACAAACCAGATCACTGATGACTGGAACACACAAACCAGATCACTGATGACCGGAACACACAAACCAGATCACTGATGACTGGAACACACAAACCAGAACACTGATGACCGGAACACACAAACCAGATGACTGGAACACACAAACCAGATCACTGATGACTGTAACACACATACCAGATCACTGATGACTGGAACACACAAACCAGATCACTGATGACTGGAACACACAAACCAGATCACTGATGACCGGAACACACAAACCAGATCACTGATCACTGTAACACACAAACCAGATCACTGATGACCGGAACACACAAACCAGATCACTGATGACTGGAACACACAAACCAGATCACTGATGACTGGAACACACAAACCAGATCACTGATGACTGGAGCACACAAACTAGATCACTGATGACTGGAACACACAAACCAGAACACTGATGACTGGAACACACAAACCAGAACACTGATGACTGGAACACACAAACCAGATCACTGATGACTGGAACACACACACCAGATCACTGATGACTGGAACACACAAACCAGATCACTGATGACTGGAACACACAAACCAGATCACTGATGACTGGAACACACAAACCAGATCACTTGTCCCACAAAATCAATTACCGGTACTACCTCCAATTAACACCTTTGGGTGGAACACAATCAGCCGAGTGCCCAGGTCCTCTTGTCTCATCAGTGATTTGTATCACAGTTTTGCATATAAATGTTATTTAATATAATGTTATTTACATGTACATGTACATTGTATGTGCTGCATTTACTAAATATTAAACACGACGTTACAGTGTGGTTTTATTATTCAAGTGTGCCCATGTCACGGTTATAACAGACAATGACAACATGGAAAATGACTTATTATGGGACAAATGTAGATGGGTAAAGCCTTCGATCTACGAGAAATATCATCTTAGGAAATATGGTCCATATCTGTTAATCCTCGGTTATACAGATGTTGACTGCAGTAGTTTTTGTTTCTATGTTCAAAAATGTTTTAGCATCATTGGTACTGTGCTCATCTGCATTCTTTCCTTGTTACTGAATAAGGCTTGCGATCTCCAAGAAACATCATCTTGGGAAATATGGTCATATACGTTATGTCAAACTTTGATTATGTCGAAGTATTTGTTCGATCTGTGTCCGACGGAATTCGAAATAACTGAGGTAGACTGTAGTAGTTTTTGTTTCTGTGTTCAAAAATGTTTTAGCAACATTGGTACTGTGCTCCTCTTTATTTGACTCATTGCATTCTTTCCTTCTTACTGAATAAGTTCAGGCAATAAGTTCCGGCAATGACACAAACTTCATACCATAGCAATAACCGTAATTTTCGGGATCAATAAACAAATCCCATTTATTTTGTGCTCCCTTTTCGGAGAAATGATCATCATTCCACGAACGTTCACGAGAAGACGAGTTAGATGTAGAAGCATGTTCTACGAAGGACATGCCACCGTGGTTTCCAAGAATACTTCTATCAACATCGTGCAAAAATAAAACGCCAATGTCAGTTTGATTACGGAAGTTGTAGAAGCTACGAACAGTTTCAGAATCTATCATTATGTCATCCCTACCAATAAATTGTCCCCTCATTTTATATATCGAACTAATAGACGAACGATGTGCTAGCTCTTTAGCTACGCGTTGACATTCATATGGCGCTCTTGCCTTGTTGAGAAACTGCAATGAATTATTATTTAATATCATTTCGGCAAGAATCAAGCTCTGTTCCGGTGTATCTGGTATGTGAACAGGTGTTGTATAGTGAGTAAATTCATCGCTCTCGTCTCTTATCTGCTTTTTACAGCTGATCAAGACACTTGTATTCTTTGCATGTATGAACAGAAACTGTACAGGATGTGTTGAAGAGTTGTCGAATAAAATATCCATGTGATCTTGTTTGTGATGCAGCCAAGATTGTAATCCGTACATGTGCGTAATCAATTGTCTCATTCCATGTCGTGTAATATTTATGTGTCTTTCATATAAAATTCCGTCCGAACATTGTTCACTTACAATTTGATGGGCAAGTTTATTTTGGACTGTATCTTTTGAAAATAACGCTACAACGTATACCTTCATTCTTATCTCTAATTTCACTTGCATTTTCATCCATTCAAGCATCACAAGATCGGATTGTCTTAACGTTAGTCTATTAGACGTGAACAATTTGTAATCCCAACAGAACGGTAATCCAGTATTATTCATACGATGGAAACGTACTTCCTTCGACAGGACAACTGCTGCAGCCAGTGTATGTGCTCCTTTCACAACAAACCCAGTTCCATCAACAAGAATCTCTTCCAAACTCGAATCCAAGCCAGACTTTTCAATAGTATTTATTGTATTTCTAAATGATGATATAGAATTATTTGATGTTCGCTTGTCTATGCGACCATTCCCTGATTGGAACCAGAGTTTATCCATGTTGCTACAATGATCACATACCCCATCAATATCCTGAGTATATTCCATGTAAGCTTCTGTAATTATTGGAGGCACATATTTTTCCTTGGAATAGAAATGTGCATATACCATTTTAACGATTATGTCAAATCGAGAAGCATGTAATTTTAAATACATACCAGGTTGCCCAACCGTGACTTGACTATTGAAATGATCTATGTCATCGGGGTGCTGATGAAACACTATGCAACGGACTGGTTGCCAAAAATAACTGATATGGCTGTTAAGCATCAACAATACAGTGCATGCTATAATAAATAAACAACACTTTCCTACACGATATGTATGGCTCGACATCTTATAAAATGGAATACCATAGAATGTATGAACATTTATAATTTCACAAACAATGTTATATCACTTCTAAGCAGCTGTGTAGCACATGTACTGCATTCTAAACTCCATGGTTAATTAATACTTCGGCCATTATCTGCAGTCTTCATCTCGCATAAACGGAATAACGTGCTTGTTACTGTGATGGTAACAAATGTAACAACCGAGACATTGCCCTTGGTGTTCATCTGAAAAGTAAATATCACTGTAATACTGTGTGTTTGTTTAGCCCTTGCGTACTTCTCCTAAATGATAATGCAAATGAACACAGTGTTCATTAATATATATACTGACATGTATGCATTGCACAAATTAATTTGAATGTTACGTTTATTCAAGGGTGATTCAAAAAAAGACTTATCATTTTGTTTACTTGAGTACTAGGAAACGATCAGTTGATTTGTGGCTAGATGTATATTGCACTGATATATAGCACATATGTTTGCTTTAATTTCAGATATTACGGATTATTTTCACTATTCAGCGAGTGGATTATTTGCCCCAGGATGGTGCCGATGTCACATAGTACATTGAACCCCCAAAATAATGATCCACGGAGGGGTCCATATTCAATTATAGTGTATGCATGACCCCCCCCCCCACCCAGCCTACAAAAACAATGGTATCTGCATAAACTATGAAATTAAGAATTATATTGAAGCAATGTAAGAGAAAAGATACAAGATCCGGTTGTAACCGTGACGATCCGATATAGTACATATCTTTACACAATTTCATTTCTGCAATATAATCTGCATACTACGAAAGTCCGGTAGTGACATCTTACTTCACACTTCTCAATTCATAGTTCACACTTCCGACTTCACATTTCATACTTCACAGACTTCACATTTCATACTTCACATTTCATACTTCACACTTCCAACTTCACACTTCACATTTCATACTTCACACTTCCGACTTCACATTTCATACTTCACACTTCAGACTTCACATTTCATACTTCACAATTCATACTTCACATTTCATACTTCACACTTCCAACTTCACACTTCACATTTCATACTTCACACTTCCGACTTCACATTTCATACTTCTGACTTCACAATTCATACTTCACACTTCCGACTTCACATTTCATACTTCACACTTCCGACTTCACATTTCATACTTCACATTTCATACTTCCGACTTCACATGCCATACTTCACATTACATACTTCACATTTCATATTTCACATTTCATACTTCACACTTCTGACTTCACAATTCATACTTCACACTTCATACTTCACATATCATACTTCACATTTCATACTTCCGACTTCACATTTCATACTTCACATTTCCGACTTCACATTTCTGACTTCACACTTCCGACTTCACATTTCATACTTCACACTTCCGACTTCACATTTCATACTTCACACTTCATACTTCACATATCATACTTCACATATCATACTTCCGACTTCACATTTCATACTTCACATTTCCGACTTCACATTTCTGACTTCACACTTCCGACTTCACATTTCATACTTCACACTTCCGACTTCACATTTCATACTTCACACTTCCGACTTCACATTTCCGGCTTCACATTTCATACTTCACACTTCCGACTTCACATTTCATACTTCACATTTCCGACTTCACATTTCATACTTCACACTTCGGACTTCACATTTCATACTTCACATTTCATACCTCACATTTCATACTTCACATTTCCGACTTCACATTTCATACCTCACACTTCTGACTTCACATTTCTGACTTCACATTTCACACTTCATACTTCTCATTTCATACTTCACATTTCATACTTCACATTTCATACTTCACATTTCATACTGTATATTCTTTACTTACGTATATTTAGGCTGATATTGTTCTGTATAAGTTGAAATGCGAGATGCACGATTCCTTATATTAGAAGAAATTAATGTTTATTTATTTAATAAATTTAATTAATTTACTATCCAATTAGCACAGCTAGTACTAACAATTAACATACGTATGTTCATATAAGTTTGATGAATCTTTGTAGAACATGTGCACAGCTATATAATATATTGTTATTCTGACTTGTGTTATGTTACTAATGAAGCTTTATCATTCAAATGTTTTGACCTCATGGGCTTATTAGCCTAATGGTTTTGAATAAAATGTCTGTCTATTAAAGCAATAGTACATTATGTGAGGTATTGTTTGTTACAGCAACGTGTCTCCCTCCGTTGTCCGTGAACATTTTCAAACCATTTATGGTCATGATACTTGGTTAGGTGGGGGATTATATAATTGTTAAAATCACGTTGTTATGTGGTACAAGATGGTTACTGTCTAAAAATAGCACAAATTCTTAAAGACTTCTCACGAACCGCCTGCCAGACTTTGACAAATCTTTGTAGGAATGATCGATGTACAATGCTCTTCAAAATTGTTGAAATGGTGACCCTGAGATCGAAAATGGGCGTGGCCCGTGTTGTCAAGTAGGGATCAAATATTAATACATTGTTAGCTCAACTGAGCTCATGTGAGATATTGTTACAGCAATGTATCTGTCTATTGTCCGTGAACATTTTCAAACGTCTTGTCCTCAGTAACCATTGGGTCTAGCCACCATTAACCCATTCAACACCAAGTAACTGACATGGACTGGTGCATGATATTTTCTGACCAATAAATTACTGTGATGTTTTGGTCATGTTAGAATCGCAAACATGTACGCCTAGCATTACTGTGATGTTTTGGTAATGTTAGAACCGCAAGCATGTACGCCTAGCATTACTGTGATGTTTTGGTCATGTTAGAATCGCAAACATGTACGCCTAGCATTACTATGATGTTTTGGTCATCTTAGAACCGCAAGCATGTATGCCTATCATTACTGTCATGTTTTGGTCATGTTAGAACCGCAAGCATGTACGCCTAGCATTACTGTCATGTTTTGGTCATGTTAGAACCGCAAGCATGTACACCTAGCATTACTGTGATGTTTTGGTCATGTTAGAACCGAAAGCATGTACACCTACCATTACTGTCATGTTTTGGTAATGTTAGAACCGCAAGCATGTACGCCTAGCATTACTGTGATGTTTTGGTCATGTTAGAATCGCAAGCATGTACACCTAGCATTACTGTCGTGTTTTGGTCATGTTAGAACCGCAAGCATGTACACCTACCATTACTGTCGTGTTTTGGTCATGTTAGAATCGCAAGCATGTACACCTACCATTACTGTCGTGTTTTGGTCATGTTAGAATCGCAAGCATGTACGCCTAGCATTACTGTCATGTTAGAATCGAACTAATATTTGTATTTGCGTTATATATGTGCAACTAAAACATGGTCTGTTGTTCTGAGCGGAAATAACCACATAGGCCTCTGGCCTGCGTAAAGATTGAAATAATCTATAACTTTAATCATCACAATAAAAGGAAATAATAAATAACAAGCTTTTAACCCTTTCCTTCATAGAGATTTAGGTTAATATACTATTGTGTCTCCATACAAACGACAGCCATTTAACCTTTTCCTTCATAGAGATTTAGGTTAATATACTATTATATCTCCATACAAACGACAGCCATTTAACCCTTTCCTTCATAGAGATTTAGGTTAATATACTATTGTGTCTCCATACAAACGACAGCCATTTAACCCTTTCCTTCATAGAGATTTAGGTTAATATACTATTATATCTCCATACAAATGACAGCCATTTAACCCTTTCCTTCATAGAGATTTAGGTTAATATACTATTGTGTCTCCATACAAACGACAGCCATTTAACCCTTTCCTTCATAGAGATTTAGGTTAATATACTATTGTATCTCCATACAAACGACAGCCATTTAGCAATCATGCAGTGGATAAGTAGTCGCCATATCTATCCCACCTCCATAGGTATTACTGGGACTACATAGAGATTCTGGCCTTTATTATGAACATTGGTTTGACTACTACATTGTCAATGTATGTCGTATTGGTAATGGCGTCAGGAGGTGCTTCTATGAAGGAAAGGGTTAAGGGAGATCAGTCGCACTGTGATTAATGATGTACATAGAAGCAGGATGCTGACAAAGAATGCAAGTGCATTGTGGGTCAATGGGTGTAGTAACGTGAACAACACATGTTTATAATGCATGTTCTAACTTTGATGATTCGAACACTGATGACTGGAACACACAAACCAGATCACTGATGACTGGAACACACAAACCAGATCACTGATGACTGGAACACACAAACCAGATCACTGATGACCGGAACACACAAACCAGATCACTGATGACCGGAACACACAAACCAGATCACTGATGACCGGAACACACAAACCAGATCACTGATGACCGGAACACACAAACCAGATCACTGATGACTGGAACACACAAACCAGATCACTGATGACTGGAACACACAAACCAGATCACTGATGACTGGAACACACAAACCAGATCACTGATGACTGGAACACACAAACCAGATCACTGATGACTGGAACACACAAACCAGATCACTGATGACTGGATCACACAAACCAGATCACTGATGACTGGAACACACAAACCAGATCACTGATGACTGGAACACACAAACCAGATCACTGATGACTGGAACACACAAACCAGATCACTGATGACTGGAACACACAAACCAGATCACTGATGACTGGAACACACAAACCAGATCACTGATGACTGGAACACACAAACCAGATCACTGATGACCGAAACACACAAACCAGATTGTCACAGAATGACACGAGGGCCAGCTTATCTCAGGGTCACGGATACCAGGATCAAGTGTATGCATAAAGACTAAGTAGATTTACAATTTTTAATATACATCAAACAACACTTGCAACACAGACAATGGATGGTAAGAGACGTATGTTTGTCCGTAGTTTGGCTCTTCACAGATGATTGCTTCACTTCCGGTTTAGAGCCCGGTCTTCGGCTGGCAATGCCGTTAATTTATGTCACAGTTCCGAGATCTAAATCTCTGCCGTTCCACATTCGGCTTTAACTTTAGGCTATAAAACACCTATTTAAACATTGGCACGTATGGCCATCACAGTGCTATAATGCACACTTTAAAGATTTACAATACACAAGATCATTAACTCCCTGCGTCATAAGGACCCTGTCCACTGACGGCAGACTCGATGCTGTACAGCTACCGCTAACCGCTGACACTCTCCATATATGGACGTCACCAGCTCACGCCGGCAAACTATCCCAGTCGGCTCGTGCCCCAGCTTGTTATCTTGATCGTTCCGAACAGGATCTACGCCCCTGAAATACACCTCTCACGGCTCCTGGTTCATGCATGAAGCGACTACAACAATAACAAATATAAAACCCTTGTGCTACGTCAATCTACTCGGCTCTTCTTACCACCTTATAGTATAGCATTGTGGTACAACAACAAGACAATAGTTACCATAATGCTTAGACATTGATACACACACGTCTATGTAGAATCAATACACATGGTGACCTTCACGGTCTAAATATACAACGACTCCGTACCCATCATGACCTCATATGGTATATCTATATATATATATATACACAAACTTAGAACCACTCGAGACCTTATTACTCCGCTCCTGCAATTTGAGCGTACATGACACCCCTTTCAACAACAGCTGATAACAACGCTGCCCCAGCCATATATTCAACACTGGAGTCAACAGTAGTTATTAGTTAATTATTATGTATGAAATGAACAGTAGATATCCATCGTTGTAAATCACTAGAACCACATTTAATAACGATTTACTACAACATGTTTCTGGTAACGTCTCGGACAGTTGCTTTAGACGACGTTTCAGATAAAATAACCTAATGACAACTACGAACAATATAATATATAGTTACATACCCAAATCTGTCGCATGTACAATTTCACAACAGTCAAGTGTGATGTTCCGAAAGCAATGTCCGTGCACTGTACGGGGCCGAATTTATAGAGCCTTCACCTGAGTATACGCACGTTTTTCTCATGAATTTTATCAGCCGATATGAAACATACCATATTGACTGCGCATTCTTATCAGGCCCTGGAGGTTAATTTCACTGATAAAGGGAACAGTGATTTGAAAAGAATAAACCCAAATCTGCTAATACTAGTCGGATTTATATCAAATAAACGGGAATTTCCCTTACAAGTGATATAGAATAATACACCACTGTCCTTTATCTCGTATAGATACATTCGTCCCAATGTATGATAAAATCACTGAATAAATGTTTCAATGATACGGCAAAATGCTCTGAAATCCATTGATAAAGAGGCCCCAACTACACATTAGTTAAAATGGTCACTTTCATTTTGTTACACAGATCACTGATGACCGGAACACACAAACCAGATCATTGATGACTGGAACACACAAACCAGATCACTGATGACCAGAACACACAAACCAGATCACTGATGACTGGAACACACAAACCAGATCACTGATGACTGGAACACACAAACCAGATCACTGATGACTGGAACACACAAACCAGATCACTTGTCCCACAAAATCAATTACCGGTACTACCTCCAATTAACACCTTTGGGTGGAACACAATCGGCCGAGTGCCCAGGTCCTCTTGTCTCATCAGTGATTTGTATCACAGTTTTGCATATAAATGTTATTTAATATAATGTTATTTACATGTACATGTACATTGTATGTGCTGCATTTACTAAATATTAAACACGACATTACAGTGTGGTTTTATTATTCAAGTGTGCCCATGTCACGGTTATAACAGACAATGACAACATGGAAAATGATTTATTATGGGACAAATGTAGATGGGTAAAGCCTTCGATCTACGAGAAATATCATCTTAGGAAATATGGTCCATATCTGTTAATCCTCGGTTATACAGATGTTGACTGCAGTAGTTTTTGTTTCTATGTTCAAAAATGTTTTAGCATCATTGGTACTGTGCTCATCTGCATTCTTTCCTTGTTACTGAATAAGGCTTGCGATCTCCAAGAAACATCATCTTGGGAAATATGGTCATATACGTTATGTCAAACTTTGATTATGTCGAAGTATTTGTTCGATCCGATGGAATTCGAAATAACTGAGGTAGATTGTAGTAGTTTTTGTTTCTGTGTTCAAAAATGGTTTAGCAACATTGGTATTGTGCTCCTCTTTATTTTGACTCATTGCATTCTTTCCTTGTTACTGAATAAGTTCAGGCAATAAGTTCCGGCGATGACACAAACTTCATACCATAGCAATAACCGTATTTTTCGGGATCAATAAACAAATCCCATTTATTTTGTACTCCCTTCTCAGAGAAATGATCTTCATCCCACGAACGTTCACGAGAAAACGAGTTAGATATAGAAGCATGTTCTACGAAGGACATGCCACCGCGGTTTCCAAGAATACTTCTATCAACATCGTGCAAAAATAAAACACCAATGTCAGTTTGATTACGGAAGTTGTAGAAGCTACGAACAGTTTCAGAATCTATCATTATGTCATCCCTCCCGATAAATATTCCCCTCATTTGATATATCGAACCAATAGACGAACGATGTGCTAGCTCTTTAGCTACGCGTTGACATTTATATGGCTTTGTTGCCTGGTTGAGAAACTGCAATGAATTGTTATTTAATATCATTTCGGCAAGTATCAAGCTCTGTTTCGGTGTATCTGGTATGTGAACAGGTGTCTTATAGTGAGTAAATTCATCGCTCTCCTTTCTTATCTGATCTTTACATCTATTCAATACTTTTAAATTCTTTGCATATATGAACAGAAACTGTACAGGATGTGTTGCAGATTTGTTGAATAAAGTATCCATGCTATTTAGTTTTATTTGCAGCCAAGTACGAAATCCATACATGTGTGTAACCAATTGTCTCATTCCATGCCGGGTAATATTTACGTGTCTTTCATATAAAATTCCGTCCGAACATTGTTCACTTACAATTTTATGGGCAAGTTTATTTTGGACGTTATCTTTTGAAAATAACGCTACAACGTATACCTTCATTCTTATCTCTAATTTCACTTGCATTTTCATCCATTCAAGCATCACAAGATCGGATTGTCTTAACGTTAGTCTATTAGACGTGAACAATTTGTAATCCCAACAGAACGGTAATCCAGTATTATTCATACGATGGAAACGTACTTCCTTCGACAGGACAACTGCTGCAGCCAGTGTATGTGCTCCTTTCACAACAAACCCAGTTCCATCAACAAGAATCTCTTCCAAACTCGAATCCAAGCCAGACTTTTCAATAGTATTTATTGTATTTCTAAATGATGATATAGAATTATTTGATGTTCGCTTGTCTATGCGACCATTCCCTGATTGGAACCAGAGTTTATCCATGTTGCTACAATGATCACATACCCCATCAATATCCTGAGTATATTCCATGTAAGCTTCTGTAATTATTGGAGGCACATATTTTTCCTTGGAATAGAAATGTGCATATACCATTTTAACGATTATGTCAAATCGAGAAGCATGTAATTTTAAATACATACCAGGTTGCCCAACCGTGACTTGACTATTGAAATGATCTATGAGATCGGGGTGCTGATGAAACACTATGCAACGTACTGGTTGCCAAAAATAACTGATATGGCTGTTAAGCATCAACAATACAGTGCATGCTATAATTAATAAACAACACTTTCCTACACAATATTTATGGCTCGACATCTTATAAAATGGAATACCATAGAATGTATGAACATTTATAATTTCACAAACAATGTTATATCACTTCTAAGCAGCTGTGTAGCACATGTACTGCATTCTAAACTCCATGGTTAATTAATACTTCGGCCATTATCTGCAGTCTTCATCTCGCATAAACGGAATAACGTGCTTGTTACTGTGATGGTAACAAATGTAACATCTGAAAATTAAATATCACTGTAATATACTGTGTGTTTGTTTAGCCCTTGGGTACTTCTCCTAAATGATAATGCAAATGAACACAGTGTTCATTAATATATATACTGACATGTATGCATTGCACAAATTAATTTGAATGTTACGTTTATTCAAGGGTGATTCAAAAAAAGACTTATCATTTTGTTTACTTGAGTACTAGGAAACGATCAGTTGATTTGTGGCTAGATGTATATTGCACTGATATATAGCACATATGTTTGCTTTAATTTCAGATATTACGGATTATTTTCACTATTCAGCGAGTGGATTATTTGCCCCAGGATGGTGCCGATGTCACATAGTACATTGAACCCCCAAAATAATGATCCACGGAGGGGTCCATATTCAATTATAGTGTATGCATGACCCCCCCCCCCCAGCCTACAAAAACAATGGTATCTGCATAAACTATGAAATTAAGAATTATATTGAAGCAATGTAAGAGAAAAGATACAAGATCCGGTTGTAACCATGACTATCCAATATAGTACATATCTTTACACAATTTCATTTCTGCAATATAATCTGCATACTACGAAAGTCCGGTAGTGACATCTTACTTCACAATTCTCAATTCATAGTTCACACTTTCGACTTCACATTTCATACTTCACAGACTTCACAATTCATACTTCACACTTCCGACTTTACAACTCTGACTTCACATTTCATACTTCACAACTCCGACTTCACATTTCATACTTCACATTTCATACTTCACAATTCATACTTCACATTTCATACTTCACACTTCGAACTTCACAGTTCACACTTCACATTTCATACTTCACACTTCCGACTTCACATTTCATACTTCTGACTTCACAATTCATACTTCACACTTCCGACTTCACATTTCATACTTCACACTGCCGACTTCACATTTCCGACTTCACATTTCATACATACTTCACACTTCGGACTTCACATTTCATACTTCTGACTTCACAATTCATACTTCACACTTCCGACTTCACATTTCATACTTCACACTGCCGACTTCACATTTCCGACTTCACATTTCATACATACTTCACACTTCGGACTTCACATTTCATACTTCTGACTTCACAATTCATACTTCACACTTCCGACTTCACATTTCATACTTCACACTGCCGACTTCACATTTCCGACTTCACATTTCATACATACTTCACACTTCGGACTTCACATTTCATACTTCTGACTTCACAATTCATACTTCACACTTCCGACTTCACATTTCATACTTCACACTGCCGACTTCACATTTCCGACTTCACATTTCATACATACTTCACACTTCGGACTTCACATTTCATACTTCACATTTCATACTTCACATTTCATACTTCACATTTCAGACTTCACACTTCCGACTTCACATTTCATACTTCACACTTCCGACTTCACATTTCATACTTCACATTTCATACTTCACATTTCATTCTTCACATTTCATACATACTTCACACTTCGGACTTCACATTTCATACTTCACATTTCATACTTCACATTTCATACTTCACATTTCCGACTTCACACTTCCGACTTCACATTTCACACTTCCGACTTCACATTTCATACTTAACATTTCATACTTCACATTTCATTCTTCACATTTCATACCTCACATTTCTGACTTCACATTTCTGACTTCACATTTCATACTTCACACTTCATACTTCACATTTCCGACTTCACATTTCATACATACTTCACACTTCGGACTTCACATTTCATACTTCACATTTCATACTTCACATTTCATACTTCACATTTCATACTTCACATTTCCGACTTCACACTTCCGACTTCACATTTCATACTTCACACTTCCGACTTCACATTTCATACTTCACATTTCATACTTCACATTTCATTCTTCACATTTCATACATACTTCACACTTCGGACTTCACATTTCATACTTCACATTTCATACTTCACATTTCCGACTTCACACTTCCGACTTCACATTTCATACTTCACAGTTCATACTTCACATTTCATACTTCACATTTCATACTTCACATTTCATTCTTCACATTTCATACCTCACATTTCTGACTTCACATTTCTGACTTCACATTTCATACTTCACACTTCATACTTCACATTTCATACTTCACATTTCATACTTCACATTTCATACTTCACATTTCATACTTCACAGTTCATACTTCACATTTCATACTTCACACTTCACATTTCACACTTCATACTTCACATTTCATACTTCACATTTCATACTTCACATTTCATACTTCACAGTTCATACTTCACATTTCATACTTCACAGTTCATACTTCACATTTCATACTTCACACTTCACATTTCATACTTCACACTTCATACTTCACATTTCATACTTCACATTTCATACTTCACATTTCATACTTCACATTTCATACTTCACAGTTCATACTTCACATTTCATACTTCACACTTCATACTTCACATTTCATACTTCACATTTCATACTTCACATTTCATACTGTATAGTCTTTACTTACGTATATTTAGGCTGATATTGTTCCGTATAAGTTGAAATGCGAGATGCACGATTCCATATATTAGGAGAAATTAATGTTTATTTATTTAACAAATTTAATTAATTTACTATCCAATGAGCACAGCTAGTACTAACAATTAACATACGTTTGTTCATATAAGTTCAATGAATCTTTCTAGAACATGTGCACAGCTATATAATATATTGTATACATGTATTCGATTGTTATTCTGACTTGTGTTATGTTACCAATGAAGCTTCATCGTTTGTGCAACATATGTGACGATCCATATATTATCCATATTGGAAAGACTATTGCACTAAATATGTCTATTTTTCGTTTAAAATGAAATAAATAAAATTACATAAAGCTCAAATGATTTTGGGGTATAAAATTACAGGGCCTTCTCTTTGTTTTGTACGATGATCTGTTTTATTATGTGTGTTGTGTAGATTGTCACTACAAAATGTAGTTTCACTGTTCGCTATCTCTATCATGCAAATGTTTTGACCTCATGGGCTTTTTAGCCTAATGGTTTTGAATAAAATGTCTGTCTATTAAAGCAATAGTACATTATGTGAGGTATTGTTTGTTACAGCAACGTGTCTCTCTCCGTTGTCCGTGAACATTTTCAAACCATTTATGGTCATGATACTTGGTTAGGTGAGGGATTACATAATTGTTAAAATCACGTTGTTATGTGGTACAAGATGGTCACTGTCTAAAAATAGCACAAATTCTTAAAGACTTCTCACGAACCGCCTGCCAGACTTTGACAAATCTTTGTAGGAATGATCGATGTACAATGCTCTTCAAAATTGTTGAAATGGTGACCCTGAGATCGAAAATGGGCGTGGCCCGTGTTGTCAAGTAGGGATCAAATATTAATACATTGTTAGTTCAACTGAGCTCATGTGAGATATTGTTACAGCAATGTATCTGTCTATTGTCCGTGAACATTTTCAAACGTCTTGTCCTCAGTAACGATTGGGTCTATAGCCACCATTAACCCATTCAACACCAAGTAACTGACATGGACTGGTGCATGATATTTTCTGACCAATAAATTACTGTGATGTTTTGGTCATGTTAGAATCGCAAGCATGTACACCTAGCATTACTGTCATGTTTTGGTCATGTTAGAACCGCAAGCATGTACACCTACCATTACTGTCATGTTTTGGTCATGTTAGAACTGCAAGCATGTACGCCTAGCATTACTGTGATGTTTTGGTCATGTTAGAACGGCAAGCATGTACACCTAACATTACTGTCATGTTTTGGTCATGTTCGAACCGCAAGCATGTACACCTACCATTACTGTCATGTTTTGGTCATGTTAGAATCGCAAGCATGTACACCTACCATTACTGTCATGTTTTGGTCATGTTAGAACCGCAAGCATGTACGCCTAGCATTACTGTCATGTTAGAATCGAACTAATATTTGTATTTGCGTTATATATGTGCAACTAAAACATGGTCTGTTGTTCTGAGTGTAAATAACCACATAGGCCTCTGGCCTGCGTAAAGATTGAAATAATCTATAACTTTAATCATCACAATAAAAGGAAATAATAAATAACAAGCTTTTAACCCTTTCCTTCATAGAGATTTAGGTTAATATACTATTGTGTCTCCATACAAACGACAGCCATATAACCCTTTCCTTCATAGAGATTTAGGTTAATATACTATTGTGTCTCCATACAAACGACAGCCATTTAACCCTTTCCTTCATAGAGATTTAGGTTAATATACTATTGTGTCTCCATACAAACGACCATTTAACACTTTCCTTCATAGAGATTTAGGTTAATATACTATTGTATCTCCATACAAACGACAGCCATATAACCCTTTCCTTCATAGAGATTTAGGTTAATATACTATTGTATCTCCATACAAATGACAGCCATTTAACCCTTTCCTTCATAGAGATTTAGGTTAATATACTATTGTGTCTCCATACAAACGACAGCCATTTAACCCTTTCCTTCATAGAGATTTAGGTTAATATACTATTGTATCTCCATACAAACGACAGCCATATAACCCTTTCCTTCATAGAGATTTAGGTTAATATACTATTGTATCTCCATACAAATGACAGCCATTTAACCCTTTCCTTCATAGAGATTTAGGTTAATATACTATTGTATCTCCATACAAACGACAGCCATTTAGCAGTCATGCAGTGGATAAGTAGTCGCCATATCTATCCCACCTCCATAGGTATTACTGGGACTACATAGAGATTCTGGCCTTTATTATGAACATTGGTTTGACTACTACATTGTCAATGTATGTCGTATTGGTAATGGCGTCAGGAGGTGTATCTATAAGGGAAAGGGTTAAGGGAGATCAGTCGCACTGTGATTAATGATGTACATAGAAGCAGGATGCTGACAAAGAATGCAAGTGCATTGTGGGTCAATGGGTGTAGTAACGTGAACAACACATGTGTATAATGCATGTTCTAACTTTGATGATTCGAACACTGATGACTGGAACACACAAACCAGATCACTGATGACCGGAACACACAAACCAGATCACTGATGACCGGAACACACAAACCAGATCACTGATGACCGGAACACACAAACCAGATCACTGATGACCGGAACACACAAACCAGATCACTGATGACCAGAACACACAAACCAGATCACTGATGACCGGAACACACAAACCAGATCACTGATGACTGGAACACACAAACCAGATCACTGATGACTGGAACACACAAACCAGAACACTGATGACTGGAACACACAAACCAGATCACTGATGACTGGAACACACAAACCAGATCACTGATGACTGGAACACACAAACCAGATCACTGATGACTGGAACACACAAACCAGATCACTGATGACTGGAACACACAAACCAGATCACTGATGACTGGAACACACAAACCAGATCACTGATGACTGGAACACACAAACCAGATCACTGATGACTGGAACACACAAACCAGATCACTGATGACTGGAACACACAAACCAGATCACTGATGACCGAAACACACAAACCAGATCACTGATGACTGGAACACACAAACCAGAACACTGATGACCGGAACACACAAACCAGATCACTGATGACTGGAACACACAAACCAGATCACTGATGACTGGAACACACAAACCAGAACACTGATGACCGGAACACACAAACCAGATGACTGGAACACACAAACCAGATCACTGATGACTGGAACACACATACCAGATCACTGATGACTGGAACACACAAACCAGATCACTGATGACTGGAACACACAAACCAGATCACTGATGACCGGAACACACAAACCAGATCACTGATCACTGTAACACACAAACCAGATCACTGATGACCGGAACACACAAACCAGATCACTGATGACTGGAACACACAAACCAGATCACTGATGACTGGAACACACAAACCAGATCACTGATGACTGGAGCACACAAACTAGATCACTGATGACTGGAACACACAAACCAGAACACTGATGACTGGAACACACAAACCAGAACACTGATGACTGGAACACACAAACCAGATCACTGATGACTGGAACACACACACCAGATCACTGATGACTGGAACACACAAACCAGATCACTGATGACTGGAACACACAAACCAGATCACTGATGACTGGAACACACAAACCAGATCACTTGTCCCACAAAATCAATTACCGGTACTACCTCCAATTAACACCTTTGGGTGGAACACAATCAGCCGAGTGCCCAGGTCCTCTTGTCTCATCAGTGATTTGTATCACAGTTTTGCATATAAATGTTATTTAATATAATGTTATTTACATGTACATGTACATTGTATGTGCTGCATTTACTAAATATTAAACACGACGTTACAGTGTGGTTTTATTATTCAAGTGTGCCCATGTCACGGTTATAACAGACAATGACAACATGGAAAATGACTTATTATGGGACAAATGTAGATGGGTAAAGCCTTCGATCTACGAGAAATATCATCTTAGGAAATATGGTCCATATCTGTTAATCCTCGGTTATACAGATGTTGACTGCAGTAGTTTTTGTTTCTATGTTCAAAAATGTTTTAGCATCATTGGTACTGTGCTCATCTGCATTCTTTCCTTGTTACTGAATAAGGCTTGCGATCTCCAAGAAACATCATCTTGGGAAATATGGTCATATACGTTATGTCAAACTTTGATTATGTCGAAGTATTTGTTCGATCTGTGTCCGACGGAATTCGAAATAACTGAGGTAGACTGTAGTAGTTTTTGTTTCTGTGTTCAAAAATGTTTTAGCAACATTGGTACTGTGCTCCTCTTTATTTGACTCATTGCATTCTTTCCTTCTTACTGAATAAGTTCAGGCAATAAGTTCCGGCAATGACACAAACTTCATACCATAGCAATAACCGTAATTTTCGGGATCAATAAACAAATCCCATTTATTTTGTGCTCCCTTTTCGGAGAAATGATCATCATTCCACGAACGTTCACGAGAAGACGAGTTAGATGTAGAAGCATGTTCTACGAAGGACATGCCACCGTGGTTTCCAAGAATACTTCTATCAACATCGTGCAAAAATAAAACGCCAATGTCAGTTTGATTACGGAAGTTGTAGAAGCTACGAACAGTTTCAGAATCTATCATTATGTCATCCCTACCAATAAATTGTCCCCTCATTTTATATATCGAACTAATAGACGAACGATGTGCTAGCTCTTTAGCTACGCGTTGACATTCATATGGCGCTCTTGCCTTGTTGAGAAACTGCAATGAATTATTATTTAATATCATTTCGGCAAGAATCAAGCTCTGTTCCGGTGTATCTGGTATGTGAACAGGTGTTGTATAGTGAGTAAATTCATCGCTCTCGTCTCTTATCTGCTTTTTACAGCTGATCAAGACACTTGTATTCTTTGCATGTATGAACAGAAACTGTACAGGATGTGTTGAAGAGTTGTCGAATAAAATATCCATGTGATCTTGTTTGTGATGCAGCCAAGATTGTAATCCGTACATGTGCGTAATCAATTGTCTCATTCCATGTCGTGTAATATTTATGTGTCTTTCATATAAAATTCCGTCCGAACATTGTTCACTTACAATTTGATGGGCAAGTTTATTTTGGACTGTATCTTTTGAAAATAACGCTACAACGTATACCTTCATTCTTATCTCTAATTTCACTTGCATTTTCATCCATTCAAGCATCACAAGATCGGATTGTCTTAACGTTAGTCTATTAGACGTGAACAATTTGTAATCCCAACAGAACGGTAATCCAGTATTATTCATACGATGGAAACGTACTTCCTTCGACAGGACAACTGCTGCAGCCAGTGTATGTGCTCCTTTCACAACAAACCCAGTTCCATCAACAAGAATCTCTTCCAAACTCGAATCCAAGCCAGACTTTTCAATAGTATTTATTGTATTTCTAAATGATGATATAGAATTATTTGATGTTCGCTTGTCTATGCGACCATTCCCTGATTGGAACCAGAGTTTATCCATGTTGCTACAATGATCACATACCCCATCAATATCCTGAGTATATTCCATGTAAGCTTCTGTAATTATTGGAGGCACATATTTTTCCTTGGAATAGAAATGTGCATATACCATTTTAACGATTATGTCAAATCGAGAAGCATGTAATTTTAAATACATACCAGGTTGCCCAACCGTGACTTGACTATTGAAATGATCTATGTCATCGGGGTGCTGATGAAACACTATGCAACGGACTGGTTGCCAAAAATAACTGATATGGCTGTTAAGCATCAACAATACAGTGCATGCTATAATAAATAAACAACACTTTCCTACACGATATGTATGGCTCGACATCTTATAAAATGGAATACCATAGAATGTATGAACATTTATAATTTCACAAACAATGTTATATCACTTCTAAGCAGCTGTGTAGCACATGTACTGCATTCTAAACTCCATGGTTAATTAATACTTCGGCCATTATCTGCAGTCTTCATCTCGCATAAACGGAATAACGTGCTTGTTACTGTGATGGTAACAAATGTAACAACCGAGACATTGCCCTTGGTGTTCATCTGAAAAGTAAATATCACTGTAATACTGTGTGTTTGTTTAGCCCTTGCGTACTTCTCCTAAATGATAATGCAAATGAACACAGTGTTCATTAATATATATACTGACATGTATGCATTGCACAAATTAATTTGAATGTTACGTTTATTCAAGGGTGATTCAAAAAAAGACTTATCATTTTGTTTACTTGAGTACTAGGAAACGATCAGTTGATTTGTGGCTAGATGTATATTGCACTGATATATAGCACATATGTTTGCTTTAATTTCAGATATTACGGATTATTTTCACTATTCAGCGAGTGGATTATTTGCCCCAGGATGGTGCCGATGTCACATAGTACATTGAACCCCCAAAATAATGATCCACGGAGGGGTCCATATTCAATTATAGTGTATGCATGACCCCCCCCCCCACCCAGCCTACAAAAACAATGGTATCTGCATAAACTATGAAATTAAGAATTATATTGAAGCAATGTAAGAGAAAAGATACAAGATCCGGTTGTAACCGTGACGATCCGATATAGTACATATCTTTACACAATTTCATTTCTGCAATATAATCTGCATACTACGAAAGTCCGGTAGTGACATCTTACTTCACACTTCTCAATTCATAGTTCACACTTCCGACTTCACATTTCATACTTCACAGACTTCACATTTCATACTTCACATTTCATACTTCACACTTCCAACTTCACACTTCACATTTCATACTTCACACTTCCGACTTCACATTTCATACTTCACACTTCAGACTTCACATTTCATACTTCACAATTCATACTTCACATTTCATACTTCACACTTCCAACTTCACACTTCACATTTCATACTTCACACATCCGACTTCACATTTCATACTTCTGACTTCACAATTCATACTTCACACTTCCGACTTCACATTTCATACTTCACACTTCCGACTTCACATTTCATACTTCACATTTCATACTTCACATTTCATACTTCCGACTTCACATGCCATACTTCACATTACATACTTCACATTTCATATTTCACATTTCATACTTCACACTTCTGACTTCACAATTCATACTTCACACTTCATACTTCACATATCATACTTCACATTTCATACTTCCGACTTCACATTTCATACTTCACATTTCCGACTTCACATTTCTGACTTCACACTTCCGACTTCACATTTCATACTTCACACTTCCGACTTCACATTTCATACTTCACACTTCCGACTTCACATTTCCGGCTTCACATTTCATACTTCACACTTCCGACTTCACATTTCATACTTCACATTTCCGACTTCACATTTCATACTTCACACTTCGGACTTCACATTTCATACTTCACATTTCATACCTCACATTTCATACTTCACATTTCCGACTTCACATTTCATACCTCACACTTCTGACTTCACATTTCTGACTTCACATTTCACACTTCATACTTCTCATTTCATACTTCACATTTCATACTTCACATTTCATACTTCACATTTCATACTTCACATTTCATACTGTATATTCTTTACTTACGTATATTTAGGCTGATATTGTTCTGTATAAGTTGAAATGCGAGATGCACGATTCCTTATATTAGAAGAAATTAATGTTTATTTATTTAATAAATTTAATTAATTTACTATCCAATTAGCACAGCTAGTACTAACAATTAACATACGTATGTTCATATAAGTTTGATGAATCTTTGTAGATCATGTGCACAGCTATATAATATATTGTTATTCTGACTTGTGTTATGTTACTAATGAAGCTTTATCATTCAAATGTTTTGACCTCATGGGCTTTTTAGCCTAATGGTTTTGAATAAAATGTCTGTCTATTAAAGCAATAGTACATTATGTGAGGTATTGTTTGTTACAGCAACGTGTCTCCCTCCGTTGTCCGTGAACATTTTCAAACCATTTATGGTCATGATACTTGGTTAGGTGGGGGATTATATAATTGTTAAAATCACGTTGTTATGTGGTACAAGATGGTTACTGTCTAAAAATAGCACAAATTCTTAAAGACTTCTCACGAACCGCCTGCCAGACTTTGACAAATCTTTGTAGGAATGATCGATGTACAATGCTCTTCAAAATTGTTGAAATGGTGACCCTGAGATCGAAAATGGGCGTGGCCCGTGTTGTCAAGTAGGGATCAAATATTAATACATTGTTAGCTCAACTGAGCTCATGTGAGATATAGTTACAGCAATGTATCTGTCTGTTTTTCCGCGAACATTTTCAAACGTCTTGTCCTCAGTAACCATTGGGTCTACACCCAAATTCAGTAATGGGGCACAAATGGGTGTTCCAGGGTACCCAGTCATTCCTGTAACCACGAAGTGATATATTTTGATTTCCACACGTAGCTTAGAAGTACCGGAGAGCGACACACCAGCAACCAGGCATGCAGTATACATGACATTAACATTATGGGGCGCGGAATACACCAAAACGATACGTACGTTACTGACGCCATCGTAGAGCCTCCCTTACCTGATGGGTACATTCTAAGATATATATTGTTTCTTGAAAATCCTTCGGAAAACGAAATACATAAACAAGATGTGTATAGGAAAAACTATATTTAATTTTTTTTATTTTCATCAATAAGGAAGGACAACATTTTCTCGCACACCTATGGTCACATGTTTCTCGCACACCTATGGTCACATGTTTCTCGCACACCTATGGTCACATGTTTCTCGCACACCTATGGTCACATGTTTCTCGCACACCTATGGTCACATGTTTCTCGCACACCTATGGTCACATGTTTCTCGCACACCTATGGTCACATGTTTCTCGCACACCTATGGTCACATGTTTCTCGCACACCTATGGTCACATGCTTCTCGCATACCTATGGTCACATGTTTCTCGCACACATATGGTCACATGTTTCTCGCACACCTATGGTCACATGTTTCTCGCACACCTATGGTCACATGTTTCTCGCACACCTATGGTCACATGTTTCTCGCACACCTATGGTCACATGTTTCTCGCACACCTATGGTCACATGTTTCTCGCACACCTATGGTCACATGTTTCTCGCACACCTATGGTCACATGTTTCTCGCACACCTATGGTCACATGTTTCTCGCACACCTATGGTCACATGTTTCTCGCACACATATGGTCACATGTTTCTCGCACACCTATGGTCACATGTTTCTCGCACACCTATGGTCACATGTTTCTCGCACACCTATGGTCACATGTTTCTCGCACACCTATGGTCACATGTTTCTCACACACCTATGGTCACATGTTTCTCGCACACCTATGGTCACATGTTTCTAAGTTTCATGTTCCACCCATTATTTTTAACTCCACAATCATGACAGTTGGTCTTTAATTCTCACTGTGACCATCACAGGGTTTTTAGTAATGATAGCATCTCGGTGTAGTGATATTGGAGTTTTTAGTAATGATAGCATCTCGGTGTAACGATATTGGAGTTTTTAGTAATGATAGCATCTCGGAATTAATCGTTTTGCCAGCAACAAAAGCAGAAATTTAATTAATATGTAAATCTGAACAAATTTGAATCAAGAAAATATTGTCTATTTTCAACATTTATACCATTTTCACAAAAATATTGATTATTTTATTCAGGTAGGTACATGTGCACTCGTGAATCGGTTGGATGACGTAATTGTCTGTGTCATATTGATGATTTCATAGTAACACAGGCGTATTAAAATTCTCCATAAACACATAGTTACAAATGCAGACTAGCTCAAGAGTTTATTTTTCCGGTTTACACCCATTTAATTGTGTGCACTGCCAATTCAATGAAATCTATGAAACAAAGATTGGTTCAGGTGGAAGAAAGTTGAATTGTTCACCTCAGATTCAAGGATTAACTGAGTTGGCAATAAAACATGACTGTGGCTGTCATTGGCTGTCATTGGTGTAGGTTCCTATAGGCCTATTGAACCCAGGTCTCATCGATACCACTATACGAACTGCGCCACTTGAGAAATGTTTTCAAAACAAATTGAAAAATTCTACCAAATCTCTTTTTGACGTACATTTTTGCCGAATAAACCTACACGTTAGTGGAAACACATTTTATTGATAATGTTATTCACTGTTAAAACTCTCCCGTCGAAGATTTTTTTTTTGTTACTGACAGAACCCGTGTCCTAGTATGGAAATGTGACCTGCTATTGCCAATGTCTGTGGCTATTGTTTGCAAAGTATACATGCATGCAGCTTAAAGTTGTGTTTTATTTGAAGAACAATATAAAGACTCGGGATAGGCGTTATATTTGGACAGATTTGTTCAAAATTGTTTCAGATAGGGCCATTTTACTGATCGATGCGAAATCTGACATCCCACAGAGTAGAATCCCTGTACTTAAATATATATACTAGTACCCCCAAACGTGCCGAATCCCTGTGGTACGTACACCAATGCATTCATTTACCTTTTAACAAGGGCAAGAAATTCTGCAAAGCAAATAATTTTATACAAACTAATCCTCTCCACGTAGAACTCTCACTTTGTTCTTCAAGAGACAAATTTTGTATGACAAAGTAGAGACAAATTTTGTTTTGTCAATTTGACCACAAAGGCTCCACAAGGGATTATCTATTTTGTATGACATACTTTGTCAATTTGACCACAAAGGCTCCACAAGGGATTATCTATTTTGTATGACAAACTTTGTCAATTTGACCACAAAGGCTCCACAAGGGATTATCTATTTTGTATTACAAACTTTGTCAATTTGACCACAAAGGCTCCACAAGGGATTATCTATTTTGTATGACAAACTTTGTCAATTTGACCACAAAGGCTCCACAAGGGATTATCTATTTTGTATTACAAACTTTGTCAATTTGACCACAAAGGCTCCACAAGGGATTATCTATTTTGTATTACAAACTTTGTCAATTTGACCACAAAGGCTCCACAAGGGATTATCTATTTTGTATGACAAACTTTGTCAATTTGACCACAAAGGCTCCACAAGGGATTATCTATTTTGTATGACAAACTTTGTCAATTTGACCACAAAGGCTCCACAAGGGATTATCTATTTTGTATGACAAACTTTGTCAATTTGACCACAAAGGCTCCACAAGGGATTATCTATTTTGTATGACAAACTTTGTCAATTTGACCACAAAGGCTCCACAAGGGATTATCTATTTTGTATGACAAACTTTGTCAATTTGACCACAAAGGCTCCACAAGGGATTATCTATTTTGTATTACAAACTTTGTCAATTTGACCACAAAGGCTCCACAAGGGATTATCTATTTTGTATGACAAACTTTGTCAATTTGACCACAAAGGCTCCACAAGGGATTATCTATTTTGTATGACAAACTTTGTCAATTTGACCACAAAGGCTCCACAAGGGATTATCTATTTTGTATGACAAACTTTGTCAATTTGACCACAAAGGCTCCACAAGGGATTATCTATTTTGTATGACAAACTTTGTCAATTTGACCACAAAGGCTCCACAAGGGATTATCTATTTTGTATTACAAACTTTGTCAATTTGACCACAAAGGCTCCACAAGGGATTATCTATTTTGTATGACAAACTTTGTCAATTTGACCACAAAGGCTCCACAAGGGATTATCTATTTTGTATTACAAACTTTGTCAATTTGACCACAAAGGCTCCACAAGGGATTATCTATTACTGAATCCCAGATATTTAGTCATGAGTTATATTCCCGAAAACTGGCATCATGGAAATTACTTTCCCTGTGAATCTGGCAATATCTGTAGCGGACAGAAATGGCAGTTTTTCTGTGCAAGATTTTAATACTTCGTAAGGCACTTGGTAGACGTCTGTCTATCTGGAATACTGAGTTGATTTTCTAGAAATTTCCATAATAAACCTAACCATTCCAGGATTTAAGTGGGAATGAACACTGACTTGTCATAAGTTATAGGAAACCCTGCCTACAGAAGGACAGATTGTACAAATTTTGCAGCTTTCAGAGTAAGATCAAATGTTCTATTTACCCCCCCCCCATCGGAAGGGGAAATGTATATGAATATGATGATATGTACAGATGTTATGTCAAATTTGAACATAAAACTGCTGTTAATCAAAACTTCCTGTGCTATTTTGTTATCTTCGTTATCTTTGAATTAAAAATGCTCTTTCCAAATGTACCTATTTAGAACACTGAGATCGAAAATCGGCCTATTTTCCCTGTTGCTAATAACAGTAACTGACAAAGGACCTACAATATAAGGTAAAAAGGGAACTAATCTGCTAACAGCTTATGTGACAAATTCAGAATGACAAAGAGCAGATTTGTTATTTTTCATAAATTACGGTTCAGAGCTTGTAAAAAAGGAATATTGTATCCATTCGTAATAACGTCTAATATATAAGCAGGTGCTTTGAAAGTCTTTCCTCCGAATTTAACATTCAACATCCCACTACAAGGGATGCTATTTTGGCTACTTTCAAACATATTTTTCTGATATTCAAAATATTTTTTTCTGTATAAAATCTTATCTAAATTATTTTCCATTTTATAGAACATTTCTGGAAATAAACAATCGTCTTTAAACTCGTTACATTTTGGTAGACTTCTCGTCTGTGTCATGCCTGAACTGGGTACTGAGCTTCTGTTGTATGTGCAGCTGTTGTTGCTGTCTTGGCAACTGACCAGGTTGCCATTGGTTACCGATGCCGATGCTGAAGGCTCCGGGAACGGAATTATGTGCCCTCAATAATCGCCAAATTGAATGCGAACTGCTTCTATTCTGATTTCCGTTAAATTTTACGATGCGTCATTGAACTTCTTGATCATCGAACTTGACGAAACAAACACATCTTCCTTCAAGTCCCTTTTCAAAATTTTGAACTGCTGGTCAAAATAACTTCTCATAAGAGCCACCGACAGAACCTCTGGTTCTACTAGCATCAGACAGTCTGCTGACCACGTGCTCTCTCATCCAACAATTCGTCTGATTCGGCCATTAAAGAATATCTAAACAGCATGTCTAAACTATCTTCTAAGACAAAAGTATTTATTTTTTTCGAAAGGAAGACAAAGAAAATATAAATTTAAATACAAAAATGAAAATGAAAATTTAAATATTGTGACCGATTATTAATATCTAGGAATATTATTTAGTAGAAGTGAATCCTTTTTATAATGCTAACAGAGCTGTTTCAAAGCAAGCCTCAAAAGCCATGTATGCACTAATAAAAAAGTCAAGAGCTCTTTGCCTTCCAATTGTTATGCAACTCGATTTATTTATGAAAACTGTTAAACCAATATTACTATATGGGTGTGAAATTTGGGGATATGGCAATTTAGATGTTAATGAAAGAGTCCAGTTAAAACATTTAATACTTATATTGCAGTTAAAAAGCTGTACTGACAATAGTTTAGTATATGGTGAAACTGTTAAACCAATATCCGTTGACATAAAAACAAGAATTATATCGTCGTGGACTAACTTGGTTTCACCGGATACACATAAATTGTCTAGCTCCATGTATGGTCTACCGGTACATTTTGAGTAATTATAGATACTCGAATAATATACAAAACTGTAAATTTCAATGGTTGAAAAATGTAAAAAGTATATTATTTGACTGTGATCTAATAAATGTGTGGGAAACTCATAAATCACCTTATAAAAAATAGTGGCTGAAATGCACAGTCCATCAGAAATTATCTGACCTATTTGTGAACAAATGGTTCTCAAGCATTGAAAATTCAAGTAATTGCCAGAATTATAGATTATTTATCACAATTTTGAATTTGAAATCCACTTAATATATACGCCTCATGTTACATCTTAAATGTAAAGAAATATGAACGTTTCTTATTAAGCCAATTAAGATTTGGAATATTGCCTTTAAGAATAGAAACAGGACGTTATATTGGTGAATCATCAGAACAAAGATTCTGTAAATTTTGTACTTTAAATGTTGTCGAGGATGAGAAACATTTTGTATTGGAATGTGAACTATATAACTCTGTCTGACGAAATGTATTAGGGGAGATCACTGTAACCAACGAGTATTTTAATATGACAACAAATAGTAAACTATCATACCTCTTAAATTCGTATCCTAGAAAAACTTCAAAATATATTGTTAACCCATTCAACACCAAGTAACTCACATGGACTGGTCCATGATATTCATAAACCAATAAATGAATCAGAAAATCACATTTGGACAAGTTCATTTATCAAAATGGGTAATTATGTCTAAAAATAGTCATATCACTGGCAAAAAGTGCAGATCCTGATGAGACGGCTCGTCACGAGCCGGCTCATCTGGATCTACACTTTTTGTAAGCCTATTTAGAGGTCTGTGGTGTTGAAAGGGTTAAAGCCTATTTATATAGAAGAGGTGTAATGTATAACTCGTAAGATAACAATATGGACAATGTATGTCTTGGTAACAAGTACTCCATAACTTGTAATGTTTTGCATGTATGTATTTGCGGCAATTGGTACTGTATTTAACCGGTAAAGTGGTCATATCTGTGTTGGCATCTATGCGTATAGGATGGTGTTGAGATTGGACATATACTTGTGTCCACACCTTTGACCATCTACATCTTGCTTGACCCTGTCGCGTAGATGATCGCATAACTATGTATATTTGGTATATATAAATACAATACGGGAATGACAGTATAATGTAGTAATTAATACATGTAGTATATAATATAACAATAATGTTATGTATAATTACTAGTACGTGCAATATCTACTCGAGTACTGAAATATGCAAACTAATTCTTAACCCTTTCAACACCACAGACTTCTAAATTGGCTTCCAAAAAAGTGTAGATCCAGATGAGCCGGCTCGTGACGAGCCGTCTCATCAGGATCTGCACTTTTTTCAAGTAATATAACTATTTTTAGAATTTTTTTTACCAATTTTGATAAATGAACTGATCCAAATGTAATTTTGTTATTAATTTATTGGTCTAAAAATATCATGGACCAGTCCATGTCAGTTACTTGGTGTTGAATGGGTTAACCAGTGCCCCAGTAATTACTATGTTTCATTTCTGTAGGCATTGCGATATATGGCAATTAACTAATATTTCTACCTGAGAACAGGAACGGTTTAATATGCCATACAGCGTTTCTTCTGGGGAGGTTATCACATATGCAGCGGGAGCCCAGTTGTTGGGACTTCACCTACAACACTCGGTGATACAATGTTCGGAAGTGGACACTGGCGATTGCGTATTATGTCATCACAGACAGATGTGTATAATTGTATTACAAAATTACGTCCACGTCGTATTATCACTGAAACGATCGAACTATTAAGTAAGCATGTAATTAAAATGTCTACCATGTAAAATCAATGTAAAAAATAAGATGATAAGATTCTACTAATAATATGCTTAATATGAGTAACCGGTAGCGACGATAAATAAACTTTAAGTACAAAAACAAACAAATTTCTAGTCAACCTATGTGAACTGTGGAAGCTTACAACAAAGCTGATTAGCCATATAGCAAGTAATGGAATGCTGGAAAGAACATGTATGTAGTTATTTGCAGTACATAAACAATACGCTCTCTGGAAATATGTTAGCACTAAAGGAAATACATGTAGCACTATATTTCGTAGACCAACTCTGTGGCTCTAGTTACCTCCACTAACGTTCCTGTCAGTTATATGAAGAATTTTAATGACATGCTAATAACGTTCACGTGTTGGACTATATATATATTTCGTTGCTGCGATACTTTCAGGGCTCACGCTAGAGAGCGATTCAGTCGCAGGGACCCTGGCTATAATTATTATGCCCCCCCCTCGGACACAAAACGCAAGAAAATTTAGGAAAATGGGGAAAAAAATGCCAAATGCTTCACTCTAAGAGTGGAATTGGACAATCATTCAGTTGTTCATTAATTGAAGGTCTTCTCATATATGACTGCATGAATCGACCGCTGCCATTGTTTTTTTTCTGGGAACTCGTGTTTTGCGTTAGTACTTTCGGTTTAATAAAATATGTTTATCGGGGGGAAACCCGGAAAAGTACGGAACAGAGATTTGGTGCAAACTTTTTTCAGTTCGTGTACATGAGATTGTACATCCTGAGGCGCAGTTGGGGAGACCCAAGTTTCCAGAGGGGGCCTCAGAAAACTCCTAATTTATATTTTTCCTTCTGGTCTTCGGGCCCCTGGCTATTAACCGACCACTCCCCATGGACCGGTCGCCACTGGTTCTATGACACAAGATACCAATTTATAACAATCAGTGTTGAAATACAGATGCTAAATGTGATAAAATTTAGTCATTGTCGAAAATGTGTGCGAAAATTGACTAAAAAATCAATTTGCTGAAAATGTCCCATAGCTATTTATGGAAAATTACTCGGGTCAAGGTGTGACTAAATTTATTGGGTTGGCTTACCAATTATTTCAGTGCCTACATTGTATGCAGCATATATAAAATTGATAGCCAGTGTAGAATCATGCATTTCGAATATGCTGAAAACCGGGGCCCAGATCGCAAAGCATAAGATCGCAAAGCATATGCGATTCGACTTTTAGTTGATTTCCCAAATGATACGAGTTTAACAGTTTTACAGTTTTGTCGTCGAACCGTTTTCAATCCGTTTCGTAACGATTTCGTGCATAATAAAATTTAATGCAGATCGGCTTTTTTTGTATAATCAAAATTCCTATTAGTTTGTTGAGATTAATCTGCGTGCAGGACCCAGAAGGCTCCTGCGTGCAGGACCCAGAAGGCTCAGATGTTTAACTCAACTACTGATGTTCATTTGGTGACCTTTGCAACTGGTTCCCACCATGTATATTCTGCAAACCTCGACTAAATACGGATTCACTATTTGCTGTCATTCAAAAGTCTCCCCACTTCTCCCTAAATTTTCTCACTTCTCCCTAAATCATCTGGAGGGAGAAGGGACTTCTCCCAACATTTTGAGCCTAGCTTGAGCATCTGGCATTAGTCCGCATCTGACATACTATCATCACGTTCACTGTTTGCAGAATAGTCAAAACTGCAATTCACCTTCTTCATCAGAGACATCTTGAAGAACATCAACCAAGGATTTTGGCAGGACTATCAGAGTGGTTCACCAGCCAGCCATGACCCACCCAGGGATTGAGCAGATCTGATATTACGACATCACCAGTCTTCCAAATCCGGTTCTGAAAGTTGTCCCTAGCAATATGCTCTCTGAGACATGCCCTACTTGGAAGGAATCTTGCCATATTAACTTTGCTCGATGCAATAGTGGACATTGACTTGTCACCATTGCATTTTGTCTGTGTTTAGTTTACAAATGGTACATGTAATTATGAATTGTAATTGCAAACTGTTACATACTTATGTTCAAACAAGGCTTGGTATTCTATTAAAGGAATGGCAACAGTTTGCATAAAGTGAATCTTTCCCAGCCTTCGTGGTCATATTGTTAAGGTTGCTTCGACCTATATGCAACTGATTTTTTGTAGAAATGTCCCTAAAAGACTTAACTAACCGAGGTATGAATCAACATATCAAGTAATTTAATTAAAAAAGACAACGTGGGACAAATGGGGACGATGCATTCCGAATGTATTCAAGTGCGGACGATGCGTTCCGGTTGTAAACAAGTGCGTGACCGATCGACTCAGAAAGTCCTACTTTCAGTTTGGAGTTTGTTTTATCGCAAAAAAAACACTGTTTACCAAATGAACATAAGCATACAAAGTATAATGTTAGAATGTGTAGCAGCATTGCTACCCATACGTAAACATTGTGCTATCGTATAATATGCATCAAGTGAAAAATACTGTTTTGGCATGGTATAAGTTTGTGCCGAATTGGTGCATTAAGTTGTGTAGATAATGAACATATGAAATTTTGCATTCAGATTAAATTGATATATACATAATATATTATAATAAATTTGGACCAGTTCATATATCAAAATGGGTAATTTTATCTAAAAATAGTAATTATTACTGGCAAAAAGTGCAGATCCTGATGAGACGGCTCGTCAGTAGGTGTGCGAGAAACATTTAGCGTTGCCATGAGGAAGAGAGATGGGCAATGTAGATTTATCAGTACCTGGCTACACCACCATGGTTTATGCTCGGCTTGAACTGACGGCCATTGTACCCATTAAGCCACCAATTGTCACTGTGGAGCCTCCTAGATTTAATGAATACAGTGTCCGCCTCGTAATTGAGAGGTTGTGAGTTCAAATCCCACCAGAATAATAGTGGTGTATGATATTTTTAAGCAGGACTTTAAATCCACATTTCCTCTAGCTTTTCTGTCCCTCATGGTGATGGATTCCATCTTCTCTCTCCCTCATGGCGATGGATTCCATCAGGAATGAGGTTTCAAGAGTGATTAAACTAATGTTGTAAGAACTAGTTTCGCAATTGAGCTATAATAAATTTGCATAACGTTGTCATTGTGATCCTGTAGACCAGTAGGGGACATGTAGCTTCAGCAATACTCCTGTAGACCAGTAGGGGACATGTAGCTTCAGCAATACTCCTGTAGACCAGTTGGGAAAATGTAGCTGCAGCAATACTCCTGTAGACCAGTAGGAGACATGTAGCTTCAGCAATACTCCTGTAGAACAGTAGAGGACATGTAGCTTCAGCAATGCTCCTGTAGACCAGTAGGAGACATGTAGCTTCAGCAATACTCCTGTAGACCAGTAGGGGACATGTAGCTGCAGCAATTATCCTGTAGAACAGTAGAGGACATGTAGCTTCAGCAATACTCCTGTAGACCAGTAGGGGACATGTAGCTGCAGCAATTCTCCTCTGTAGAACAGTAGAGGACATGTAGCTGCAGCAATACTACTATTGACCAGTAGGGGGCATGTAACTACAGCAATACTCCTGTAGACCAATAGAGGACATGTAGCTGCAGCAATACTACTGTAGACCAGTAGGGGACATGTAGCTGCAGCAATACTCCTGTAGAGCAGTAGGGGACATGTAACTTCAGCAATAATCCTGTAGACCAGTAGGGGACATGTAGCTGCAGCAATACTCCTGTAGAACAATAGGGGACATGTAGCTGCAGCAATACTACTGTAGAACAATTGAGTACATGTAGCTGCAGCAATACTACTGTAGAACAATAGGGGACATGTAACTGCAGCAATACTCCTGTAGAACAATAGGGGACATGTAGCTGCAGCAATACTCCTGTAGAACAATAGAGGACATGTAGCTGCAGCAATACTACTGTAGACCAGTAGGGGACATGTAGCTGCAGCAATACTCCTGTAGAACAATAGAGGACATGTAGCTTCAGCAATACTCCTGTATACCAGTAGGGGACATGTAGCTGCAGCAATACTGCTGTAGACCAGTAGGGGACATGTAGCTTCAGCAATAATCCTGTAGACCAGTAGGGGACATGTAGCTGCAGCAATACTCATGTAGACCAGTAGGGGACATGTAGCTTCAGCAATAATCCTGTAGACCAGTAGGGGACATGTAGCTTCAGCAAAACTCCTGGAGTGCTTCATTTTTTCCCTGTTATTTTTATTGCAATTGCAAATTTATCATGAATATTCAGCTAATAAAACCTACAGATATCGTTTACAGCTGCATCTCTTTTTCAGCTGTCTGTTGTCTGTGTCGATATCTTTATTCTGTCTATAATATCTTGATAATGTTTCTGATGCACTTCTCAGAATCTTTGTTTCAGAATAATAGAATTTTATTGTTATTATCAACAACAATTTCTCACAAATATGGGCATGTGTTCGACATATGGTTGCAGCATGCTAACTTGGTAGTAGTGTCCTGTTATATGGGGAGATAGTAGAGGCCTGTTATATGGGGGAGATAGTAGAGTGCTGTTATATGGGGAGATAGTAGAGTCCTGTTATATGTGGAGATAGTAGAGTCCTGTTATATGTGGAGATGGTAGAGTCCTGTTATATGGGGAGATAATAGAGTCCTGTTATATGTGGACATAGTAGTGTCCTGTTATATGTGGAGATAGTAGAGTCCTGTTATATGTGGAGATAGTAGAGTCCTGTTATATGTGGAGATAGTAGAGTCCTGTTGTATGTGGAGATAGTAGAGTCCTGTTATATGTGGAGATAGTAGAGTCCTGTTATATGTGGAGATAGTAGAGTCATGTTATATGGGGAGATAGTAGAGTCCTGTTGTATGTGGAGATAGTAGAGTCCTGTTATATGTGGAGATAGTAGAGTCCTGTTGTATGTGAAGATAGTAGAGTCCTGTTATATGGGGAGATAGTAGAGTCCTGTTATATGGGGGAGATAGTAGAGTGCTGTTATATGGGGAGATAGTAGAGTCCTGTTATATGGGGAGATAGTAGAGTCCTATTATATGGGGAGATAGTAGAGTCCTGTTATATGGGGAGATAGTAGAGTGCTGTTATATGTGGAGATAGTAGAGCCCTGTTATATGTGGAGATAGTAGAGTGCTGTTATATGTGGAGATAGTAGAGTCATGTTATATGGGGAGATAGTAGAGTCCTGTTATATGTGGAGATAGTAGAGTCCTGTTATATGTGGGAGATAGTAGAGTGCTGTTGTATGTGGAGATAGTAGAGTCCTGTTATATGGGGGAGATAGTAGAGTGCTGTTGTATGTGGAGATAGTAGAGTCCTGTTATATGTGGGAGATAGTAGAGTGCTGTTGTATGTGGAGATAGTAGAGTCCTGTTATATGGGGAGATAGTAGAGGCCTGTTATATGGGGAGATAGTAGTGTGCTGTTATATGGGGGAGATAGTAGAGTCCTGTTATATTGGGGGAGATAGTAGAGTCCTGTTATATGGGGGAGATAGTAGAGTCCTGTTATATGGGGAGATAGTAGAGTCCTGTTATATGGGGAGATAGTAGAGTGCTGTTATATGTGGAGATAGTAGAGTCCTGTTATATGTGGGAGATGGTAGAGTCCTGTTATATGTGGAGATAGTAGAGTCCTGTTATATGTGGGAGATGGTAGCGTCCTGTTATATGGGGAGATGGTAGAGTCCTGTTATATGTGGGAGATAGTAGAGTGCTGTTATATGGGGGAGATAGTAGAGTCCTGTTATATGGGGGAGATAGTAGAGACCTGTTATATGGGGGATATAGTAGAGACCTGTTATATGGGGGAGATAGTAGAGTCCTGTTATATGGGGGAGATAGTAGAGACCTGTTATATGGGGGAGATAGTAGAGTCCTGTTATATGGGGGAGATAGTAGAGACCTGTTATATGGGGGAGATGGTAGAGTCCTTTTATATGTGGAGATAGTAGAGTCCTGTTATATGTGGAGTTAGTAGAGGCCTGTTATATACCCTGTTGACTAGCTGCTTAATGCACTTATGTCTGTATTATATACATGTAGTTATTGATTTGACCAACCATGGCTAATGCTATAACAAACTTTCGTACAGCCGGGAAACAGCATAGCAGTGGTAATCTGTCATGCTTAGCTAACCCCAGGATTTCTGTCACCCTCAGTTGGCGTATATAGTAATTTGCCTGTTTTGATTTGTACTTTCAGGAGATGTTGAATTAAAGAACTTGCAGCTCCGACCGGAGGCGCTGGTGAGTAGAGCTATATTAGTAGTCTGTCTGTCTGTCTGTCTGTCTGCCCGTCCATCCGTCCGTCCACCCGTCCGCCCGTCCGTCTGTCTGGATCCAATTCGGATTACTTCCAAAGTCTAGTGGGTTCGTCCTTGACAAGATACCTACCCTTCCACACAATTTTAAATACATCCATCTAGGATTGTTTCTGTGAGTAATCCTACTAAACAACAAACAAACCAGGCACATAGCTACTATATGGCCCTGACGGTACGGGCCTGCAAATCTAAAATAACAATAACAAATTCCTAGTCCATTATGTTGGCAATCAGTTGACTATCACCAGTTCTTAGTCCATTATGTTGGCAATCAGTTGCCACTCACCAGTTCGTAGTCCATTATGTTGGCAATCAGTTGCCACTCACCAGTTCCTAGTCCATAATGTTGGCAATCAGTTGCCACTCACCAGTTCCTAGTCCATTATGTTGGCAATCAGTTGCCACTCACCAGTTCCTAGTCCATAATGTTGGCAATCAGTTGCCACTCACCAGTTCCTAGTCCATAATGTTGGCAATCAGTTGCCACTCACCAGTTCCTAGTCCATAATGTTGGCAATCAGTTGCCACTCACCAGTTCCTAGTCCATTATGTTGGCAATCAGTTGCCACTCACCAGTTCCTAGTCCATTATGTTGGCAATCAGTTGCCACTCACCAGTTCCTAGTCCATAATGTTGGCAATCAGTTGCCTCTCACCAGTTCCTAGTCCATTATGTGGCAATCAGTTGCCTCTCACCAGTTCCTAGTCTGTTATGTTGGCAATCAGTTGCCACTCACCAGTTCCTAGTCCATAATGTTGGCAATCAGCTGCCACTCACCAGTTCCTAGTCCATTATGTTGGCAATCAGTTGCCACTCACCAGTTCCTAGTCCATTATGTTGGCAATCAGTTGCCACTCACCAGTTCCTAGTCCATAATGTTGGCAATCAGCTGCCACTCACCAGTTCCTAGTCCATTATGTTGGCAATCAGTTGCCACTCACCAGTTCCTAGTCCATTATGTTGGCAATCAGTTGCCACTCACCAGTTCCTAGTCCATTATGTTGGCAATCTGTTGCCACTCACCAGTTCCTAGTCCATAATGTTGGCAATCAGTTGCCTCTCACCAGTTCCTAGTCCATTATGTGGCAATCAGTTGCCTCTCACCAGTTCCTAGTCTGTTATGTTGGCAATCAGTTGCCACTCACCAGTTCCTAGTCCATAATGTTGGCAATCAGCTGCCACTCACCAGTTCCTAGTCCATTATGTTGGCAATCAGTTGCCACTCACCAGTTCCTAGTCCATTATGTTGGCAATCTGTTGCCACTCACTGCTGTAGGTACAAATCCCACTAGGGGTGTCATATTCCATCATGTGAGAAAGCTATAATAGTGGATTGTTTTACGAGAGTTGCATATTTAGTACAATACTATTATTTACAGGATCCAGCTGACTAGCAGTAGGTCAGTGGTTCTATCCAGTGCCCGTTCCGTGCCTGAAATACTGCTCAGAGGGGCCAGAGGTCTTCCTCTACCAATAGTAGCTGTGTTTGAATCCCCAAAACAAACAAAACTATGTTGGTCTTACTACAGCGCCTACCAATTACAGTCTATATAGATTCCTATAACTCTATGCATGCTGGGTAGTAATCACAGACTTAATAAATAATTCAAATAATTGTAGCAGACGACAATTCATTAACCCTTTCAACACCACAGACCTCTAAATTGGCTTACAAAAAAGTGTAGATCCAGATGAGCCGGCTTGTGACGAGCCGTCTCATCAGGATCTGCACTTTTTTCAAGTAATATAACTATTTTTAGAAAAAAAATTACCCATTTTGATAAATGAACTGATCCAAATGTAATTTTGTTATTAATTTATTGGTCTAAAAATATCATGGACCAGTCCATGTCAGTTACTTGCTGTTGAATGGGTTAATTTGATGTTTGTTTTTTTAGCTGAAAAGTATGGTAATATGTCATGCAGTTTTGTTACGACACAATTCTAATGAAATTCCATGACATATATATGAGAACTCTGACTTTTCATTTCTCTGTCCGAAGTTGGAAGGAGATGTGTCCATCTTTGCCTCTAGAAATGGTTCACATGTCACATACATGACAGTAATCCTGTAATTTGACGATCGGTACGAGGAAGCCAGCGTGATTGATTTAGTAAGAAGCTGACAAATAATAAAAGTAATAATATAGATCGTAGGAGGAAATGTCTGGTGGCATGGAGATCTCGAGAGCTTTAAGCAGTCAATTGTATCACAGGCATTGAATTTATGGTGATTGTAGTTACCGTTGGTAATGGTGACATTAGGCATGGAATCGTTGAGAAGCTGTTGGAGTTTCTGATATTGTGGATGCGCAAACTTTCTATTATTTTATGCTTTCCAGTAAAATAAAATGTTTTACATACAATAAAATGTTTTACATACAATAAATGTTTTACATACAATAAATGTTTTACATACAATAAAATGTTTTACATACAATAAATACAATAAAATGTTTTACATACAATAAAATGTTTTACATACAATAAATACAATAAAATGTTTTACATACAATAAAACTTGTTTCATAAAATATGGTATGAAATCACAACTTGTGTAAGATCCTATATGTAATATCACACTCGGCTATATGTAATACCACTCTCAGCTATATATAATATCACACTTGGCTATATATAATATCACACTCGGCTATATATAATACCACACTTGGCTATATATAATACCACACTTGGCTATATATAATATCACACTCGGCTATATGTAATACCACTCTCGGCTATATATAATATCACACTCGGCTATATGTAATACCACTCTCAGCTATATATAATATCACACTCGGCTATATATAATACCACTCTCAGCTATATATAATACCACTCTCGGCTATATATAATACCACTCTCGGCTATATATAATACCACACTCGGCTATATATAATACCACACTCGGCTTTATATAATACCACACTCGGCTATATATAATACCACACTTGGCTATATATAATACCACACTTGGCTATATATAATACCACACTTGGCTATATATAATACCACACTCGGCTATATATAATACCACTCTCGGCTTATAATACCACACTGGCTATATAATACCACACTTGGCTATATATAATACCACACTTGGCTATATAATACACACTTGGCTATATATAATACCACACTGGCTATATATAATATCACACTCGGCTATATGTAATACCACTCTCAGCTATTATATACCACACTTGGCTATATATAATACCACACTTGGCTATATATAATACCACACTTGGCTATATATAATACCACACTTGGCTATATATAATACCACTCTCGGCTATATATAATATCACACTCGGCTATATATAATATCACACTTGGCTATATATAATATCACTCTCAGCTATATATAATATCACACTCGGCTATATATAATACCACTCTCAGCTATATATAATATCACTCTCGGCTATATATAATATCACTCTCGTCTATATATAATACCACTCTCAGCTATATATAATACCACTCTCAGCTATATAATATCACTCTCGGCTATATATAATACCACTCTCAGCTATATATAATATCACTCTCAGCTATATAATACCACTCTCAGCTATATGTAATATCACTCTCGGCTATATATAATACCACTCTCAGCTATATGTAATATCACACTCGGCTATGTATAATATCACTCTCGGCTATATGTAATACCACTCTCAGCTATATATAATACCACTCTCGGCTATATGTAATACCACTCTCGGCTATATATAATACCACTCTCAGCTATATGTAATACCACTCTCAGCTATATATAATACCACTCTCAGCTATATATAATACCACTCTCGGCTATATATAATACCACTCTCAGCTATATATAATACCACTCTCGGCTTTAGTGCCACTCATGATAATAATCCTTTCAATATTCATTCAGTAAAATATATCATTTGATCATTATCTGAAACAAACAAAAATCCTATTTATTTCTACATAATTAAATATACAATCTACATCCGTTATGTCAAAGTCGGTTATGTCGAATTATCCGGTTATCTCAAGTCGGATCAAAGTCTCATTTCAGACACTATCATTTTACATATAACTGGATCTGTATATATCGAATTTAGTTAAGTTAAACTTTAGTTATGTCGAAGTATTTTGTCCTGTCCGACGGAATTCGACATAACGGATGGAGACTATATATAGAATCGTACATGAGTTCTGGTTTCATATCATATATTATGCAACGAGTGTTTCATAAAGTATGGTATAAAATCACGAGTTTAAGATCCTCTTTATCACATTACCATAGTAACAACAACAATAAATTTGAAGAAGAAAATTCTGTTTGCCAGTATATTTTTGAGCCTTATTACATCTGAAGGAAATCAGTATGGTGCATCCGTAGCGCTGTAGTAAATAGTTTTTGATAATCGAAGAACTCCACACAATACTTTTAATCACTATATATAGCTAGTGCATATTTAGCATTTTATTGGATGCGCGTTCGCTTCATGTGCGAAAGATCCGGAGTTAGAGCCCCGCTGGAGCTGTTATGATTGTGCAAGGCATTTAAATTCCACGTTGCCTCTTCTCTCTCCCTCGAGACGATGGATTCCATCAGGAATGAGGTCTCGAGAGTGATTAATACAAGGTTATAAGAACTTGTTTCACAATCGAGCTAAAATAAATTTGTATAAACTAAGCATTTTATTGACTTAAACAAGTAAAGCATGAACACAAACTGTATATGTTGAATGTGTCATGCAGTGACCAATCAGAATTCTTCCATGTTGTATTACACGTGTGTGCATACAACAAAATATGTGATGGCTGTTTGAAACTGAATACAACGGAAGTTGTGTGATAAATATATACACGTATGTTGAGAACCTCTGTAGCCAAGTTGTCTAGTATCCTGTCCTTAGAACTCGCCTTTCACCACTATCATGTGACTTTGGGCCCCATCAGAGTCACGGTAGTTGTGTCCTTTGGCAAGACACTTTGGACCACACTGCTTCGTTTCTCTCCCTCATGGTGTCGGCTTCCATCATGAATGAGGTCTTGAGAGCAATTAAACTAACTGTTTTAAGAACTTGACTCACAATAGAGCTAAAATACATTATATAAACTGATGAAGCATTTCTTGGAAAAAGATGTAGATAAATATTTAGTAGGTGGTTGTACGACAGTTTTCTCTGTACAATTGGGCTGTATTACCAGGATGTACCGGCTCCAATTCTCGAGAGATTTGTTCGCTTGTTGCAAATCAATGTTAATTGCTTTGACACACTTAAAACTGGTTCTCCCAATCTTGTAGAGGAAGAAGTGTTTCCTGGGATTGTATTTGCATGTTCTACCAATACAAATGATTTACTATTAAAATATTGTAAAGTGACATAGCCTGTCACTCTAGCCCATTCGGAAATCGGCAACAAAATGAGTGAAGGTATATCTTAGGTCCAATCAATCTTGCAATATTGAGCACAACATGTCTATCTTGACATTTGACCTCCCCCCCCCAAAAAAGAATAGTTGTCATATATTGACTGACTGTTACACCAATCTGCCTACCATGTATCGTGGCAGCAATCCGTCTACCATGTACTGTGGGACCAATCTGCCTACCATGTATCATGTCACCAATCTGCCTACCATGAACTGTGGGACCATTCTGCCTATCATATACTGTGGAATATATCTCAGACTACCATGTACTGCATCATCAATCTGCCTTATCATGTACCATACCATTGCACCAATCTGCCTACCATGTACCATGACACCAATATACCTACCATACACCATAGCACAAATCTGCCTACCATATAATGTTGCTCCCATCTGCCTACCATGTACCATGTCCAATCTGCCTACCATGTACTGTGGCACCAATCTGCCTACCATGCACCATAGCACCAATCAGTATGAATGTATGGGGAAGATATAGGAACAGTGTTTATAATGCTCCAATTCACAGGATGGAATGTATGGGAAAGATATAGGAACAGTGTTTATGATGCCCCAATTCACAGGATGGAATATATGGGGAAGATATAGGAACAGTGTTTATGACCCTACAATTCACAGGATGGAATGTATGGGGAAGATATAGGAACAGTGTTTATGACCCTACAATCCACAGGATGGAATGTATGGGGAAGATATAGGAACAGTGTTTATGACCCTACAATCCACAGGATGGAATGTCTGGGGAAGATATAGGAACAGTGTTTATGACCTACAATCCACAGGATGGAATGTCTGGGGAAGATATAGGAACAGTGTTTATGACCCTACAATCCACAGGATGGAATGTATGGGGAAGATATAGGAACAGTGTTTATGACCTACAATCCACAGGATGGAATGTATGGGGAAGATATAGGAACAGTGTTTATGACCTACAATCCACAGGATGGAATGTCTGGGGAAGATATAGGAACAGTGTTTATGACCCTACAATCCACAGGATGGAATGTCTGGGGAAGATATAGGAACAGTGTTTATGACCCTACAATCCACAGGATGGAATGTATGGGGAAGATATAGGAACAGTGTTTATGATGCTCCAAATCACAGGATGGAATGTATGGGGAAGATATAGGAACAGTGTTTATGACCCTACAAATCACAGGATGGAATGTCTGGGGAAGATATAGGAACAGTGTTTATGACCTACAATCCACAGGATGGAATGTCTGGGGAAGATATAGGAACAGTGTTTATGACCCTACAATCCACAGGATGGAATGTCTGGGGAAGATATAGGAACAGTGTTTATGACCCTACAATCCACAGGATGGAATGTCTGGGGAAGATATAGGAACAGTGTTTATGACCCTCCAAAACACAGGATGGAATGTCTGGGGAAGATATAGGAACAGTGTTTATGACCCTACAATCCACAGGATGGAATGTCTGGGGAAGACATATGTTATTCTCAAGCAGCTGTTGCTTGTTTTTGAAAGTTCTGCATGAAACCTGGCTGCTTGAATTAGTTGAAATTGATAATAGTGACACACTTTACTTTATAGTATTAATATTACAGGACTATATATAGCATGAAATAGGCAAGCTTATTGTTTCCTACCTATCACTATTAATTAACCAATTCCCCACATAGAAGTGCCTCTTTACACCATTCCACATTGGTAAATAATAAACATCGCAGAATAAACTCTGTAGCGATCCCACAATGCTGAGCGAGCACTGTTTTGTTTACATGCGTGACGTCATCGTGTGGTAGAGCTATTCCCCATACATTGACAAAGTAGTAGCCAAACCAGTATCAGTGGCATCACAGCAGGCGCCGAAGATTTCATAGAGGTACTCAGTGTCGCAATATTAAAGGTTTTTGTCACTCAAAGCGGTTACTGATTCACCCCATGTTTAAGGCTGTTCAACTTCAGCACTACAAATGTGTACTTAAATATTGTACTATTTGCTAATACAAAGTAAAAAAATAAAATAAAGTATTTGTTTATTATAGTGTCACCCCTACTGAAAGGGTCAGCCATTACTGACTTATGAGACACCTTTTTTGTGGACATTGGTAACTCCAGAATCCTATTCTTGAAGGCCATTAATTAACTAGCCTGCGGCTCACCAACCGACCATATCAGAACGAAACCCTGACAAGGTTTGAACCTTCGACCTCCTGCTCCGTAGGCCTTAACCACTAAGTCATGTAGACACCATAAGCCAGTAATACGATAAGTTGCTTATGGGTAAGGTGGGGTTATGCTGGGGTGGAGTGTGTGTTTTACGTTTATTTATCATCGCTACCGGTTGCCCATATGAGCGCCGCCTACTGAAGAGATTAGTCATTTTAGATTTTTGGAGGAGAGTGCAATGATATAGACAGAAACCCATTCCAGAGTCTCCTGGTTCTTCTACATGCACAGTGTACAGCACTGACATGAGACCTCTGTTTAAAGTTCCATCTGGAGGATAGTGCAATGATACAGAGAGAGGCCCATTCCAGAGTCTCCTCTGGTTCTTTTACATGCACGGTGTAAAGCACCGACATGAGACCTCGGTTTAACGTCCCATCTGAAAGACTGTTATTTTTATTAGGGTCAGACGGGGGATCGAACCTGCGACCCATGGATTACCAGTCCAATTTGTTAACCACTGGACTACAGATCCGTCTGTATTGGGGGTGGAGGAACAATTTCGTACACTTGAATTGAATACATGTAAATGAAATAATATTGAGTTCTCTCTTAAAATGAATTAGACTGTCATAATGATGACTAAAATGTGGATAACTTTGATAATATATTGTGGATTTTGCAAATCGGTAATATTGCCCAGAGTGAGAAATTGCATTCGACAAAGTCTGCAATTCCAATTTCGGCATGTTTAGCGTACTATCCCAGCTTTAAGTAGGACTTATTTTAACTGATAATTTGCACGGGGGGGGGAAAACGTCTGCGAAAAAATCTCTTGGAGACCCTTAATTAGATGGCAACTACATGTCTCTTTTGTAATATTGTATAATTATTTTTGTGGTCATATGTTGTACTGCACCAGGGTTCATTCTAGGTCAGAATTTTTGGGAGAAGTAAGAAAGCACGAGATCACGTCCATAGAAGATGTTATTTAATAAATTTCAACAAAATATTGTTAAAATGCACAGTATGACCATTAAATACATTTGAATATGAAGGAGTGCTTTATAATGTGCCAGTGTATCTTACTGGACAAAATTTTGTATGAAAGTTGTAAAACAAAAATGTGTTTTTTATGGGGAGAAGTGGGGCCCCCAGAGGGTGAAGCCAGGGTCCCTAGGGCGACTATTTCGCACACATCACCCTCTAGAATGATCCCTACTGTACATGATAGTACTTTGTATATGTATTAAATATAAAAAACCCTCTTAACACAGAACCCCCTCTAAACTGTTTGTTCGGTCCGGGAGAAGTCCGGATTAGAGGGATTTTACGGTACTATAGCTCTTTATGTTCATAATCATAGCTCTGTAACTCCATTTCATAGCTCTGTAACTCTCTGTTTCTTCTTTATCATAGCTCTGTAGCTCCATTTCATAGCTCTGTAACTCCATGTTATAGCTATGTAGCTCTATTTCATAGCTCTTTAACATTTCATAGCTCTGTAGCTCCATTTCATAGCTCTGCAGCTCCATTTTATAACTCTGTAGCTCCATTTCATAGCTCTGTAACTCCATTTCATAGCTCTGTAACTCTCTGTTTCTTCTTTATCATAGCTCTGTAGCTCCATTTCATAGCTCTGTAACTCCATGTTATAGCTCTGTAGCTCTATTTCATAGCTCTTTAACATTTCATAGCTCTGTAGCTCCATTTCATAGCTCTGCAGCTCCATTTTATAGCTCTGTAGCTCCATTTCATAGCTCTGTAACTCTATTTCATAGCTCTGTAACTACATTTCATAGCTCTGTAGCTCTATTTCATAGCTCTTTAACATTTCATAGCTCTGTAGCTCCATTTCATAGCTCTGTAGCTCCATTTCATAGCTCTGTAACTCCATTTCATAGCTCTGTAACTCCATTTCATAGCTCTGTAGCTCCATTTCATAGCTCTGTAGCTCCATTTCATAGCTCTGTACCTCCATTTCATAGCTCTGTATCTCCATTTAATAGCTCTGTAACTCCATTTTATAGCTCTGTAGCTCCATTTCATAGCTCTGTATCTCCATTTCATAGCTCTGTAACTCCATTTTATAGCTCTGTAACTCCATTTTATAGCTCTGTAACTCCATTTCATAGCTCTGTAACTCCATTTCATAGCTCTGTAACTTTATTTCATAGCTCTGTACCTCCATTTCATAGCTCTGTACCTCCATTTCATAGCTCTGTAGCTCCATTTCATAGCTCTGTACCTCCATTTCATAGCTCTGTAGCTCCATTTCATAGCTCTGTAACTCCATTTCATAGCTCTGTACCTCCATTTCATAGCTCTGTAGCTCCATTTCATAGCTCTGTAGCTCCATTTCATAGCTCTGTACCTCCATTTCATAGTTCTGTAACTCCATTTCATAGCTCTGTAGCTCCATTTCATAGCTCTGTAGCTCCATTTCATAGCTCTGTAACTCCATTTCATAGCTCTGTAGCTCCATTTCATAGCTCTGTATCTCCATTACATAGCTCTGTAACTCCATTTCATAGCTCTGTACCTCCATTTCATAGCTCTGTAGCTCCATTTCATAGCTCTGTAGCTCCATTTCATAGCTCTGTAGCTCCATTTCATAGCTCTGTACCTCCATTTCATAGCTCTGTAGCTCCATTTCATAGCTCTGTAACTCCATTTCATAGCTCTGTAACTCCATTTCATAGCTCTGTTACTTTATTTCATGTCTCAGTAACTTTATTATCGTGACCCTGTAAATTGTTGATCACGGGTCTGTAACTACTTATGTAATATTGCTTTAATGAATGATTTTTTTGTTTCTTCAGGTCGAGTTGAAACTTCCCATAGAGGTGAAGGCTGGATATGTGGGTATGTATAATTTATTATAACCTGAGCAGACGTACAGTTTAACTTTTACTCCCATACTGGAAATGAGTATGTTCATTGCAAATCGCATAGAACCGATTCAGATGGCACAGAACGTGCACAGAATTATGCTGTTTGCTATGTGGATAGTGGTGCTAAAACTCTTAGATCTTGATCAGGATGTATATGTAGTCCATAGGTAACATGCTGGACTTGTAATCCAGGCATCGCAGGTTCGATCCCCCGTTTGACCCTAATAAAAAATTAAAGTCTTTCAGATGGGACGTTAAACCGAGGTCTCGTGTCGGTGCTTTACACCGTGCACGTAAAAGAACCAGAGGAGACTCTGGAATGGGCCTCTCTCTGTATCATTGCACTATCCTCCAAAAATCTAAAATGACTAATCTCTTCAGGAGGCGTCGCTCATATGGGCAACCGATAGCGACGATAAATACACGTAAAACACACATCTTGATCAGGCGCGGCATTACCAGTCGTTAACAATTTTATTATTTGTACGTTTAAGGTTACATGAAAGTGGATATTCCGTGGACCAGTCTATTCTCAGCAAGTGTTGTGGTGCGTGTCGAAGATGTGTACTTACTGGCTGGACCGGTCACAGACCGAATGTACGATCCGGAACGGGAACGAGCCTTGCAGAACGCAGTGAAGAGACAGGTGTTGGAGTCACTGGGTTCCTCTCCGATAGCGAACGCATGTATGTATGAGTCACTGGGTTCCTCTCCGATATCGAACGCATGCATGTATGAGTCACTGGGTTCCTCTCCTATAGCGAACGCATGTATGTATGAGTCACTGGGTTCCTCTCCTATAGCGAACGCATGTATGTATGAGTCACTGGGTTCCTCTCCAATAGCGAACGCATGTATGTATGAGTAACTGGGTTCCTCTCCGATAGCGAACGCATGTATGTATGAGTCACTGGGTTCCTCTCCTATAGCGAACGCATGTATGTATGAGTCACTGGGTTCCTCTCCGATTGTGAACGCATATATGTATGAGTCACTGGGTTCCTCTCCGATTGTGAACGCATATATGTATGAGTCACTGGGTTCCTCTCCTATAGCGAATGCATGTATGTATGAGTCACTGGGTTCCTCTCATATAGCGAACGCATGTATGTATGAGTCACTGGGTTCCTCTCCGATAGCGAATGCATGTATGTATGAGTCATTGGATTCCTCTCCGATAGCGAACGCATGTATGTATGAGTCACTGGGTTCCTCTCCTATAGCGAACGCATGTATGTATGAGTAACTGGGTTCCTCTCCTATAGCGAACGCATGTATGTATGAGTCACTGGGTTCCTCTCCGATAGCGAACGCATGCATGTATGAGTCACTGGGTTCCTCTCCTATAGCGAACGCATGTATGTATGAGTCACTGGGTTCCTCTCCTATAGCGAACGCATGTATGTATGAGTCACTGGGTTCCTCTCCAATAGCGAACGCATGTATGTATGAGTAACTGGGTTCCTCTCCGATAGCGAACGCATGTATGTATGAGTCACTGGGTTCCTCTCCTATAGCGAACGCATGTATGTATGAGTCACTGGGTTCCTCTCCGATTGTGAACGCATATATGTATGAGTCACTGGGTTCCTCTTCTATAGCGAACGCATGTATGTATGAGTCACTGGGTTCCTCTCCGATAGCGAACGCATGTATGTATGAGTCTCTGGGTTCCTCTCCTATAGCGAACGCATCTATGTATGAGTCACTGGGTTCCTCTCCGATAGCGAACGCATGTATGTATGAGTCATTGGGTTCCTCTCCGATAGCGAACGCATGTATGTATGAGTCACTGGGTTCCTCTCCGATTGTGAACGCATATATGTATGAGTCACTGGGTTCCTCTCCTATAGCGAATGCATGTATGTATGAGTCACTGGGTTCCTCTCATATAGCGAACGCATGTATGTATGAGTCACTGGGTTCCTCTCCGATAGCGAATGCATGTATGTATGAGTCATTGGATTCCTCTCCGATAGCGAACGCATGTATGTATGAGTCTCTGGGTTCCTCTCCTATAGCGAACGCATCTATGTATGAGTCACTGGGTTCCTCTCCGATAGCGAATGCATGTATGTATGAGTCATTGGATTCCTCTCCGATAGCGAATGCATGTATGTATGAGTCACTGGGTTCCTCTCCTATAGCGAACGCATGTATGTATGAGTCACTGGGTTCCTCTCCTATAGCGAATGCATCTATGTATGAGTCACTGGGTTCCTCTCTGATAGCGAACGCATGTATGTATGAGTCACTGGGTTCCTCTCCTATAGCGAACGCATGTATGTATGTGTCTCTGGGTTCCTCTCCTATAGCGAACGCATCTATGTATGAGTCACTGGGTTCCTCTCCGATAGCGAACGCATGTATGTATGAGTCATTGGGTTCCTCTCCGATAGCGAATGCATGTATGTATGAGTCATTGGGTTCCTCTCCTATAGCGAACGCATCTATGTATGAGTCACTGGGTTCCTCTCCGATAGCGAACGCATGTATGTATGAGTCACTGGGTTCCTCTCCGATATCGAACGCATGCATGTATGAGTCACTGGGTTCCTCTCCTATAGCGAACGCATGTATGTATGAGTCACTGGGTTCCTCTCCTACAGCGAACGCATGTATGTATGAGTCACTGGGTTCCTCTCCAATAGCGAACGCATGTATGTATGAGTAACTGGGTTCCTCTCCGATAGCGAACGCATGTATGTATGAGTCACTGGGTTCCTCTCCTATAGCGAACGCATGTATGTATGAGTCACTGGGTTCCTCTCCGATTGTGAACGCATATATGTATGAGTCACTGGGTTCCTCTCCGATTGTGAACGCATATATGTATGAGTCACTGGGTTCCTCTCCTATAGCGAATGCATGTATGTATGAGTCACTGGGTTCCTCTCATATAGCGAACGCATGTATGTATGAGTCACTGGGTTCCTCTCCGATAGCGAATGCATGTATGTATGAGTCATTGGATTCCTCTCCGATAGCGAACGCATGTATGTATGAGTCACTGGGTTCCTCTCCTATAGCGAACGCATGTATGTATGAGTAACTGGGTTCCTCTCCTATAGCGAACGCATGTATGTATGAGTCACTGGGTTCCTCTCCGATAGCGAACGCATGCATGTATGAGTCACTGGGTTCCTCTCCTATAGCGAACGCATGTATGTATGAGTCACTGGGTTCCTCTCCTATAGCGAACGCATGTATGTATGAGTCACTGGGTTCCTCTCCGATAGCGAACGCATGTATGTATGAGTCGAGTACTATACAGTCAAGCCTGTCTTAAGCAGTCATCCATGGGAATCACATAAAGTGGCTGCTTGGCACATGTGGCTGCTTAATAGAGGTTGAATGTATAATGAAACAACATATTGGGAATCTGGAAACTGGCTGCTTAATACAGGTTGGCTGCTTAATGGAGGTGACCACTAACACAGGTTTGACTATAGACATGAAATATTTTGTGTGCTCAAGCTATCGAGTAATCGCGATTGAGTAATTGTGGTAAAACAATTTTGAGAACGGACATTATTACCAAGGCTGGTTTCTGACAAGTTTGACTGTATAGTACTTGACTCGTGCATACATGCGTTCGCTATAGGAGAGCAACCCAGTTACTCATACATACATGCGTTCGCTATCGGGGAGGGTTTGTATCGTCAATCGCCATGTTTTCATACCTACCTGTTTTTGAATTTGTTTGCAAATGACGTCATCACTGTCAGTTAACTTCTACTTGAATTATATGTAGACGCTAAACCTGACAAACAGGAAAATTAGCTTCGAAAATATGAAAATGTTGATGTTTTCATTAATGTCATTCATGTGTACTCTATAAATTCATTAGGCAGAGGAATATACAAAGAAATATTTGTTTATTTTTGTAACTGGTGAACTCTAATAACTGGTGAACTCTAATAACTGGTGAACTCTAATGGTTAACTTTGCAAGATCACGTGTCAGTCGGATCTGTAGTCCAGTGGTAACACGCTGGACTGGTAATCCAGGGATCGCAGGTTCGATCCCCCGTCTGACCCTAATAAAATTAACAGTCTTTCAGATGTGACGTTAAACCGAGGTCTCGTGTCGGTGCTTTACACCGTGCACGTAAACGAACCAGAGGATATTCTGGAATGGGTCTCTGGCTGTATCATGCACTATCCTCCAAAATCTAAAATAACTAATCTCTTCAGGAGGCGTCACTCATATGGGCAACCGGTAGCGACGATAAATTAACGTGTCAGTCATGCGTAAATGCCAGAAACACATTTCTGGTACATGAAATTTGATTGGTAGTCCCTAAACAAGGTCCTCTTTTTGACACCATGTTGAATTCACATGCAGTGAAATTGTAGTTTTATTTTAAAATATGTAGTGTAGTCTGAGTTAAGACAAACACATTAAATGCAAGAATGATCACTTTACATATTAACCCTTTCAACATCACAGACCTCTAAATAGGCTTACAAAAAGTGTAGAATCCAGATGAGCCGGCTCGTGACGAGCCGTCTCATCAGGATCTGCACTTTTTGCCAGTGATATGACTATTTTTAGACATAATTACCCATTTTGATAAATGAACTTGTCCAAATGTGATTTTCTGATTCATTTATTGGTTTATGAATATCATGGACCAGTCCATGTGAGTTACTTGGTGTTGAATGGGTTAATATATATGAATTCATCTACCATAACAGCTATTCTTTTTCATTTCCACATCACATGATACTGTGACTTTATTGGCAAATTATATAAAGAATTTACCATTAAAATTGTATTCAAGATATTTTGTTGAAAAAATGTTTGTTTGGAAGAATAAAGTTCGCATTTGATTTACAGCTGCGTCTGCTGAACAAGATCCAGGGTTCTTCGAGAAGCTATATACCTACGTCGTCAACAATTTGCAGGTAGGTACGACCTAAGGTTCTTTCCAAGTTGCATGAGATCAAACCGTTGCTCGGGTAACCTGGAAAGAGTTGTCACTTTGTGTTCAAGGTCAGTTCGTACTACCCCCAATAGTTTATACAAATTTATTTTAGCTCGATTGCGAAACAAGTTATTTCAACTTATATAAATCACTCTCGAGACCTCATTCCTGATGGAATCCATCGACACGAGGGAGAGAGAAGAGGCAACTTGGAATTAAATGCCTTGCCTAAGGGCACAATCATAACGGCTCCAGTGGGGCTCAAACTCCGGACCTTTCGCACCTGAAGCGAACGCGCATCCACTCTTAATGAGAAGTTCGTTGTCAATTATTTTATTTCAAAAAGACCGACCAAATAATATTTTCAAGCTCATTTAGGCTTCAAATGTGTGTAATTCTAATTAATTTATTTAATACTTGAATATCCGGATACTTGCGATAACCAGCACCTGCTCATCTGAATCTGTCTAAGAGTATTTGGAAATATGCGTAACCAACTTAAATATGAATATCCTGATAATTAATTTTAAAGCATTTCATCTCGCTTAACCCATTCAACACCAAGTAACTGACATGGACTGGTGCATGCTATTTTTAGACCAATAAATTAATAAGAAAATTACCTTTGGACCAGTTCATTTATCAAAATGGGTAATTTTATCTAAAAATAGTAATAATTATTACTGGCAAAAAAGTGCAGATCCTGATGAGACGGCTCGTCATGAGCCGGCTCATCTGGATCTACACTTTTCATAAGCCTATTTAGAGGCCTGTGGTGTTGAAAGGGTTAAAGGAGGTTTCTTGTTTGTATATTGATCATAAACTACTTGGTACTAGTTACTGCAATCATGCTAACAATATATTTACATATCCGTATTGGAAATTACAGACGCAATGACTTGCAAACGTAAGTGCCACACTGTGGAAGTCGTGATAGCGCAGTGGATGCGCGTTCGCTTCAGGTGCGAAAGGTCCGGAGTTCGAGCCTCGCTGGAGCCGTTAAATTTGTATAAACTAAGTGCCACATTAAGATTTACCCGAATCTACCCAATTCCATCCAAATCTATTCATTGTCAAATAGTCCGCCTCCGTGGTCGAGTGGTTAAGGTCGCCGACTTGTATACCACTGTAACCTATCATCACTGATGGTCACAGGTTCGAGCCCCGCTCAGGTCGTGTCTCATTTATATGAAAAAGTTGGCAGTTTCTTACGGAGGTTGGTACACCCAAGTACTGGTTAACCGCTGGAGCCTGCCCAGGAAAGGTGTTGTTAAGTAAACTGCCCGCCGGCGATATAGCCCAAAATGGTGCTGATGCAGGCGTAAAACCCGAAATATAACATATAACATCATTGTCAAATAAGTTTCCCAATGCCATTACCAGCAACTACTCCCGTAAAAATCTCATAAAATGCTGTCAATAATTAGCCAAAAATAATTTACTTTGAAAAACGATGGGGTTGCATTTTAATAAAAATAACACCCAAGCGTCATCACAATGCCATTACAACTAGATTATTCCACAGAATCAATCTGCTTACATAGTCATTTATACTCGTTGGCAACCCATTTTTCCATCCACCCTCGCAAACACTTGATATTGTAGTTGAACACATCTTACGTCTAATTGTCAGTGAATAGCCTTGACCACAGCTATCAAAACAATAATTTCCTGTTTGTTCAGGGTGTCTGCCTGAAGCGTACATGGACAGTTTTATACTGTGATCTAAGTAAGGGTTAATAAACCAATTTGTGAAAATTATATGCGCATGTCGGCACCCGTGTTACATCAAAACCAATTAAAATTCCCGATGTCCGGTATTATGACATGTATGTGTTATTCCATGATTGGTGGCCGTCTCACATCCAGATGTCCAGTATTATGACACGTATGTGTTATTCCATGATTGGTGGCCGTCTCACATCCAGATGTCCAGTATTATGACACGTATGTGTTATTCCATGATTGGTGGCCGTCTCACATCCAGATGTCCAGTATTATGACACGTATGTGTTATTCCATGATTGGTGGCCGTCTCACATCCAGATGTCCAGTATTATGACACGTATGTGTTATTCCATGATTGGTGGCCGTCTCACATCCAGATGTCCAGTATTATGACACGTATGTGTTATTCCATGATTGGTGGCCGTCTCACATCCAGATGTCCAGTATTATGACACGTATGTGTTATTCCATGATTGGTGGCCGTCTCACATCCAGATGTCCAGTATTATGACACGTATGTGTTATTCCATGATTGGTGGCCGTCTCACGTCCAGATGATCCATATTTCAGGTATCCATTGGACGCGTACATCTGCGCTATGAGGATACAGTAACCAATCCAGACCACCCGTTTGCTTGTGGTATTATGCTAAAGCACATATCTGCTTACACCACAGATGTAAAATGGCAGCCTGCTCAAATGGACAATTCTGCATCTATCATTCACAAGGTCAGTGGCATTATAAACTTGCTTCAAAATGGAGCCCAAAATAGTGTCGCCCCTCGCGGATCTGGTGCATAATGGCAATGAGAGACATTACTGGTGTTTCTATTACCTCCCTTGGCAAATGAAGTCTGATTTATTCCGAAATGTATATTGGTATATTTAGTTGGAATCCTTTGTTTTTACTGTTGTTCCTTAACCAGATGTTGCGGTAGGATAAATGTGATTTTATCAAAATCATGTTAATTAATTGATAACAATTTTTGTACAGTCATTGGGTATACTGTAGGACTCTGTTGATATTTAACAATTTAATAATTATAAGATGAGAAATCTGTTGAAAATAAATAGACAGCATGTGGTTCAAAGGAAACAACGATAAAATCAGAGGAAACCAATTAAGAGGAACTATCATCATTAAAGAGTATTCAGGGGGCAGTAACTGACCAATTTCTCTCATTGAGAATGGAGAATATTGGTTTACCATTATATTGTCGTAATAGGTGACAATGAGTGTGTGGATCCCTGATCATGCTTCATCTAAATTTTCAGATTATCAAGATATTAACCCATTCAACACCAAGTACCTGACATGGACTGGTGCATGATATTTAGCCCATTCAACACCAAGTAACTGACATGGACTGGTGCATGATATTTAACCCATTCAACACCAAGTAACTGACATGGACTGGTGCATGATATTTAACCCATTCAACACCAAGTAACTGACATGGACTGGTGCATGATATTTAACCCATTCAACACCAAGTAACTGACATGGACTGGTGCATGATATTTAACCCATTCAACACCAAGTAACTGACATGGACTGGTGCATGATATTTAACCCATTCAACACCAAGTAACTGACATGGACTGGTGCATGATATTTAACCCATTCAACACCAAGTAACTGACATGGACTGGTGCATGATATTTTCAGACCAATACATTAATAAGAAAATTACATTTGGACCAGTTCATTTATTAAAATGGGTAATTTTTGTCTAAAAATAGTAATATTACTGGCAAAAAGTGCAGATCCTGATGAGACGGCTCGTCATGAGCCGGTTCATCTGGATCTACACTTTTTGTAAGACTATGTAGAGGCCTGTAATGTTGAAAGGGTGATTAGTGTAAAATAAATATGATATTTTCACCAGTTGGATCTGGAATCACTTCCATTATCTAATGGTACCAATATACTTCATTTTAGATGCATCTTGTGATTGCTGTCGTGGTACATTTGATGTGTGTGAACAATCCCACTTCAAGGGTTCAAATTTCTATAACATGGGATATGTTTTCAGCAAGATACCAGAAAATGTAAAACTCGTGTTAAACCCTTCACAACAGTGAAATAATTATCAAAATCAAACATCTCGTGCCATAGATATATCAATATGACAAAATGGCGGAGAGTGGGATTAAAAACAATAATGTATATTTGGTTAATTTGAAAAGAACAATTTTGAAAATTATGTTCAGCACCGGGGTCTACGTGGAGCTGTGCTAATTGATTGGCATACATGCAATATTTCTTGCGGTTCTCACGGTATATACAAAACTACAAAGAGCAAGAAACAATTGAATAATATGATTGACACATTAATTTAAAACAGTGTATTTAAGGTGATGGAATGATATATAAGACCCAATGCAAATTCCTTGGCTTCTAGTTCTACAGAATGATTTGTGCACTAAGAGATTACAAGT
>CM026387.1:21446450-21493845 GCA_014843695.1 Archivesica marissinica
AGAGATTACGTGTCATGTGTGTCTATAGTTTCTTCGGCTGTCTAGTTCTACAGAATGGTTTGTGTATAAGAGATTACGTGTCATGTGTTTCTATAGTTTCTTCGGCTGTCTAGTTCTACAGAATGGTTTGTATATACGAGATTACGTGTCATGTGTTTCTATAGTTTCTTCGGCTGTCTAGTTCTACGGAATGGTTTGTGCACTAAGAGATTACGTGTCATGTGTGTCTATAGTTTCTTCGGCTGTCTAGTTCTACAGAATGGTTTGTGTATACGAGATTACGTGTCATGTGTGTCTATAGTTTCTTCGGCTGTCTAGTTCTACGGAATGGTTTGTGCACTAAGAGATTACGTGTCATGTGTTTCTATAGTTTCTTCGGCTGTCTAGTTCTACAGAATGGTTTGTGTATAAGAGATTACGTGTCATGTGTTTCTATAGTTTCTTCGGCTGTCTAGTTCTACGGAATGGTTTGTGCACTAAGAGATTACGTGTCATGTGTGTCTATAGTTTCTTTGGCTGTCTAGTTCTACGGAATGGTTTGTGTACTAAGAGTGTACATGTCATGTGTGTCTATAGTTTCTTCTGCTGTCTAGTTCTACGGAATGGTTTGTGCACTAAGAGATTACGTGTCATGTGTGTCTATAGTTTCTTCGGCTGTCTAGTTCTACGGAATTGTTTGTGAACTAAGCGATTACGTGTCATGTGTGTCTATAGTTTCTTCTGCTGTCTAGTTCTACGGAATGGTTTGTGCACTAAGAGATTACGTGTCATGTGTGTCTATAGTTTCTTCGGCTGTCTAGTTCTACGGAATTGTTTGTGCACTAAGCGATTACGTGTCATGTGTGTCTATAGTTTCTTCTGCTGTCTAGTTCTACGGAATGGTGTGTGCACTAAGAGATTACGTGTCATGTGTGTCTATAGTTTCTTCGGCTGTAGAGTTCTACAGAATGGTTTGTGCACTAAGAGATTACGTGTCATGTGTGTCTATAGTTTCTTCGGCTGTAGAGTTCTACAGAATGGTTTGTGCACTAAGAGATTACGTGTCATGTGTGTTATAGTTTCTTCGGCAGTCTAGTTCTACAGAATGGTTGTGTATAAGAGATTACGTGTCATGTGTGTCTATAGTTTTTCGGCTGTCTAGTTCTACAGAATGGTTTGTGTATAAGAGATTACGTGTCATGTGTGTCTATAGTTTCTTCGGCTGTCTAGTTCTACGGAATGGTTTGTGCACTAAGAGATTACGTGTCATGTGTGTCTATAGTATCTTCTGCTGTCTAGTTCTACGGAATGGTTTGTGTACTAAGAGTGTACATGTCATGTGTGTCTATAGTTTCTTCTGCTGTCTAGTTCTACGGAATGGTTTGTGCACTAAGAGATTACGTGTCATGTGTGTCTATAGTTTCTTCTGCTGTCTAGTTCTACGGAATGGTTTGTGTATAAGAGATTACGTGTCATGTGTGTCTATAGTTTCTTCGGCTGTCTGCTTCTACAGAATGGTTTGTGCACTAAGAGATTACGTGTCATGTGTGTCTATAGTTTCTTCGGCTGTCTAGTTCTACAGAATGGTTTGTGTATAAGAGATTACGTGTCATTTGTGTCTATAGTTTCTTCGGCTGTCTAGTTCTACAGAATGGTTTGTGCACTAAGAGATTATGTGTCATGTGTGTCTATAGTTTCTTCGGCTGTCTAGTTCTACAGAATGGTTTGTGCACTAAGAGATTATGTTTCATGTGTGTCTATAGTTTCTTCGGCTGTCTAGTTCTACAGAATGGTTTGTGCACTAAGAGATTAAGTGTCATGTGTGTCTATAGTTTCTTCGACTGTCTAGTTCTACAGAATGGTTTGTGCACTAAGAGATTACGTGTCATGTGTGTCTATAGTATCTTCTGCTGTCTAGTTCTACAGAATGGTTTGTGCACTAAGAGATTACGTGTCATGTGTGTCTATAGTTTCTTCGGCTGTCTAGTTCTACAGAATGGTTTGTGCACTAAGAGATTACGTTTCATGTGTGTCTATAGTTTCTTCTGCTGTCTAGTTCTACAGAATGGTTTGTGCACTAAGAGATTACGTGTCATGTGTGTCTATAGTTTCTTCGGCTGTCTAGTTCTACAGAATGGTTTGTGTATAAGAGATTACGTGTCATGTGTGTCTATAGCTTCTTCGGCTGTCTAGTTCTACAGAATGGTTTGTGTATAAGAGATTACGTGTCATGTGTGTCTATAGTTTCTTCGGCTGTCTAGTTCTACAGAATGGTTTGTGCACTAAGAGATTACGTGTCATGTGTGTCTATAGTTTCTTCGGCTGTCTAGTTCTACAGAATGGTTTGTGTATAAGAGATTACGTGTCATGTGTTTCTATAGTTTCTTCGGCTGTCTAGTTCTACAGAATGGTTTGTGCACTAAGAGATTAAGTGTCATGTGTGTCTATAGTTTCTTCGGCTGTCTAGTTCTACAGAATGGTTTGTGTATAAGAGATTACGTGTCATGTGTGTCTATAGTTTCTTCGGCTGTCTAGTTCTACATAATGGTTTGTGTATAAGAGATTACGTGTCATGTGTGTCTATAGTTTCTTCTGCTGTCTAGTTCTACAGAATGGTTTGTGCACTAAGAGATTACGTGTCATGTGTGTCTATAGTTTCTTCGGCTGTCTAGTTCTACATAATGGTTTGTGTATAAGAGATTACGTGTCATGTGTGTCTATAGTTTCTTCTGCTGTCTAGTTCTACAGAATGGTTTGTGCACTAAGAGATTACGTGTCATGTGTGTCTATAGTTTTCTTCGGCTGTCTAGTTCTACAGAATGGTTTGTGTATAAGAGATTACGTGTCATGTGTGTCTATAGTTTCTTCAGCTGTCTAGTTCTACAGAATGGTTTGTGTATAAGAGATTACGTGTCATGGTGTCTATAGTTTCTTCGGCTGTCTAGTTCTACAGAATGGTTTGTGCACTAAGAGATTACGTGTCATGTGTTTCTATAGTTTCTTCGGCTGTCTAGTTCTACGGAATGGTTTGTATATACGAGATTACGTGTCATGTGTTTCTATAGTTTCTTCGGCTGTCTAGTTCTACGGAATGGTTTGTGCACTAAGAGATTACGTGTCATGTGTGTCTATAGTTTCTTTGGCTGTCTAGTTCTACGGAATTGTTTGTGCACTAAGCGATTACGTGTCATGTGGTCTATAGTTTCTTCTGCTGTCTAGTTCTACGGAATGGTTTGTGCACTAAGAGATTACGTGTCATGTGTGTCTATAGTTTCTTCGGCTGTCTAGTTCTACAGAATTGTTTGTGCACTAAGCGATTACGTGTCATGTGTGTCTATAGTTTCTTCTGCTGTCTAGTTCTACGGAATGGTTTGTGCACTAAGAGATTACGTGTCATGTGTGTCTATAGTTTCTTCGGCTGTCTAGTTCTACAGAATGGTTGTGTATAAGAGATTACGTGTCATGTGTGTCTATAGTTTCTTCGGCTGTCTAGTTCTACAGAATGGTTTGTGCACTAAGAGATTACGTGTCATGTGTGTCTATAGTTTCTTCGGCTGTCTAGTTCTATGGAATGGTTTGTGCACTAAGAGATTACGTGTCATGTGTGTCTATAGTTTCTTCGGCTGTCTAGTTCTACAGAATGGTTTGTGGACTAAGAGATTACGTGTCATGTGTGTCTATAGTTTCTTCGGCTGTTTGCTTCTACAGAATGGTTTGTGTATAAGAGATTACGTGTCATGTGTGTCTATAGTTTCTTCGGCTGTCTAGTTCTACAGAATGGTTTGTGTATAAGAGATTACGTGTCATGTGTGTCTATAGTTTCTTCGGCTGTCTAGTTCTACAGAATGGTTTGTGTATAAGAGATTACATGTCATGTGTGTCTATAGTTTCTTCGGCTGTCTAGTTCTACAGAATGGTTTGTGCACTAAGAGATTAAGTGTCATGTGTGTCTATAGTTTCTTCGGCTGTCTAGTTCTACAGAATGGTTTGTGCACTAAGAGATTACGTGTCATGTATGTCTATAGTTTCTTCGGCTGTCTAGTTCTACGGAATGGTTTGTGCACTAAGAGATTACGTGTCATGTGTGTCTATAGTTTCTTCGGCTGTCTAGTTCTACAGAATGGTTTGTGTATAAGAGATTACGTGTCATGTGTGTCTATAGCTTCTTCGGCTGTCTAGTTCTACAGAATGGTTTGTGCACTAAGAGATTACGTGTCATGTGTGTCTATAGTTTCTTCGGCTGTCTAGTTCTACAGATGGTTTGTGTATAAGAGATTACGTGTCATGTGTTTCTATAGTTTCTTCGGCTGTCTAGTTCTACAGAATGGTTTGTGTATAAGAGATTACGTGTCATGTGTGTCTATAGTTTCTTCGGCTGTCTGCTTCTACAGAATGGTTTGTGTATACGAGATTACGTGTCATGTGTGTCTATAGTTTCTTCGGCTGTCTAGTTCTACAGAATGGTTTGTGCACTAAGAGATTACGTGTCATGTGTGTCTATAGTTTCTTCTGCTGTCTAGTTCTACAGAATGGTTTGTGCACTAAGAGATTACGTGTCATGTGTGTCTATTATTTCTTCGGCTGTCTAGTTCTACAGAATGGTTTGTGCACTAAGAGATACGTGTCATGTGTTTCTATAGTTTCTTCGGCTGTCTAGTTCTACAGATGGTTTGTGCACTAAGAGATTACGTGTCATGTGTGTCTATAGTTTCTTCGGCTGTCTAGTTCTACAGAATGGTTTGTGCACTAAGAGATTACGTGTCATGTGTGTCTATAGTTTCTTCGGCTGTATAGTTCTACAGAATGGTTTGTGCACTAAGAGTGTACATGTCATGTGTGTCTATAGTTTCTTCGGCTGTCTAGTTCTACAGAATGGTTTGTGCACTAAGAGATTATGTGTCATGTGTGTCTATAGTTTCTTCGGCTGTCTAGTTCTACAGAATGGTTTGTGTATAAGAGATTACGTGTCATGTGTGTCTATAGTTTCTTCGGCTGTCTAGTTCTACAGAATGGTTTGTGTATAAGAGATTACGTGTCATGTGTGTCTATCGTTTCTTCGGCTGTCTAGTTCTACAGAATGGTTTGTGCACTAAGAGATTACGTGTCATGTGTGTCTATAGTTTCTTCGGCTGTCTAGTTCTACAGAATGGTTTGTGCACTAAGAGATTACGTGTCATGTGTGTCTATAGTTTCTTCGGCTGTATAGTTCTACAGAATGGTTTGTGTACTAAGAGTGTACATGTCATGTGTTTCTATAGTTTCTTCGGCTGTCTAGTTCTACGGAATGGTTTGTGCACTAAGAGATTACGTGTCATGTGTGTCTATAGGTTCTTCGGCTGTCTAGTTCTACAGAATGGTTTGTGTATAAGAGATTACGTGTCATGTGTTTCTATAGTTTCTTTGGCTGTCTAGTTCTACAGAATGGTTTGTGTATAAGAGATTACGTGTCATGTGTGTCTATAGTTTCTTTGGCTGTCTAGTTCTACGGAATGGTTTGTGTACTAAGAGTGTACATGTCATGTGTGTCTATAGTTTCTTCTGCTGTCTAGTTCTACGGAATGGTTTGTGCACTAAGAGATTACGTGTCATGTGTGTCTATAGTTTCTTCGGCTGTCTAGTTCTACAGAATGGTTTGTGCACTAAGAGATTACGTGTCATGTGTGTCTATAGTTTCTTCTGCTGTCTAGTTCTACAGAATGGTTTGTGCACTAAGAGATTACGTGTCATGTGTGTCTATAGTTTCTTCGGCTGTCTAGTTCTACAGAATGGTTTGTGCACTAAGAGATTACGTGTCATGTGTGTCTATAGTTTCTTCGGCTATCTAGTTCTACGGAATGGTTTGTGCACTAAGAGATTACGTGTCATGTGTGTCTATAGTTTCTTCGGCTGTCTGCTTCTACAGAATGGTTTGTGGACTAAGAGATTACGTGTCATGTGTGTCTATAGTTTCTTCGGCTGTCTAGTTCTACAGAATGGTTTGTGCACTAAGAGATTACGTGTCATGTGTGTCTATAGTTTCTTCGGCTGTCTAGTTCTACAGAATGGTTTGTGTATAAGAGATTACGTGTCATGTGTGTCTATAGTTTCTTCGGCTGTCTAGTTCTACAGAATGGTTTGTGTATAAGAGATTACGTGTCATGTGTGTCTATAGTTTCTTCGGCTGTCTAGTTCTACAGAATGGTTTGTGTACTAAGAGTGTACATGTCATGTGTGTCTATAGTTTCGTTTGTGTACTAAGAGTGTACATGTCATGTGTGTCTATAGTTTCTTTGGCTGTCTGCTTCTACAGAATGATTTGTGCACAGCAGAATACAATCAATAATATTATGCCTTGTCCTTTTGCAATGTCGTTTATTGATGATTGATTATTAGTGTAAGACGAAACTGCAAATTTCATTTAATAAAATGTGTGCTTTCTGATTCAATTAAGTATTTCACCAACTGCACAAATCTTGATCTTCTTGTGATGCTCAGCTTTGTGACCTATTATTGTTCTTTTCTTATGTTTGAAGTCTCCTTGGCCGAGTGGTTAAAGTCATTGACGTGAAATCACTTGCCCCTCACTGCTGTAGGTTCGGATCCCACTGGGGTGTCGAATTATTACATGTGATGAAACTATCTAGCTGGCTTGTGGAAGGTCGGTGGTTCTACCCAGGTGTCCATCCGTGCCTGACATACCGCTTGGAGGGGCACACGGGGGTATTCTTCAACCAATAATAGCTGGAGAGTAGTCATATGACCTATCTGTTTAACCAATGATTACGATGGTTAATTGGTTGTTGCATGTAGGTAGATAGATACAGTAGTAGATAAGCCTATGCTTCTATGGGGGGAAAATGTTAAATATTTGTAATGAACATACCGGGCATGTTTCTTTGATTGCAGCTACTAGAAATGCGGGAGCTGTCGGTGTATTGGAACCCATACATTCCAGAGCAACATCTGATCAGATCTCGTATAAATACGGATGGATGGAGGGTAAGTGCTTACACAATACGGATGGATGGAGGGTAAGTGCTTACACAATATGGATGGATGGAGGGTAAGTGCTTACACAATATGGATGGATGGAGGATAAGTGCTTACACAATATGGATGGGTAGAGGGTAAGTGCTTACACAATACGGATGGATGGAGGGTAAGTGCTTACACAATACGGATGGATGGAGGGTAAGTGCTTATACAATACGGATGGATGGAGGGTAAATGCTTACACAATATGGATGGATGGAGGGTAAGTGCTTACACAATACGGATGGATGGAGGGTAAATGCTTACACAATATGGATGGATGGAGGGTAAGTGCTTACACAATACGGATGGATGGATGGTAAATGCTTACACAATACGGATGGATGGAGGGTAAGTGCTTACATAATACGGATGGATGGATGGAGGGTAAGTGCTTACACAATACGGATGGATGGAGGGTAAGTGCTTACATAATACGGATGGATGGAGGGTAAGTGCTTACACAATATGGATGGATGGATGGTAAATGCTTACACAATATGGATGGAGGGTAAGTGCTTACACAATACGGATGGATGGAGGATAAGTGCTTACACAATATGGATGGATGGAGGGTAAGTGCTTACACAATATGGATGGGTGGGGGTAAGTGCGTACACAATATGGATGGATGGAGGGTAAGTGCTTACACAATACAGATGGATGGAGGATAAGTGCTTACACAATACAGATAGATGGAGGGTAAGTGCTTACATAATACGGATGGATGGAGGGTAAATGCTTACACAATACAGATAGATGGAGGGTAAGTGCTTACACAATACGGATGGATGGAGGGTAAGTGCTTACACAATATGGATGGATGGAGGGTAAGTGCTTACACAATACGGATGGATGGAGGGTAAGTGCTTACACAATACTGATGGATGGAGGGTAAATGCTTACACAATACGGATGGATGGAGGGTAAGTGCTTACACAATACGGATGGGTGGAGGGTAAGTGCTTACACAATACGGATGGATGGAGGGTAAGTGCTTACATAATACGGATGGATGGAGGGTAAGTGCTTACACAATATGGATGGATGGATGGTAAATGCTTACACAATATGGATGGATGGAGGGTAAGTGCTTACACAATACGGATGGATGGAGGGTAAGTGCTTACACAATATGGATGGATGGAGGGTAAGTGCTTACACAATACAGATAGATGGAGGGTAAGTGCTTACACAATACGGATGGATGGAGGGTAAGTGCTTACACAATATGGATGGATGGAGGGTAAGTGCTTACACAATATGGATGGATGGAGGGTAAGTGCTTACACAATATGGATGGATGGAGGGTAAGAGCTTACACATTTTAATCTAGCAAGTCTGATTAGCACAGTTGTTAATACCCTCATTTCTCATCAATGCATCCCAGGTTTGATCTTCGGCCGGGATGTATGCGAGATGCTGCTGTTGTCGCCATATCTGACAGGTGGGTTTTCTACAGGTTTTCCGGTTTCCTCCCACACAATGACCACATACCGTAATCGTCTATATATAAGACGCAGGTTTTGTCATCCAAAATCGTATCCAAAAGTCTGCTGCATCTTATACTCCAGTTTAGAACTTAATTTCATTGTTTTTAGGACTAAAAACGGCAAATGGCTTATTACAACAATAAATGTTTCATACTATTTTTCTTAAAGTGTGCCGTACTTGTTTCAAATTTCGTTGAATCTTAAAAATCTAGAAAATCTAGATAGAAAATAGATCATTAATGATTGTTTACAATAAATAACCTTAGCAAGCTTTGCAAAAAACCAATTACCGACAGCTGTTTGGCAACCAATTACCGACAGCTGTTTGGCATATGTGCCGCTAATTATGAGAACCCCTTGATGTTTTGAGATTGACAAGTTTGACTAGGTATTGACATGATGTGTGTGTTTTACATTTATTTATCGTCGCTACCGGTGGCCCATATGAGCGACACCTCCTGAAGAGATTAGTTATTTTAGATTTTGGAGGATAGTGCATGATACAGACAGAGACCATTCCAGAGTCTCCTCTGGTTCTTTTACGTGCACGGTATACAGCACCGACACGAGACCTCAGATTAAAGTCCCATCTGAAAGACTGTTAATTTTATTAGTGTCAGACAGGGGATCGAACCTGCGATCCCTAGATTACCAGTCGAACGTGTAACCACTGGACTACAGATCCGTCTGTGTGTTGACATGATGAAAAGTACTAGAACTTTTCGAGATTTACTCACTTACTGACACATGTCAAACATGTTATTATACTGATTGTATAAATAACGTCATGCGCTGATCGTACACAGCACATGAGAAGTTAGCCGCCGAAGCACATGGGTACACAGAGCAGCAGGTAGAGAACATGGCATATTAATGATTTAGTGATCATACACCAGAGTCATTATCACGACTCGTAATGCTTACGAATCACAGCCAATGTTTATATATTTGTTTTTTCAAGAGATATGGTCATGTGCTTTTTATCCAGCAAATAAACTTTTTCCCCTGTCATTTCTTATGCTCCTGTGCGACCTATATACATGTATAAACGATTATTGTATACGCTTTCATCCACGTCAATGAGCGTGATTAATATAAGCTGTTACCAAATATACATATACAACTACACAGCCGTTACGTGTTCTAGTAGTAGTAGTTAAAGAGTGAATTATCATCATGACATTTACAAATTTCACCATGACATTTACAAATTTCACCATGACATTTCACATTGACATTTACAAATTTCACCATGACATTTCACATTGACATTTACAAATTTCACCATTGACATTTCACTATGACATTTACAAATTTCACCATTGACATTTCACTATGACATTTACAAATTTCACCATGACATTTCACATTGACATTTACAAATTTCACCATTGACATTTCACTATGACATTTACAAATTTCACCATTGACATTAACAAATTTCACCATAAATTTCACTATTGACATTTACAAATTTCACCATGACATTACAAATTTCACCATGACATTTACAAATTTCACCATTGACATTAACACATTTCACCATAAATTTCACTATGACATTTACAAATTTCACCATGACATTTACAAATTATCATCATGACATTTACAAATTATCATCATGACATTTACAAATTGTATCATGGCATTTATGGATTTCATCAGTACATTAGAAATTATCATCATGACATTTAGAGAATTATCATCATGATATTTAAAAATTTATGGTATTATCTTCATGACGTTCACAATGATATTTATGGTTGTCATCAGGACATTTAACAATATCATCATTACATTCATTGATTGCATCATGACATTGTCTCCATTGTTCCAGAACCTGCTGAAGCAAGCCATCCTGCATCACAGCATCTTTGAAGAGGACTTCGATTTTAGTAATTCATTTCCTAATCTTATTAAGTCAGATGTTATGCGAATAATCCAGTGTTTATTTGATATTTGTGCACATATATTTAATGGGATGCAATTGAAAGACAAATGGTGCATATGTATTTGCTATACATGCCTAACGGCCCTCGGGCCAATATCTCCATAGGGTGCGCCAATATCCACAAATGGCACACTTCCGCGGTTTAATAACCTCTAAGTATCGAGTGACAGATGGTGCGGTGCGTATGTATCTGCTATACATGTATATGCACTTACATTTAATGAGGTATATCGAGTGACAGATGGTGCGGTGCGTATGTATCTGCTACGTATTATTCCACTATTGGTTTCATACATGAGCAACTCCTCCTGAAAAGATGGAGTGCATGGATTGTAATTGCATCGACTACTACTGTGTCAATCTATGGGGAGTCGGTAATTGCATCGACTACTACTGTGTCAATCTATGGGGAGTCGGTAATTGCATCGACTACTACTGTGTCAATCTATGGGGAGTCGGTAATTGCATCGACTAATGTGTCAATCTATGGGGAGTCGGTAATTGCATCGACTACTACTGTGTCAATCTATGGGGAGTCGGTAATTGCATCGACTACTACTGTGTCAATCTATGGGGAGTCGGTAATTGCATCGACTACTACTGTGTCAATCTATGGGGAGTCGGTAATTGCATCGACTACTACTGTGTCAATCTATGGGGAGTCGGTAATTGCATCGACTACTACTGTGTCAATCTATGGGGAGTCGGTAATTGCATCGACTACTACTGTGTCAATCTATGGGGAGTCGGTAATTGCATCGACTACTACTGTGTCAATCTATGGGGAGTCGGTAATTGCATCGACTACTACTGTGTCAATCTATGGGGAGTCGGTAATTGCATCGACTACTACTGTGTCAATCTATGGGGAGTCGGTAATTGCATCGACTACTACTGTGTCAATCTATGGGGAGTCGGTAATTGCATCGACTACTACTGTGTCAATCTATGGGGAGTCAGTAATTGCATTGACCACTACTATGTCAATCTATGGGGAGTCGGTAATTGCATCGACTACTACTGTGTCAATCTATGGGGAGTTGGTAATTGCATCGACTACTACTGTGTCAATATATGGGGAGTCGGTAATTGCATCGACTACTAATGTGTCAATCTATGGGGAGTCGGTAATTGCATTGACTACTAATGTGTCAATCTATGGGGAGTCGGTAATTGCATTGACTACTACTGTGTCAATCTATGGGGAGTCAGTAATTGCATTGACCACTACTATGTCAATCTATGGGGAGTCGGTAATTGCATCGACTACTACTGTGTCAATCTATGGGGAGTTGGTAATTGCATCGACTACTACTGTGTCAATATATGGGGAGTCGGTAATTGCATTGACTACTAATGTGTCAATCTATGGGGAGTCGGTAATTGCATTGACTACTAATGTGTCAATCTATGGGGAGTCGGTAATTGCATCGACTACTGCTGTGTCAATCTATGGGGAGTCGGTAATTGCATCGACTACTACTGTGTCAATCTATGGGGAGTCGGTAATTGCATCGACTACTACTGTGTCAATCTATGGGGAGTCGGTAATTGCATCGACTACTACCGTGTCAATCTATGGGGAGTCAGTAATTGCATTGACTACTACCGTGTCAATCTATGGGGAGTCGGTAATTGCATCGACTACTACTGTGTCAATCTATGGGGAGTCGGTAATTGCATCGACTACTACTGTGTCAATCTATGGGGAGTCGGTAATTGCATTGACTTATACTGTGTCAATCTATGGGGAGTCGGTAATTGCATCAACTACTAATGTGTCAATCTATGGGGAGTTGGTAATTGCATCGACTACTACTGTGTCAATCTATGGGGAGTCGGTAATTACATCAACTACTAATGTGTCAATCTATGGGGAGTTTTTAATTGCATCGACTACTAATAATGTGTCAATCTATGGGGAGTTGGTAATTGCATCGACTACTACTGTGTCAATCTATGGGGAGTCGGTAATTGCATCGACTACTAATGTGTCAATCTATGGGGAGTCGGTAATTGCATTGACTACTAATGTGTCAATCTATGGGGAGTCGGTAATTGCATTGACTACTAATGTGTCAATCTATGGGGAGTCGGTAATTGCATCGACTACTACTGTGTCAATCTATGGGGAGTCGGTAATTGCATCGACTACTACTGTGTCAATCTATGGGGAGTCGGTAATTGCATCAACTACTACTGTGTCAATCTATGGGGAGTCAGTAATTGCATTGACTACTACTGTGTCAATCTATGGGGAGTCGGTAATTGCATCGACTACTACTGTGTCAATCTATGGGGAGTCGGTAATTGCATCGACTACTACTGTGTCAATCTATGGGGAGTATGTAATTGCATTGACTACTACTGTGTCAATCTATGGGGAGTATGTAATTGCATCGACTACTACCATGTCAATCTATGGGGAGTCGGTAATTGCATTGAGAGGTGTTTCTATTGTGAGAATATTTATATCGCTATTGCATTTCCTTCGATGCAAGTATATGCTTTATTGGTATCCATTTTGGTATGAATTTCCTCACTAATGTTATGCAGCAGCTGACATGCGCACTCCAAGTTACTGTCATGCGTATTCGCAGTTTTAGGCATTGTTCCTCGCGAGAAAAGGTGTGTCTTACAGTTTATGCAGTTCCAATGATGATCTATTTACTATGTCCGGCTAGTCGCAAATCTGGACCTAATATATTTTAAATGTAAAGTGTGCTATATTTTTCTTTGTGTCATTGAAAAGAATAATTAATGTAAATATTATTCATTAATCATGGGTTAATAGTTTTCATCAGGGTATGAACTACATTGGGCATGTCTAAAGTTAGCATGGTAGTCTTCGGCCTCCACACACTTTAACCATTCCCATATGTAATTCACACCCCGATGGAAACTATTAGCCAGCGATTCATTTCTTAACAGGGTTAATTGTTTGCCTGTTACAGTTGTAGAACCAGTATCGGCTGAAATGAGGGTCATCATCAGTAAAGACAACAACTCGGCTATGCCCAAGTTCTTTACGGACATCTCATTGGCTGAAATAGACATCTTGTTGTCACGACAACAGGTAACCGGGTGTTCACTTATTATATTATAGGTTGATGTATACATCATATATAATGAATGACACATGTTCTGTATAATAAAATATTTACTTACTTAGGTACTTATATGTATGTAGACATCTTGTTGTCAGGGTAACATGTAAGAAGTAGACATAGTGTTGTCAGGGTAACATGTAAGAAGTAGACATAGTGTTGTCAGGGTAACATGCAAGAAGTAGACATAGTGTTGTCAGGGTAACATGTAAGAAGTAGACATAGTGTTGTCAGGGTAACATGCAAGAAGTAGACATAGTGTTGTCAGGGTAACATGCAAGAAGTAGACATAGTGTTGTCAGGGTAACATGCAATAAGTAGACATAGTGTTGTCAGGGTAACATGTAAGAAGTAGACATAGTGTTGTCAGGGTAACATATAAGAAGTAGACAAATTGTTGTCAGGGTAACATGTAAGAAGTAGACAAATTGTTGTCAGGGTAACATGTAAGAAGTAGACATAGTGTTGTCAGGGTAACATATAAGAAGTAGACAAATTGTTGTCAGGATAACTAATGCCTCAACATCTGGTTAGGGAAAAACAATAAAAACAAATGATTCCAACTGAAAATTCCAATATAAACGTTGGGATAAACCAATCTTTATCTTTCAAGGGTATACAAAACTAATCTTTAACTTTCAAGGGTATACAAAACCAATCTTTATCTTTCAAGGGTATACAAAACCAATCTTTATCTTTCAAGGGTATACAAAACCAATCTTTATCTTTCAAGAGTATACAAAAACCAATCTTTATCTTTCAAGGGTATACAAAACCAATCTTTATCTTTCAAGGGTATACAAAAACAATCTTTATCTTTCAAGGGTATACAAAACCAATCTTTATCTTTCAAGGGTATACAAAAACAATCTTTATCTTTCAAGGGTATACAAAACCAATCTTTATCTTTCAAGGGTATATTTATATTTTATGTTATATTTCGGGTTTTACGCCTGCATCAGCACCATTTTGGGCTATATCGCCGGCAGGCAGTTTTACCTAACAACACCTTTCCTGGGCAGGCTCCAGCGGTTAACCAGTACTTGGGTGCACCAACCTCCGTAAGAAACTGCCAACTTTTTCATATAAATGAGACACGGTCTGAGCGGGGCTCGAACCCGTGACCATCAGTGATGATAGGTTACAGTGGTATACAAGTCAGCAACCATAACCACTAGACCACGGAGGCGGACTCTTTCAAGAGTATACAAAAACAACAATATTTGTCATTGGATTGCATTTTGAAACAGTAGTATCTGGTCAATTTGTCTTTGATTGGATAAAGAAAAGCACACACAACTGACCTACATTTGTGGCAGATACAATGGCAATACATTTATGTTTTGTATAGTCCGTGTAATTGTATAATTTTTATCTCGCAAATATTTATATTAATTTCATGTAATTTCAGTTCCTGAATATATTGAATTTGAAAGATTCCTTTCAACTAATGTCTGTGAACCAGATGTACCGGAAGTACCACCCAAATGTTCCCTTGAAGATCAGCCCGAGGTCATGGTGGATTTACGCTTACACAGCAGTAGTGGAAGAGAGGATTAGACCATATTCGTGGGAGAGAATTAAGGAACACAGGTAGAACACAGTTTCAACCTTTCAAATTAGTTTATACAAATTTATTTTTAGCTCGATTGTGAAACAAGTTCTTTCAACTTATATTAATCACTCTCGAGACCTCATTCCTGATGGAATCCATCGCCACAAGGGAGAGAGAAGAGGCAACGTGGAATTTAAATGCCTTGCCTAAGGGCACAATCGTAATGGCTCCAGCGGGGCTCAAACTCCAGATCTTTCGCACCTGAAGCGAACGCGCATCTACTGCGCTATCACGACTTCCACATGCTTTCACATTGTTAACCCTTTCCCTCATAGAAGCACCTCTAGACGCCATTACCAATATGACATACAGTGACAATGTAGTAGCCAAACCAATGTTCATAATAAAGGCCAGAATCTCATGTAGTCCCAGTAATATCTATGGAGGTGGGATAGATATGGCGACTACTTATCCACTGCATGATAGCTGGATGGAGATATAATAGTTTATTAACCTAAATCTCTATGAAGGAAAGGGTTAATTTTAAATTGAGCAAAAACCTGCCATGAAGAAACACTTCTCGAGAGTTATTAATATAAGTTGAAAAAACTTGTTTCGCAATTGAGCTAAAATAAATTTGTATAGACTAATCTAATAAATTTATTTATTAAAATAATGTTGACATATTCTTTTTTTTTATTGATTCATGTTGATATTTGGTAATGTTTACCTGTTTAGAATATACAGTCAAACCTCTCTAGAGCAAACACCATCCGGATACATCGAAATTGGTTGTTGTAGAGAGGTTGTCAAACCTGTGATAGTTGTCAACTTCATTAAGCAGCCAACCTGTATAAAGCAGCTAGTTCCAAAAACCAAATATGTTGTTTTATTATACATATATTAAACAACCACCTGTGCTAAGCAGCCACTTTCTGTGATTCCTTTGGCTGGCAGCTTAACACAGGTTTGACTGTAAAACCGAAATAAGAAGACCATTGTTTTGAACTGTAAGGTTTTTATTGTTATTTTCAGGACAAAGTACAGGAAGTACAAAGAGTTGTATAAGAAGAGTCTAGAATCACCGGACCATGAATCTACGAAAGCCAAACTGTGGGAGTTGGAGGAGAGCCTTGATGTCTGTAACATTGTCCTGGCCAGAGAGCAAGCTAAGACTGAGGTATGGTAATTAATTATATAATAATGTGGTGGCCCAGTGGTTATGGTCGTTGACTTCAAATCACTTGCCCCTCACAACTGCAGGTTCGGACCCCAGTCCTACTGGGGTGTCGAATTCATAAGTTTAAAAGTTTAAACTTTATTTATGTTACAACTATTGCGAAACAAGCTTCAAAACAACTAATATTAATCACTCTAGTTGAAAGCGTAAGTGTGGTCATTCATGTGGGAGGAAACCGGAGTACCCTGAGAAAACCCACCTGTCCGATCTGGCAACCACCGTACCATCTCACATACTTCCCGGTCCGAATTTGTACAAGTGAGGAAGCTATCCATGTGGCTTGTGGAAAGTCGTTGGTTCTGCCCGGGGTGCCCGGCTGTGCTTGTGGAAGGTTGGTGGTTCTGCCCGGGGTGCCCGGCTGTGCTTGTGGAAGGTTGGTTGTTCTGCCCGGGGTGCCCGGCTGTGCTTGTGGAAGGTTGGTGGTTCTGCCCAGGGTGCCCGGCTGTGCTTGTGGAAGGTTGGTTGTTCTGCCCAGGGTGCCCGGCTGTGCTTGTGGAAGGTCGGTGGTTCTGCCCGGGGTGCCCGGCTGTGCTTGTGGAAAGTCGTTGGTTCTGCCCGGGGTGCCCGGGGTGCCCGGCTGTGCTTGTGGAAGGTTGGTTGTTCTGCCCGGGGTGCCCGGCTGTGCTTGTGGAAGGTTGGTTGTTCTGCCCGGGGTGCCCGGCTGTGCTTGTGGAAGGTTGGTTGTTCTGCCCGGGGTGCCCGGCTGTGCTTGTGGAAGGTTGGTTGTTCTGCCCGGGGTGCCCGGCTGTGCTTGTGGAAGGTTGGTTGTTCTGCCCAGGGTGCCCGGCTGTGCTTGTGGAAGGTCGGTGGTTCTGCCCGGCTGTGCTTGTGGAAGGTTGGTTGTTCTGCCCGGGGTGCCCGGCTGTGCTTGTGGAAGGTCGGTGGTTCTGCCCGGGTGCCCGGCTGTGCTTGTGGAAGGTCGGTTGTTCTGCCCGGGGTGCCCGGCTGTGCTTGTGGAAGGTTGGTTGTTCTGCCCAGGGTGCCCGGCTGTGCTTGTGGAAAGTCGTTGGTTCTGCCCGGGGTGCCCGGCTGTGCTTGTGGAAGGTTGGTTGTTCTGCCCGGGGTGCCCGGCTGTGCTTGTGGAAGGTCGGTGGTTCTGCCTGGGGTGCCCGGCTGTGCTTGATATACAACTCCATAGAGCAGCCTGGGTCTTCCTCCACCAATAATAGCTGGAGAGTCCCCATATGTTTGTTTATACATATTTATTTTAGCTTGATTGCACAACAAGTTCTTTCATCTTATATTAATCACTCTCGAGACCTCATTCCTGATGGAATACATCGCCATGAAGGAGAGAGAAGATGCAACGTGGAATTTAAATGCCTTGCCTAAGGGCACAATCGTATCGGCTCCAGCGGGGCTAGAACTCCGGACCTTTCGCACCTGAAGCGAACGCACATCCACTGCGCTATCACGTGCATATGCGCATAGGTCCCATATGACCTAAGCTATTAAACTCTAACAAACAAACAACCATATAATAATAAATTATAACAACATGAGACTGCCGTCTTTATCTATATGCAACAATTTTACTCTAGGCAATCAATTCTATACTGCTGGTTAGAGGAACTGCTGTAGATAAATCTGGGCCTCCATAAAGTTGCGAGTTTGAATCTTAATGTTACCAGAATGTTTCTATCCAGCCTGATGGTTGTTATACCCAGGTACCCACCCATGTCACATATATATACTGAAGCAACTAATAACCAACTAGAGAATAACACTGGGAGAGATGCAAACCCCTGCGCTGATATTTGACTCATGAACTAGAAAATAACACTGGGAGAGATGCAAACCCCTGTCCTGATATTTGACTCATGAACTAGAAAATAACACTGGGAGAGATGCAAACCCCTGTCCTGATATTTGACTCATGAACTAGAAAATAACACTCGGAGAGATGCAAACCCCCACGCTGGTATTTGACTCACAGACTAGAAAATAACACTGGGAGAGATGCAAACCCCCACGCTGATTATAACCCCAGTGCTGAGGTATTTGACACTGTTTGTAGACAGGATGAATATAGAAATTGCTGATGTTGAGGAAACTTATTTGATATATATAGAGGGTTAGCATAGAAGGAATCCACTCAATTTTGGGAGAAATCGGTCATTGCCTGTGGTCAGGGCAGTCAGTAGCGTCCACTCCCCATTAATTGCTACCATAAAGTGGACACTTCGCTGACCGCCCTGACAACAGGCATTGACCTATTTCTCCCTAAAGAGCACCACTTCCTCCTAGACCTACCCTCCATATATCCACAGAGTTTCGTCAAAATCCATCAACAACTTCATGAGTTTATCCTGTCTACAGACAGACACAGTCAAAAACAATAACCCCTGTTCCTATGGCTGGGGTTAACTATGAAACAAACATTAATTTGTATTCATTAAATTCACAATGGCATAATCCCTGTTCCGGTGGCTGGGGTTAACTATGAAACAAACATTAATTTGTATTCATTAAATTCACAATGGCATAACCCCTGTTCCTATGGCTGGGGTTAACTATGAAACAAACATTAATTTTTATTCATTAAATTCACAATGGCATTTGCAATTTCAGTATGCCCCAGAAAAAATTGTTAAGAAAGAAAAAGAGAAGACCGGTTGGTTTGCATCTTGGTTTGGAGGGGACAGCGATGATGAGGAAGTTGATATTGACCTTAATGGGGAATCTACAGGTAGGTTAAGGTTTAGCCTTCTTGAGGAAACTTCAGGTATGTCAAGGTTAAACCTTAATGAGGAATCTACAGGTAGGTAAAGGTTAAACCTTAATGAGGAATCTACAGATAGGTCAAGGTTAAACCTTAATGAGGAATCTACAGATAGGTCAAGGTTAAACCTTAATGAGGAATCTACAGGTATGTCAAGGTTAAACCTTAATGAGGAATCTACAGGTAGGTAAAGGTTAAACCTTAATGAGGAATCTACAGGTAGGTAAAGGTTAAACCTTAATGAGGACTCTACAGATAGGTCAAGGTTAAACCTTAATGAGGACTCTACAGGTAGGTCAAGGTTAAACCTTAATGAGGAATCTACAGGTAGGTAAAGGTTAAACCTTAATGAGGACTCTACAGGTAGGTCAAGGTTAAACCTTAATGAGGAATCTACAGGCATGTCAAGGTAAAACCTTAATGAGGAATGTACAGGTAGGTCAAGGTAAAACCTTAATGAGGAATGTACAGGTATGTCAAGGTAAAACCTTAATGAGGAATCTGCATGTAGGTGAAGGTTAATGAGGAATATGCAGGTTTGCCCAGGTTAAACCTTAATGAGGAATCTACAGATATGTCAATGTTAATCCTTAATGAGGAATGTACAGGTATGTCAAGGTTGCACCATGAATAATCTGCATGTAGGTGAAGGTTAAACTATAATGAGGAATCTACAGGTAGGTCAATGTTAAACCTTAATGAGGAATCTACATGTAGGTCAATGTTAAACCTTAATGAAGAATCTACATGTAGGTCAATGTTAAACTTTAATGAGGAATCTACATGTAGGTCAATGTTAAACCTTAATGAAGAATCTACAGGTAGGTCAAGGTTAAACCTTAATGAGGAATCTACATGTAGGTCAAGGTTAAACCTTAATGAATAATCTACATGTAGGTCAAGGTTACACCTTAATGAAGAATCTACATGTAGGTCAAGGATAAACCTTAATGAAGAATCTACATGTAGGTCAAGGTTAAACCTTAATGAATAATCTACATGTAGGTCAAGGTTAAACCTTAATGAAGAATCTACATGTAGGTCAAGGTTAAACCTTAATGAAGAATCTACATGTAGGTCAAGGTTAAACCTTAATGAAGAATATATAAATTTAGTTTAAACATATTTTATTTCCTAATAGTACACGGGTGGAACAATGCATACATTACATATAACAACATATAGAAACATGATTAGAATCAAAGACAGAGTCTTATATAATTCTTCTCCCCAAGTAGGTCAATGTTTGAGTTAAGTGAATAATTTACAGGTCGATCAAAATTAGAGCTTAATGAAGATTATACAAATAGGTCAAGGTAAGATTGTTGTGTTTAGTGAAGACTCTCTTTAGGTCAAAGGTAAACCTTAGTGAAGAATTTACAAGTAGGTCAAAGTTGAACCATAGTGAAGAATCTACAAGTAGGTCAAAGTTGAACATTAGTGAAGAATCTACAAGTAGGTTAAATTTGAACCATAGTGAAGAATCTACAAGTAGGTCAAAGTTGAACATTAGTGAAGAATCTACAAGTAGGTCAAAGTTGAGCATTAGTGAAGAATCTACAAGTTGGTTAAAGTTTAACTCTAGTGAAGAATCTACAAATTGATGTAGTTTAATGAAGATTCTAACATGGATTGGCATTTGATCTGTGTATGCAAAGAAGGTATTTACCATGTTTAAATCTGCAATAAAACATGGTCTAGCGAGTGACGTGATACATGATGTCATTTTACTAGCATTTTTGTAGTTTTGTGACGTCAGTTACGTACTCTAAAAAATAGCGCCAACTACCTTTGCGCTTTTGAGATATTTTGGTCTTTCAGTTATTTATTTGCGAATACAACATGGTTTGGAGTTCTGAGCGCCGGAATTAACCACTTAGGCGTAATATCTACAGCTTGTTCAAGATAATACATTAGTTGACTCATTCAACACCAAGTAACTGACATGGACTGGTCCATGATATTCTTAGACCAATAAATGAATAAGAAAATTACATTCGGACCAGTTCATTTATCAAGATGGGTAATTTTGTCTAAAATTAGTAATACTACTTGCAAAAAGTGCAGATCCTGATGAGACGGCTCGTCACGAGCCGGCTCATCTGGATCTACACTTTTTGTAAGCCTATAAATAGAGGTCTGTGGTGTTGAAAGGGTTAAGGATAGGTCAAGTTTTGGAATATGTGATAAACTTATTTTGATATAACTAAGTATTTGCGAAAGAAAAAATATAGATATATATATAATTGTGGATAAGTATTGTTATTATCTTACCAATTATTTTCTCATGATATTTGTAGACTGGTTATCAAAGTTGACACCAGAAGAGAAAGCGAAACTGTACCAGGGAATTGGTTATGATGAAAATGCTAATGTCAAAAAACTGCCAAGGGAGGTAAGTTGAATATAGGAAATAAGGTGTACAAGGGAGGTAAGTTGTCCAAGGGAAGTAATGTGTACAAGGGCGGTAAGTTGTCCAAGGGAAGTAATGTGTACAAGGGAGGTAAGTTGTCCAAGGGAAATAATGTGTACAAGGGAGGTAAGTTGTCCAAGGGAAGTAATGTGTACAAGGGAGGTAAGTTGTCCAAGGGAAGTAATGTGTACAAGGGAGTTATGTTGTACAAGGCCTTGAAGGGAGGTATAGTGGGGTTTAAAGTCGCACCAACAGCTTAGGTCATACACCGACTCCTGCTGTTATTTGTGGAGGAAGATTACCTTCCAGCCATATTTCATACATGGACAGGTACCCTGGTAGAACCACCAACCTACCACAAGCAAGCTGCATAGCTTCCTCACATGAAATAAGTTGATGCCCCCACGTGGGATTCGAACATACAGCTGTGAGGGGCAAGTAACCACTCGGCCACGGAGGCTCTTCGCCGCTTTGTAAGCTTGTTTAGCACATTGCTGCTGTCTTCTGTACTGCTTTCAACATGTCGACTCTCGTAGCCGTGTGCGATCCCATAATGCCCCTTGCAGTACCAGACTGTGTCTCTATCTCCGATTTCCTCCATTACCAGAATAACGGCTGATGATTTTGGCATTCGAATGATCTTCTGAACTAATATTCAAATATTCGTTAATTTCTTGAACTTTCGAATTGTAGAGGCAACGTGGAATTTAAATGCCTTGCCTAAGGGCAAAATCCTAATGGCTCCAGCGGGTCTGAAACTCTGGACCTTTCACACCTGATGCGAACACGCATCCACTGCGCTATCATGACTTCCACGAATGCTAACTGTAGATGCCTCCACAAGGGCAGAACAAACTACAGTACCATGTAGAACATTTAATGTTCAATTTCAGTATATTGAGTACAAGGTGCAAATGAACTTGAAGAGCTGTTGTTTATCTCTTGTCAACTACAGCAAGAAAATTCTGCAGTTCTCTGTCACCCAGATGCTTGGATCCTGGGAGACCAGGCCCGCAGGAGATGCATACAGGTAATACTGTAATGATATATGCGCTGTTAATAATGATGTAAACTGTAGCAATTAAATCTTGCAAGTCTCTGTCACCCAGATGCTTGGATCCTGGGACACCCGGCCCGCGGGGGATGCATACAGGTAATACTGTAATGATATGTGCGCTGTTAATGATGATGTAAACTGTAGCAATTAAATCTTGCAAGTCTCTGTCACTCAGGTGCTTGGATCCTCATAGACCAACTTGACATGCATTCTCTATCATCCATTTGCTTGTTTCCTTGTTAACTAACTGATCTACACAATTGGTGACCTAAATCCCTCTATGGCTATGGTAATATCAAACACTCCATATTCAATGTTTTGAGTTATAACATAATTGTTGAGTAGGTAGGGTGGAAATATTTTCCACAGGTAAATATGAGTTTTATAAATATGAGTGTATGCTGAATGTCATTGTAGATATGTGTCAAAGGTCAAGGTTAGTGTATACAAGTATCAAAAGTCAAGGTATTTTATGCATTTCAAAATGTCAGGGTTAGTGTATGCATATGCCAACGGTCAAGGTTCGGTATTATTAGGCGAGTTCAAGAAAATATACAAGGCGAAGCTCAGCCTAATAATTTAAAATTATAAGACAGTAACATAATATTCTATTTATCCGATCTTCTAATAAAAAAGAAGTTTTAGAGAAGATTTACTGAATATTCATGACCTGAAGTTTATCATACTATAATGTGAACATAGCACATCACGTCTTCCTGCAATGCAGCGTTTTGATGTCACAAGTGGTTTATTATACACTGACTAATATAGCAATGTTTATTAGGCAAGCTGTTTCTTACCATTATTACGCATGAAGGTAGGGTAAATATGTGTTGTTCTATATGTTTGGTGTTGACTCTCCAGCTTGCCAGTGGTCAGTTCTGCCCCGGTGGCCACCCGTGTTTGAAACAGAGCTTGCCTAGCCAATATGTGCCTTCCTCTACCAAGTATGGCTGGAACGTCATGATTTCACGGTAGATAATATCCAAATCCAATGTACAACACATATAAACATGGTGATAATTGCGGAATCAGCAAAACTCTGCAGCCTGTTGTTATTGTAGCAGGCATTTCCTCCCCCACCACACCTCCCATTTTATTTTCAGATACTGTATAAAATGTTTGCAAAATGCAAGTAAAGGCCTGAAGGTTATAAAACTTTTCTCCAAGCTCATACTCAGTCTCAAGCTTCTGATTGGTTTAGCTGAGTGTAAATCTCTGGCTCATCCAATCAAATCACTTGAGTTCCAGTGTGAGATCTGAGAAATGTTTATAATCTTTGCGCCAGTTCTTGTAAAATATAAATATGTAGCCGACTATCTCATTTGTTGATTGTAGGGTGTCGTGTCATACGGAGAGTTTTACGATAGAGGGAGCTTCTATAGAACATGAACTGGTCCCCATAGTTACATCAGATGTTAATGTCTATGGTACGGTAATCTTTGAAACTGTTGATTGGCTTGTAGACTGGTTCCATGCGTAGTTAGTTACCATGTAACATAGGTGAAAAGTTGTTACACAATATGACAAGAAAAGCTTTGACCAATGCATTTTATTCACTCTCGGACTGGCATAGTTTTTTCACTCTCAGACTGGTTTAATATTTCTACTCTCAGACTTGTATAGGTTTTCCACTCTCAGACTGGTTTAATATTTCTACTCTCAGACTTGTATAGGTTTTCCACTCTCAGACTGGTTTAGTATTTCTATTCTCAGACTTGTATAGGTTTTCCACTCTCAGACTGGTTTAATATTTCTACTCTCAGACTGGTATAGGTTTTCCACACTCAGACTGGTATAGGTTTTCCACACTCAGACTGGTATAGGTTTTCCACTCTCAGACTTGTATAGGTTTTCCACTCTCAGACTTGTATAGGTTTTCCACACTCAGACTTGTATAGGTGTTCCACTCTCAGACTTGTATAGGTTTTCCACACTCAGACTGGTATAGGTTTTCCACTCTCAGACTGGTATAGGTTTTCCACTCTCAGACTTGTATAGGTTTTCCACACTCAGACTGATATAGGTTTTCCACTCTCAGACTGGTTTAATATTTCTACTCTCAGACTGGTATAGGTTTTCCACACTCAGACTTGTATAGGTTTTCCACACTCAGACTGGTATAGGTTTTCCACTCTCAGACTGGTTTAATATTTCTACTCTCAGACGTGTATAGGTTTTCCACTCTCAGACTTGTATAGGTTTTCCACTCTCAGACTGGTTTAATATTTCTACTCTCAGACTGGTATAGGTTTTCCACACTCAGACTGGTATAGGTTTTCCACTCTCAGACTTGTATAGGTTTTCCACTCTCAGACTGGTTTAATATTTCTACTCTCAGACTGGTATAGGTTTTCCACTCTCAGACTTGTATAGGTTTTCCACTCTCAGACTGGTATAGGTTTTCCACTCTCAGACTTGTATAGGTTTTCCACACTCAGACTTGTATAGGTTTTCCACTCTCAGACTTGTATAGGTTTTCCACTCTCATGCTGGTATAGGTTTTCCACTCTCAGACTTGTATAGGTTTTCCACTCTCAGACTGGTTTAATATTTCTACTCTCAGACTGGTATAGGTTTTCCACTCTCAGACTAGTATAGGTTTTCCACTCTCAGACTGGTTTAATATTTCTACTCTCAGACTTGTATAGGTTTTCCACTCTCAGACTGGTTTAATTAATATTTCTACTCTCAGACTTGTATAGGTTTTCCACTCTCAGACTTGTATAGGTTTTCCACACTCAGACTAGTATAGGTTTTCCACTCTCAGACTTGTATAGGTTTTCCACACTCAGACTAGTATAGGTTTTCCACTCTCAGACTTGTATAGGTTTTCCACTCTCAGACTGGTTTAATATTTCTACTCTCAGACTTGTATAGGTTTTCCACTCTCAGACTGGTTTAATATTTCTACTCTCAGACGTGTATAGGTTTTCCACTCTCAGACTTGTATAGGTTTTCCACTCTCAGACTGGTTTAATATTTCTACTCTCAGACTTGTATAGGTTTTCCACTCTCAGACTGGTTTAATATTTCTACTCTCAGACTTGTATAGGTTTTCCACTCTCAGACTGGTTTAATTAATATTTCTACTCTCAGACTTGTATAGGTTTTCCACTCTCAGACTTGTATAGGTTTTCCACACTCAGACTAGTATAGGTTTTCCACTCTCAGACTTGTATAGGTTTTCCACACTCAGACTAGTATAGGTTTTCCACTCTCAGACTTGTATAGGTTTTCCACTCTCAGACTGGTTTAATATTTCTACTCTCAGACTTGTATAGGTTTTCCACTCTCAGACTGGTTTAATATTTCTACTCTCAGACGTGTATAGGTTTTCCACTCTCAGACTTGTATAGGTTTTCCACTCTCAGACTGGTTTAATATTTCTACTCTCAGACTTGTATAGGTTTTCCACACTCAGACTGGTATAGGTTTTTCACTCTCAGACTTGTATAGGTTTTCCACTCTCAGACTGGTTTAATATTTCTACTCTCAGACTTGTATAGATTTTGCACACTCAGACTGGTATAGGTTTTCCACACTCAGACTGGTATAGGTTCTCCACTCTCAGACTGGTTTAATATTTCTATTCTCAGGGTGGGGCAGGGCAGTGCTAGTTTAATAAAGTGCAACCTGTGCATACAATCATACAACAGCCAGCCTCATAGGCCTACGGTGCAATGTAATATCTTACATAATACATGATCCTATATATTCTACTTACATGAGTGGTAAATTCGTACCATATATTTCATACCATAATGTATGAAAAGATTTTTGGAATTTTGCTATTAAGCGAGCCTGTTTTCACCACGAGTGTAGATCTTTTTATCACATTATCGAGTAATAACCATAAATTAGAAGAAAAAAATTCTGTTTGCCAGTATACTTTTGAGCCTTTTTACATCTCAAGGAAGTCGGTATGGTGCATCCATGCACCATGGCAAATAGTCCCTGACAATCAAACAATGCCACGGAAATAATCGACACAACACTATTAATACACTATACTGTGTCCTGCTAGTGCATATTTAGCATTTTATTGATTTTCAGCAAAGAAAGTATGATGGCAAAGTTGCATACCACAACCAATCAGAATCCTTCCAAGTTGTATTACACGTGTGTGCATACAAGAAAATATGTGATGGCTGTATGAAGCTGAATACAAGCAAATTTATGTAATAAAAATCAGTATGTAATTGCTATGGATAATAAGCATGTAGTCAGTAACTTGTTTCTTGTCTTGCAGCACCATCAGTCAATCAAGTGTTTACGCTAGATTTTGAATCCAACCCACTGTATGTGAATGCCGATTTCTCTCTGAAGATGAACATACAACCTGTAGAGGTGGTCTATGATGAGGTAATTGCTGTTATGATATACCAATGAATGGTCTGTCAATTATATACAGGCTGTACATTGTGTACTTTTTAACTCTGCATGCTGGGTAAAATGAAGGCTATAAATAGTTCACATAATTGTAGCAGACGACAATATGTAGGACGGATATGTAGTCCAGTGGTAACACGCTGGACTGGTAATCCAGGGATTCCAGGTTCGATCCCCGTCTGACCCTAATAAAATTAACAGTCTTTCAGATGGGACGTTAAACCGAGGTCTCATGTCGGTGCTTTACACCGTGCACGTAAAAGAACCAGAGGAGACTCTAGAATGGGTCTCTCTCTGTATCATTGCACTATCCTCCAAATCTAAAATGACTAATCTCTTCAGGAGGCGTCGCTCATATGGGCAACCGGTAGCGACGATAAATAAACGTAACACACACACAGCAAACGACATTTCATTATGACTGAAAACTCATGAAAAATGACAATACATTTTAATTTCTATGGATTCCATCTACCCTATACATGAACATTTTGTTGCAAAATGATTGTTTGTATTTCAGCATTCTATATGTGAAGTTCGAGCATTCTTCCAGTTGCCAACAGGTACCATAGATGTCAAAACTGCTGCCATGGAAACTATGCAGGAAGTTGTGAGAATCAGTCAAGCTGGACTTATTTATGCTATAAATAAACATAAGGTAAAATCTACTACCGCTCATTCTGGGATATTTGGCAAATATTTGCAGATCACTATTACCTGTTTTTATGACTATTTCTGGTAGCAGACGGGACACTCACATATACAGGATGGGACACTCGCATATACAGGACGGGACACTTGCATATACAGGATGGGACACTTGCATATACAGGATGGGACACTTGCATATACAGGATGGGACACTTGCATATACAGGATGGGACACTTGCATATACAGGATGGGACACTTGCATATACAGGATGGGACACTCGCATATACAGGACGGGACACTTGCATATACAGGATGGGACACTTGCATATACAGGATGGGACACTTGCATATATTGGACAGGACACTTGCATATACAGGATGGGACACTTGCATATATTGGACAGGACACTTGCATATACAGGACGGGACACTTGCATATACAGGATGGGACACTCTCATATACAGGACGGGACACTCGCATATACAGGATGGGACACTCGCATATACAGGACGGGACACTTGCATATACAGGATGGGACACTTGCATATACAGGATGGGACACTTGCATATACAGGATGGGACACTTGCATATATTGGACAGGACACTTGCATATACAGGATGGGACACTTGCATATACAGATGGACACTCATATACAGGACGGGACACTCGCATATACAGATGGACACTGCATATACAGGAGGGACACTTGCAACAGGGGACACTTGCATATACAGGATGGGACACTTGCATATAGGGATGGGATACTTGCATATACAGGACGGGACACTTGCATATATATGGGATGGGACACTTGCATATACAGGACGGGACACTCGTATATATGGGATGGGATACTTGCATATACAGGACGGGACACTCGTATATATGGGATGGGACACTTGCATATACAGGATGGGACACTTGCATATACAGGATGGGACACTCGCATATACAGGATGGGACACTTGCATATACAGGATGGGACACTTGCATATACAGGATGGGACACTCGCATATACAGGATGGGACACTCGCATATACAGGATGGGACACTTGCATATACAGGATGGGACACTTGCATATACAGGATGGGACACTTGCATATACAGGATGGGACACTTGCATATACAGGATGGGACACTTGCATATACAGGATGGGACACTTGCATATACAGGATGGGACACTTGCATATACAGGATGGGACACTTGCATATACAGGATGGGACACTTGCATATACAGGATGGGACACTTGCATATACAGGATGGGACACTTGCATATACAGGATGGGACACTCGCATATACAGGACGGGACACTTGCATATGCAGGATGGGACACTTGCATATACAGTATGGGACACTTGCATATACGGGATGGGATACTTGCATATACAGGACGGGACACTTGCATATATATGGGATGGGACACTTGCATATACAGGACGGGACACTCGTATATATGGGATGGGATACTTGCATATACAGGACGGGACACTCGTATATATGGGATGGGACACTTGCATATACAGGATGGGACACTTGCATATACAGGATGGGACACTTGCATATACAGGATGGGACACTTGCATATACAGGATGGGACACTCGCATATACAGGACGGGACACTTGCATATACAGGATGGGACACTCGTATATACGGGATGGGACACTTGCATATACAGGATGGGACACTCGTATATACAGGATGGGACACTCGTATATACGGGATGGGACACTTGCATATACAGGATGGGACACTTGCATATACAGGACAGGACACTTGCATATATATGGGATGGGACACTTGCATATACAGGACGGGACACTCGTATATACAGGACGGGACACTCATATATATGGGTCGGAACACTTGCATATACAGGATGGGACACTTGCATATATGGGATGGGACACTTGCATATACAGGATGGGACACTCGTATATACAGGATGGGACACTCATATATACGGGTCGGAACACTTGCATATACAGGATGGGACACTCACATATACGGGATGGGATACTTGCATATACAGGACGGGACACTTGCATATACAGGATGGGACACTTGCATATACGGGATGGGACACTTGCATATACAGGACTGGACACTCGTATATTCGGGATAGGACACTTGCATATACATGATGGGACACTTGCATATACAGGACGGGACACTCGTATATACGGGATAGGACACTTGCATATACAGGACGGGACACTTGTATATACAGGACGGGACACTCGTATATACGGGATGGGACACTTGCATATACAGGATGGGACACTTGCATATATATGGGATGGGACACTTGAATATACAGGACGGGACACTCGTATATACAGGATGCAAAAAACACATATACAGGACGGGACACTCGTATACAGAGGACACTCATATATACGGGTCGGAACACTTGCATATACAGGATGGGACACTCACATATACGGGACAGGACACTTGCATATACGGGATGGGACACTTTTGTATATACGGGACAGGAACTTGCATATATGGGATGGGACACTTGCATATATGGGACAGGACACTTGCATATACTGGACAGGACACTTGCATATACAGGATGGGACACTTGCATATACAGGACAGGACACTTGCATATACTGGACAGGACACTTGCATATACAGGACAGGACACTTGCATATACTGGACAGGACACTTGCATATATTGGACAGGACACTTGCATATACAGGACAGGACACTTGCATATACAGGACAGAACACTTGCATATACGGGATGGATCACTTGCATATACAGGATGGGACACTTGCATATACAGGATGGGACACTTGCATATACGGGTTGGGACACTTGCATATACAGGATGGGACACTTGCATATACAGGATGGGACACTTGCATATATGGGGATGGGACACTACATATATGGGGATGGGACACTTGCATATACGGGATGGGACACTTGCATATATGAGATGGGACACTTGCATATACAGGACATGACACTTGCATATACTGGACAGGACACTTGCATATATGGGATGGGACACTTGCATATACGGGACAGGACACTCGCACATACGGGACAGGACACTTGCATATACTGGATGGGACACTTGCATATACTGGATGGGACACTTGCATATACTGGATGGGATATAATAGTATATTAACCTAAATCTCTATGAAGGAAAGGGTTAAACAAAATTGGATCACCATGACACCCGTAAGAGACACAGGTAACATAATCATAAAATAATGAGGGAAACCTCACAGATTCATACCTTTGTTAATTAATATTTAATTGGTTTAAACATATTTATTCATTCATAATGTACAGTACATATCTATTGTATACAGAATGAAAATGAATTTAATCGAACGCGTAAAGCTTAATAAAGTGTAATTTTTAATTTAGACATGTAGATGGGGGACAGATACTTTATGTGTATGTATTATAAGGCCAACGGTTTCTTCATTGTGTGAATCACTGTTAGAGCCCAATAAGGGGGCAGAACCTCTCATTCCAAGGGGGAGATTTAAAATATTTATAAAGAATATAGTAGGAAAAGTCTGCTTAATGTTACCTTTTTGTAATTTGGTGAAATGATAGTGGAATCTAAGAAAATGTGAATACTGTCTAAAGCGGACAGTCCCTCAATGCACCCCCCACCCCCACCCTCGTCATGTATGGTTCTTTGTATTTCAGACTATACATCTTGCTGTGAACATGAAATCTCCATATATTGTCATTCCAGAATTTGGTACCTTACATAGGTAGGTACTCCTCAGTTTTGACTTTTAGCAGCTCACCATGACCAAGTCTGTCTGTCTGTCTGTCTGTCTGTCTGTCTGTCTGTCTGTCTGTCTGTCTGTCTGTCTGTCTGTCTGTCTGTCTGTCTGTCTGTCTGTCTGTCTGTCTGTCTGTCTGTCTGTCTGTCTGTCTGTCTGTCTGTCTGTCTGTCTGTCTGTCTGTCTGTCTGTCTGTCTGTCTGTCTGTCTGTCTGTCTGTCTGTCTGTCTGTCTGTCTGTCTGTCTGTCTGTCTGTCTGTCTGTCTGTCTGTCTGTCTGTCTGTCTGTCTGTCTGTCTGTCTGTCTGTCTGTCTGTCTGTCTGTCTGTCTGTCTGTCTGTCTGTCTGTCTGTCTGCTTTGGGAGAAATCAGTCAAGACGTGGTCATGCGGTCAGCCAAGTGTTCTTATGTCAAATACCAGTGCATCTCTAAGTGCTATTCTCTTGTTTAATTTTGTGTGACAGATTTTATTGAATATCACTACTGCTGAAAACAAAGATGAGTGGCTTATATATGCATGTACATGTACTATGTTTTAGAGGTGGCAATGTACTCATAGCAGACTTCGGAATGCTTCAGATCAAAAGTGAACTTCAACCAATGGATTCATCATTTGAGGTGAGTGAACACATTATTCATATGAAGTTGGACATTTTACAATATCTGTTCATTTGAGGTTATGGTCGTTGACTTCATATTACTTCCCTCACCGTTGTAGATTTGAATGAGATACATATCTAATTTTCTATTACCTCCTTTGGCAGATAAAGTCTGATTTATTCAAAAATGTGAATAGGTCCTTTTAGTTAGAAACCTTCGTTTTTACTGTTGTTCCCTCACCAGATGTTGCGGTATGATAAATGTGATTTTTATCCAAATCATGTTAATTAACTGAACATTGTGTTACAAATAACTACCCATTGTATATACTGTATGAGATCTGTCGAGATATAGTAATTTAATAATCACAAGAAGCGATAGTAGAAAAAAATGTTAGCATGTTGGGTAATGGAAACAACGATAAAAACAGAGGGAAACACTTCATAGGACCTATCTACTGTTAGGGAGTATTCAGGGGCAGTAACTGACTGATGTCTCTCATTCCACCAGGGGTGTCAATTCTTTCGTGTGAGGAAGCTATCCAATTGGCTTGTTCTATCCTAGTGCCCGACGGTGACTGCAATACTGCTTGGAGAGGAATTCGGGGGCCTTCCATCTCCAACAGCCTTCCATCACCAACAGCCTTCCATCACCAACAGCCTTCCATCACCAACAACCTTCCATCATCAACATCCTTCCATCACCAACAGCCCTCCATCACCAACAACCTTCCATCACCAACAGCCTTCCATCCACAACACCCCACACCAACAGCCTTCCATCACCACAGCCATCACCAAGCCTTCCATTCCATCACCAACAGCAACAGCCTTCCATCACCAACATCCTTCCATCACCAACATCCTTCCATCACCAACAGCCTTCCATCACCAACAGCCTTCCATCACCAACAGCCTTCCATCACCAACAACCTTCCATCACCAACAGCCTTCCATCACCAACAGCCTTCCATCACCAACAACTTCCATCACCAACAGCCTTCCATCACCAACAGCCTTCCATCACCAACAGCCTTCCATCACCAACAGCCATCACCAACAGCCTCCATCACCAACATCACCAACCTTCCATCACCAACAGCCTTCCATCACCAACAGTCCATCACCAACAGCCTTCCATCACCAACAGCCTTCAACAGCCTTCCATCACCAACAGCCTCCATCACCCATCACCAACAGCCTTCCATCACCAACAGCCTTCCATCACCAACAGCCTTCCATCACCAACAGCCTTCCATCACCAACAGCCTTCCATCACCAACATCCTTCCATCACCAACAGTCTTCCATCACCAACAGCCTTCCATCACCAACACCATCACAGCCTTCCATCACCAACAGCCTTCCATCACCAACATCCTTCCATCACCAACAGCCTTCCATCACCAACAACCTTCCATCACCAACAGCCTTCCATCACCCATCACCAACAGCCTTCCATTACCCATCACCAACATCCTTCCATCACCAACAACCTTCCATCACCAACATCCTTCCATCACCAACATCCTTCCATCAACCATCACCAACAGCCTTCCATCACCAACAGGCTTCCATCACCAACAGGCTTCCATCACTGACAGCCTTCCATCACCCATCACCAACAGCCTTCCATCACCAACAGCCTTCCATCACCAACAGCCTGTTGAACTCCTGTTAAACAGCCTGTTTAATAACTTGAATTCCATGGATTAATTTGTGTCCAGAATATGTGACCGACGCACTGTCTGTAAGCTTTCCTGTCTAATTTGTTTGTGTTTTTATTTTGGATGGATGTTTGTGAGGGATGGGGGGGGGGTATTTGTGAGGGATGGGGGGGGGTATTTGTGAGGGATGGGGGGGGGGTATTTGTGAGGGATGGGGGGGGTATTTGTGAGGGATGGGGGGGGGGGTATTTGTGAGGGATGGGGGGGGGTATTTGTGAGGGATGGGGGGGGGGTATTTGTGAGGGATGGGGTATTTTGGAGGAATGGGGGCACACTCCGAATGTAGGATATATAGAACAGTCTCGCCTTGAATTTTTTCTCCGATCTGCCTAAAAAAGTACAATTGACAAGTAACCTAATATTCTCTATTTATTTTTCTCTATTCCTTAAAGCATGGAAACCTATCTGAGTCTGAGATAGCTTCACGACTCTATGACCAGTTTAACATCACCATCACTGATGTTAAGATGTTGCTTGCAGACTCTGGTAAGATAAATAAACATCTATATAATCTATCACCATCACTGATGTTGCTTGCAGACTTGGGTAACATTTATTGGTGTTCGAGATATGTCTGTATATTACTGATGTCAGTGTGTTGCTTGCAGACATGTAAGATTTATCTATGCATAACGTTGTTTTTAGTGTGTGCTGTAGGCTTAGCTTGTATCTGATGTATGATTTATCAATGCATAACATTGTTTTTAGTATGTGCTGTAGGCTTAGCTTGTATCTGATGTATGAATAAATGTATTATTTATAGAGGGTAACTCAATTGGCTTAGAACAGTAATCTTCCTCGAGGCCCTCTATGAACACATATATACACATATACAATGCAATACCACATTACCATACACAATACCACATTACCATACAAAATACCACATTACCATACAAAATACCACATTACCATACAAAATACCACATTACCATACAAAATACCACAATGCAATACAAAAACCCACAATGCAATACAAAAACCCACAATACAATACAAAACCCCCACAATGCAATACAAAAACCCACAATGCAATACAAAAACCCACAATGCAATACAAAAACCCACAATGCAAACAAAAACCCACAATGCAATACAAAAACAATGCAATACAAAAAACCCACAATGCAATACAAAAATCCACAATGCAATATAAAAACCCACAATGTAATACAAAAAACCACAATGCAATACAAAAACCCACAATGCAATACAGAAACCCACAATACAATGCAAAAACCCACAATGCAATACAAAAACCCACAATGCAATACAAAAAAACACAATGCAATACAAAAACCCACAATGCAATACAAAATGGAGTTTTCCATTAGCTACACATTAGCTCTACACATGTATTCTTTATTACTGAAAATGAAAGAAAATGATTATAATGTAAGTATATGAATACTGTCGGCGATGCATTGTTTAGTTTTGTTCGGACTCGTCAGGAACATAATGTACAGGTACACGATGCTTAATACATTGAGAAACTATAAAAAAACGAAAATCAGTATGTGGTTGTTCCGCGTTCACCTTTTGTGATAGCGCAGTAGTAGCTCATTCGCTACAGGTGCGAAAGGCCCGGAGTTCGAGCCCCTCTGAAGCCGCTAACAATTGCGTCCTTAGGCAAGTCATTTAAATTCCACATTTCCTCTTCTATCTTCCTCGTCGCGATGGAATGAGGTCTCGAGAGTGATTAATATAAGTTGTAAGAACTTGTTTCGCAATCAAGCTAAAATCAATTTGTATAATCTGTATAAGATGTTCATGTATTTCAGGGGATGACTGGCACACGGCCCAGATACAGCCCACATCCGAGTACCACATCCTGCCCAGCATGAAGCTCATCTTAGACTTCTACAATACAGTGAAACCTGAATACAAACAGTTACCACAGTAAGTACATTATATGTGGATTGTTCCTAACAGGGAACTAGTAATATAGCATAGCATAACATAACATAACGTTTATCGGCATTAAATAGCATAAGCACATTTATAGCCATACATGATGAAGTTTGACAAATAGTGAAATACATGATACAGTTTTCTGAGAAGTTTGACAAATAGTGAAATACATGATACAGTTTTCTGAGAAGTTTGACAAATAGTGAAATACATGATACAGTTTTCTGAGAAGTTTGACAAATAGTGAAATACATGATACAGTTTTCTGAGAAGTTTGACAAATAGTGAAATACATGATACAGTTTTCTGAGAAGTTTGACAAATAGTGAAATACATGATACAGTTTTCTGAGAAGTTTGAATATATCAGTTAACAATTAGTTGACGAAAAAGTACAATGGAGAGGAATTAATATAAGTTTTCTGAAAACTTGTTTTCCAATCCAAACCATTCACAATTTATGTACCGTAATTTGTAACATTTTTTGTGTTATACATGTAAATTTATTGGGAAAAATACTGTTTAAACCAAGTACAATAAGTGACACATGAAATATAATTACTGCACTTTTCGTGTATTTATTGTATTACCTAGATGTTTTCTTAATCGAAAAGCAAAATGTGACCCAACACATCAAAACCAGTCACATGTCTCAAACTAAATATAATGAGATAACAACACCACTTTGTAGAGCATTCAATTACCTTTACAGTGATATGAAAACCAGTCATGTACCATGTTCCAGTCCAAAGTTATTTAATTTTCAAGAATGACGGTATATATTTCGCGTTCAATATATATGTGTGGTCCTCTGTATATCCGAATGTAGAGAGGACCACATACATATATACACAGTAAGTTATATAATAAAATTTCAATAACTTACTGTAAGCAATATTTGATTTTTAAGATGTGCACATACATTGTCATTTATAATATACAGTGTGTCAACAGGATTGAGAAGAAAGCATAAACTACTTAACCCATATAATGTTGGAGCCACAGATGGATCTGTAGTCCAGTGGTAACATGCTGGACTGGTAATCCAGGGATCGTAGGTACGATCCCCCTGTCTGACCCTAATAAAATTAACAGTCTTTCAGATGGGCTGTTAAACCGAGACCACATGTCGGTGCTTTACACCGTGCAGGTAAATGAACCAGACGAGACTCTGGAATGGGTGTCTGTATCATGCACTATCCTCCAAAATCTAAAATGACTAATTTCTTCAGGAGGCGTCGCTCATATGGGTAACCGATAGCGACGATAAATAAACGTAAAAACACATGTGCTGGAGCCAAGTATGCTCGTTTTCGAAAACAGTCCAGAGCGAAATCAGCCATCACAGAATGTGCCGACTGGTCATGTTTTATGCTATGATTGTCTGTCCATCATATTTACTGCTCAGCCATGGAATATTTCATTGCATTGAAAGATATGTTTTACTCAGTCATGGAATATTCCATTGCGTTGAAAGATACGTTTGACTCAGTCATGGAATATTCCATTGCATTGAAAGATACATTTGACTCAGTCATGGAATATTCCATTGCATTGAAAGATACGTTTGACTCAGTCATGGAATATTCCATTGCATTGAAAGATATGTTTGACTCACTCATGGAATATTCCATTGCGTTGAAAGATACGTTTGACTCAGTCATGGAATATTCCATTGCATTGAAAGATACGTTTGACTCAGTCATGGAATATTCCATTGCATTGAAAGATACGTTTGACTCAGTCATGGAATATTCCATTGCGTTGGAAGATACGTTTTACTCAGTCATGGAATATTCCATTGCATTGAAAGATACGTTTGACTCAGTCATGGAATATTCTATTGCGTTGAAAGATACGTTTTACTCAGTCATGGAATATTCCATTGCATTGAAAGATACGTTTGACTCAGTCATGGAATATTCTATTGTGTTGAAAGATACGTTTTACTCAGTCATGGAATATTCCATTGCATTGAAAGATACGTTTGACTCAGTCATGGAATATTCCATTGCGTTGAAAGATATGTTTGACTCAGTCATGGAATATTCCATTGCATTGAAAGATACGTTTGACTCAGTCATGGAATATTCCATTGCGTTGAAAGATACGTTTGACTCAGTCATGGAATATTCCATTGCATTGAAAGATACGTTTGACTCAGTCATGGAATATTCCATTGCGTTGAAAGATACGTTTGACTCAGTCATGGAATATTCCATTGCGTTCAAAGATATGTTTGACTCAGTCATGGAATATTCCATTGCGTTCAAAGATACGTTTGACTCAGTCATGGAATATTCCATTGCGTTGAAAGATATGTTTGACTCAGTCATGGAATATTCCATTGCATTGAAAGATACGTTTGACTCAGTCATGGAATATTCCATTGCGTTGAAAGATACGTTTGACTCAGTCATGGAATATTCCATTGCATTGAAAGATATGTTTGACTCACTCATGGAATATTCCATTGCATTGAAAGATACGTTTTACTCAGTCATGGAATATTCCATTGCATTGAAAGATACATTTGACTCAGTCATGGAATATTCCATTGTGTTGAAAGATACGTTTGACTCAGTCATGGAATATTCCATTGCGTTGAAAGATACGTTTGACTCAGTCATGGAATATTCCATTGCATTGAAAGATACGTTTGACTCAGTCATGGAATATTCCATTGCGTTGAAAGATACGTTTGACTCAGTCATGGAATATTCCATTGCATTGAAAGATATGTTTGACTCAGTCATGGAATATTCCATTGCGTTGAAAGATACGTTTGACTCAGTCATGGAATATTCCATTGCATTGAAAGATACGTTTGACTCAGTCATGGAATATTCCATTGCGTTGAAAGATATGTTTGACTCAAGTCATGGAATATTCCATTGCATTGAAAGATACATTTGACTCAGTCATGGAATATTCCATTGTGTTGAAAGATATGTTTTACTCAGTCATGGAATATTCCATTGCGTTGAAAGATACGTTTGACTCAGTCATGGAATATTCCATTGCATTGAAAGATACGTTTGACTCAGTCATGGAATATTCCATTGCATTGAAAGATATGTTTGACTCAGTCATGGAATATTCCATTGCATTGAAAGATACGTTTGACTCAGTCATGGAATATTCCATTGCATTGAAAGATACGTTTGACTCAGTCATGGAATATTCCATTGCGTTGAAAGATACGTTTGACTCAGTCATGGAATATTCCATTGCATTGAAAGATACGTTTGACTCAGTCATGGAATATTCCATTGCGTTGAAAGATACGTTTGACTCAGTCATGGAATATTCCATTGCATTGAAAGATATGTTTGACTCAGTCATGGAATATTCCATTGCATTGAAAGATACGTTTGACTCAGTCATGGAATATTCCATTGCGTTGAAAGATATGTTTGACTCAGTCATGGAATATTCCATTGCGTTGAAAGATACGTTTGACTCAGTCATGGAATATTCCATTGCATTGAAAGATACGTTTGACTCAGTCATGGAATATTCCATTGCATTGAAAGATATGTTTGACTCAGTCATGGAATATTCCATTGCATTGAAAGATACGTTTGACTCAGTCATGGAATATTCCATTGCATTGAAAGATACGTTTGACTCAGTCATGGAATATTCCATTGCATTGAAAGATACGTTTGACTCAGTCATGGAATATTCCATTGCGTTGAAAGATACGTTTGACTCAGTCATGGAATATTCCATTGCGTTGAAAGATACGTTTTACTCAGTCATGGAATATTCCATTGCATTGAAAGATACGTTTGACTCAGTCATGGAATATTCCATTGCGTTGAAAGATATGTTTTACTCAGTCATGGAATATTCCATTGCGTTGAAAGATACGTTTTACTCAGTCATGGAATATTCCATTGCGTTGAAAGATACGTTTTACTCAGCCATGGAATATTCCATTGCATTGAAAGATACGTTTATATGTCTATGTTTTCAGGCAGAAGATCATTACGACGCTTCCAACATTTGAGATCAACATTTCTGATAAGAAACTTCTGCTGTTGTGGAAATTTTTCCGGAATTTTCCAATGCCGACCAGCACAAGTATCGGGATGCTGGGAGAGGATATGATAGATGCCGGCATGAATGCCTCCTATACCATTGTAAGTTTCCATTTCTGGGAATTACATGCATTTCGTAATGTTTTCAATATCTTGAGAAATGTGAGAAGAGCATGTCCCACAAACAGGGTAATTCTATAGTTTTACTACATTAAATTAGAATGTATTGTAAGCACATACATAAAGCATGTAGACACCAATGTCTGACAATTTTGTTTAAAGCACCAGTTATTAGATGTTGATCCTTTGTTGGAATATTTATTAGAATGTTAGTAAAATAGACTAAAATATTGCATGTAAGATTCTCGTTATTAAACTGATAGAGAATGGACATTATCCCCACCCCCTGGACATTATCCTCATCCCATGGACAATATCCCCACCCCCTGGACATTATCCCCACCCCCTGGACATTATCCCCACCCCCTGGACAATATCCCCACCCCCTGGACATTATCCCCACCCTCTGGACATTATCCCCACCCCCTGGACATTATCCCCATCCCCTGGACATTATCCCCACCCCCTGGACATTATCCCCACCCCCTGGACATTATCCCCACCCCTGGACATTATCCCCATCCCCTGGACATTATCCCCACCCCCTGGACATTATCCCCACCCTGGACATTATCCCACCCCCTGGACATTATCCCCATCCCCTGGACATTATCCCTACCCCTGGACATTATCTCCACCCTCTGGACATTATCCCACCCCTGGACATTATCCCCCCTCTGGACATTATCCCCCCCCCTGGACATTATCCCCACCCCCTGGACATTATCCCCACCCCCTGGACATTATCCCCATCCCCTGGACATTATCCCCATCCCCTGGACATTATCCCCACCCCCTGGACATTATCCCCACCCCCTGGACATTATCCCCCCACCCCTGGACATTATCCCCACCCCTGGGCATTATCCCCACCCCTGGACATTATCCCACCCCTGGACATATCCCCCCACCCCTGGACATTATCCCCACCCCTGGACATTATCCCCACCCCCTGGACATTATCCCCATCCCCTGGACAATATCCCCCCCCCTGGACATTATCCCCACCCCCTGGACAATATCCCCACCCCCTGGACATTATCCCCACCCCCTGGACATTATCCCCACCCCCTGGACAATATCCCCACCCCCTGGACATTATCCCCACCCCCTGGACATTATCCCCATCCCCTGGACAATATCCCCATCCCCTGGACATTATCCCCCACCCTATATATATTTACACAGGACAACAAATGTTTGAACTTAAAACTTATCATCATTCAGGAAATTATTTTTCATAATAACATGTATAGCAGTGCTGATTTTAGCCCCTTTTTATAACAACTTATTTATTTCCCTTAATTCTTGTATTTACCCCTGTTATGTAATGGAATGGTCCAAGTGATTGAATTCAATATAGTTTTTTTAATTTAATAATATTTCATTGCATTTTTTTTCATACATTACATTACAAGTATCCACACAATGAAATACGTAGAAAAACAATATGAAATTATATTAGGATTTATTATTATTGCTGTATACGATTTAATCTGGGGAAAAAAGCAAATGTGTTGAGTTAAGTTATGACAACATTATTTACAGCCCTAAGTATTTACAGCCCTTATATTGAGTTAAGTTATGACAACATTATTTACAGCCCTAAGTATTTACAGCCCTTATATTGAGTTAAGTTATGACAACATTATTTACAGCCCTTCCCATAGTTGGTCACGTGAATAGGTATGATTTCCCGCGGTTGGTTCTGATTGCTAGATTAGATGAACAGTGGTCAGATGTTATACGCCATTTGTAAAATGTACAAGGCAGTTTGACATAACAGGGGTAAATGCATGCATTAAAGTGACACTACATGTACATCGGTAAAAATGCAAATTTCTACAGAATGTAATTTCCTATTATATGGTATAATTTTTTTTCAAATATTTGTCTCAAAAACTTTAAACTAATAAACAAATGTCATATACGCAGTTTGTTGACATAACAAAATAATGTAAATAGGGTTCACATGCGTAATACAAGTTGTGTATCCTGAATAACACTATTTATGGTACAGATTTACCGTTATAGCTCACATGCTTGCCAATGCATATTTATCTGTAGACTAGTCTTAGTTAAATTATCTTTAAACAACATTATCTCGTGTTTAGTATTGACTCCGATGACAAACAAACGTCCATTCAGGAGCGTGGATGATCGTTATATGAAATCCTACTTTCAATTTTGAAAGTTTGTAGATCACAAAAACACTGTTTATTGATTCAATGTTAGTGTTCGAATGTATTTGGAAGAATTTGTAGTAGCAACGCATTTATACTTGAAAAAATACATTTTATTTGCTTTTTGCGATGTAATGTCGCTTTAATGGAAATATATAAGTTATTATAAAAAGGGTTAAAATCAGCACTGCTACACATGTGATTAGCCACCATAAATTGTTCAAATCATAAACACGATGGCTTGATTCAGTGCTGGATATGTGTATTGCTGTAATAATAGTGGATTGAAGGATCACGCTAATTATCTATCGTCCAAATGAACATGATTAAGTTCATTATTCTTCAACGTGTGGCATCCATGGTCCAGTGGTAGAGCGTCGGATTTGGAATCGAACGGTCCCGGGTTCGATACTCGGTCAGGCCACGTATGTAGTGTCATTGAGCAAGGCACCTCACACACATTGCTTAGTACTGGTTAATCGCTTAGGTCGGCTAAGCCTGCCCAGGAAAACATGTCCAAGTCCCCGTGAGGGGTTTGACATTAAAGGAACATACATACAACGTAACAGCAGTAACATTATGTATATGATACACTTGCCCAGATTTTACATATTGCCATTTTGACTTTCAAGACAGAATGGAACTAAGTCACGATATTGGACAACTTTCACCAAATGTTGTGCACTGATGAGGCACACGATATTACTCTGTAAATGTTGTACATATTTCAATATACCTGGGACATTTCTAATTTAACATTGTTTCTAATGGGGAATGTTTTGGGAATGTTTTGGTAACATATTGGATTGCTATTCATCTACATGTTCATCTTGTGACATAGTGGTCAATGATGATCGTTCACTTATCACAACGACCGTGACACAAATCACAGCACCTTAAAATATCCTGAACCAGGCCTTCTGTTTATGTTAAACTCCACTGAATTTAGCCGAGTTTGTAGATTAAATAGACGAGCATATCCCCCCCCCCCCAAGGAGGATAAATTCATAACTAATTAGGTCACCTTCTAATAATAGATATTTATCTATCAATGGATAAGAATCTAAATAAACGTACAGTATAGATTTTCTGTTGTCATGAAAAATTGAAAAATATTTTTCGTTGCAGGAAGAGAGATTAAGGCATCATATTGCACTAGTAAGCAAGAACTTGTAACCTTAATTAATCTTACGCTACATTTAATTTAACATTAAGCTTATCTGCAGCTGGTTCCTTCCTCTTTCATGTAATTTATTTAGAAATAGTCGCTTTGCATGCATATATATATATATTGATACAATGTATATTTCAGTAGTGTTTCCCCTATGCAGGAATAGGAGGGTTGCCCGCCCTGCCCCTGTTTAGGTCTGCCCGATGACCGAAATTCTGAAAATACCCGCCCTCATATATGCCTATATTCTTGGTCAAACATTCTGATAATTACTGGAATAATGCCTGAAATTTGTGTGTTTTTACGTTTATTTATCGTCGCTACCGGTTGCCCATATGAGCGACGCCTCCTGAAGAGATTAGTTATTTTAGATTTTGGAGGATAGTGCCATGATACAGACAGAGACCCATTCCAGACTCTCCTCTGGTTCGTTTACGTGCACGGTGTACAGCAACCGTTAGCAACAATAAATAAACGTAAAAACCTGAAATTGTCCGAATACAAAAATATATATTCCAGTGTCACCTGTGTTTGTTTAGCATGCAGATATAATCCTGAATACACAGATCTGTTTACGATTATGCTGTGAAATGTCACACTGTGTACTGTAGTATACGCCCAATGTTAACCTTTGTTCGGAACTTGGAAGAAATCCGTGATTCGTTTGACAGATTTTCTAATTCTGTGTTATATCTACTTCCGAACAATCAACATTATGAATGACAGGTCCCATACTTATTTTTTGGGAAACACTCAATCCCGATGTAGCCCACACCCAGAAATAGTTAAAGAGCTCAATCGTGGCTACAGTACAGCTGGACGCAAACTATGGGCCTCTAGCAAATTTGTAAGCAACGTGAAGCAGATAACATGTTTTATCAATAGTTCCCTAGAGGGATAACAGTAATGGTTGGATATTTACCATCAATTGATTAGTAAATATGTAAGGGATGTAACCACAAGGAAGCTTCTTATAACAGGTATGAGTCTAAAATTAGATGCGGAATTTCCATGTTTTGTTTCCAGAAAATTAATTTTCAGGCCAGAGAAGATTTTAATGTCTAGATTTATTACAGACATCTTCCCGGTTTTGGTCACAAATTGTTGATTTCAAGGACTATTCCAAACTGGAAAAAAATGATTTTTCAAATTCACTGCTTATCTCGAATTCCCGGCACTGAGAACCCTGTATAACTAAATTACAAATGAGACCATGTCAATTCTGCCCTATTGAACTCGGGTTATATGAAAAAATCCCTTTTTTCTATCTGCACCCGACCTGGCCCCCTTTTCAATCTGGGGGAAACACTATTTCAGTTAGCCTACTATAGTTTGCTAAACCCATTTCATTCTGGATACCGTTCTAACAGTATTTGCAAAGAACATAGAGCCAGATCAGCCATCATGGAACGTGCATTCTGATCAGGCTCTATGCTGTTTGCTATTCAGATGATCTTGCTAAGACACTTGGCTATGTAGCAAACAACATAGATCCTGATCAGCATGCAGCGTCACGCTGCGGCTGATCTGGATCTATGTTGTTTGCATAAGCCTTTAAATGTATCCAGAATGAAATGAGTTACTAGTAATTGGTTAGGTTTGCATTATTTCTTACTGATTGTATTGGTTTCTTATATTGGTGTGTGTTTTAGGTTTATTTATCGTCTCTACTGGTTGCCCATATGAGCGAAGAGATTATTCATTTTAAATTTTCGAGGATAGTGCAATGATACAGACCCATTCCAGGATCTCCTCTTGTTCTTTTACATGCACGGTGTAAAGCACCGACACAACACCTTTGTTTAAAGTCTCATCCGAAAGACTTATAATACAAGACATTTTAGTATGATATAATGGGGGATCGAACCTGCAGCCCCGTGATTATAATTCCAGCCTGTTGACCACTGGACCTCTGATCTGCCATCGTATACATATATAATCTATATTTATTCAGCCTTCTTCCACCTAACCGGCTTAATTTCAAGATAACAAATTAACACTCTTAGCAACACTAATATTGTGGTATAATCAAAAATAACTTCTTTTGCACACCATCCCGCAGCTTTTAGCACAAATATTGACAGATTACACACGTTGTACTCCATTCCACTTGTTATAGTTTATACAAATTTATTTTAGCTCGATTGCGTAACAAGTTCTTATAACTTATATTAATCACTCTCGAGACCTCATTCCTGATGGAATCCATCGCCACGAGGGAGAGAGAAGAGGCAATGTGGAATTTAAATGCCTTGCCTAAGGGCACAATCGTTACGGCTCCAGCGGGGCTCGAACTCCGGACCTTTTTCACCTGAAGTGAACGCGCATCCACTGCGCTATCACGACTTCCACTTGTTAACAAGCATTTCCTAAACATATCAAACCCAACACGTTCAAACAAAATGTCCCGTCTTCAGAAAATGTGTTGCATATGTTTCCTTCATGTATACATATAAGTGAGGAAGCTATCTGACTGGCTTGCGGAAAGCCGGTGGATCTACCAGTAATAGCTGGAGAGTCATCATATAGCTTAAGCGTTTTGTGCAATGAGAGACATCGATCAGTTACTGCCCCTGAATACTCCCTAAAAGTAGATAGGTTCTATTAAGTGTTTTCCTCTGTTTTTATCGTTGTTTCCTTTGCACAACATGCTAGCAATGTTATCCCATTATCGCTTCTTATGATTATTAAATTACTATATCTCAACAGATCTCCTACAGTATATGCAATGTGTACTTATTTGTAAAATAACTTAATCGCTTAATTATCACGTTTTTGATAAAATCACAATTATCATACCGCAACATCTGGTTAGGGAACAACAGTAAAAACAAAGGATTCTAACTAAAAGGACCTATCCACATTTTGAAATAAATCGGACTTTATCTGCCAAGGGAGGTAATAGAAAATTACAGTTGTCTCTCATTGTAAACCTCAAAATCAAACAATAATTAAATACAAATAGCCTTTACAGACGGATCTGTAGTCCAGTGGTAACACGCTGGACTGGTAATCCAGGGATCGCAGGTTTGATCCCCCGTCTGACCCTAATAAAATTAATTGTCTTTCAGATGAGACTTTAAACCGAGGTCTTGTGTCGGTGCTTTACACCGTACACATAAAAGAACCAGAGGAGACTCTGGAATGGGTCTCTGTCTGTATCACTGCACTATCCTCCAAAATCTAAAATGACCAATCTCTTCAGGAGGCGTTGCTCATATGGGCAACCGGTAGCGACGATAAATAAACGTAAAACACACACACACATACAAATAGCCTATCAAACCAATGCACCATAAAGATTTAGGCTTTTAATTATGCTCCTGGATCTCCATACAAGCAACAGCCATTTACCTCTCATAGCCAATGGTAGACGACATCAACGCCTTCTCAATAGAGGCTGTCCGCTTAGCGCAGTGGTTAGCGTGCTCGCTTCTCACCAATGCAACTCGGGTTTGATCCTCAGACCGGGAAGTATGTGAGATGGTACGGTGGTCGCCAGATCGGACAGGTGGGTTTTTTCCGGGTACTCCGGTTTCCTCCCACATGAATGACCACATTTACGTTTTCATCCGCGCCAATGAGAGTGATTAATATAAGTTGTTAAAACTTGCTTCGCAATCGTTGTAAAATAAATAAAGTTTATAAAAAAGAGGTTACTGGGAAGGTTTGAGGGGTGTTTCCATTATGTTATTCCGACCTGTATTATGGGTGATTGTTTTCACAAATATTGTATCAATGTAACTATGTTGTATTGGTAGTATTGCTGAGATGCGCTTCATGGGGAATGTATAATGGCATCGAGTGGCGTTTACAAGCGTATATGGGTAATGAGTCTAATGACTCCCCTGTGAATTATTAATCAGTATAAAAACAATTTTGTACAACATTTATATCACTGAAACGTTCGTTGATCATCCTGTCGTTCTTTGATCATCCTGTCATTCTTTGATCATCCTGTCGTTCTTTGATCATCCTGTCATTCTTTGATAATCCTGTCATTCTTTGATCATCCTGTCGTTCTTTGATCATCCTGTCGTTCTTTGATCATCCTGTCGTTCTTTGATCATCCTGTCGTTCTTTGATCATCCTGTCTTTCTTTGATCATCCTGTCGTTCTTTGATCATCCTGTTGTTCTTTGATCATCCTGTCGTTCTTTGATCATCCTGTTGTTCTTTGATCATCCTGTCTTTCTTTGATCATCCTGTCATTCTTTGATCATCCTGTTGTTCTTTGATCATCCTGTCGTTCTTTGATCATCCTGTTGTTCTTTGATCATCCTGTCGT
>CM026387.1:21494845-21550664 GCA_014843695.1 Archivesica marissinica
GTTCTTTGATCATCCTGTCGTTCTTTGATCATCCTGTCGTTCTTTGATCTTTGATCATCCTGTCGTTCTTTGATCATCCTGTCGTGGGAGGTGGGGGGCTATGTTCTACTGATCTATTATGCTTGCTGCCATATACATGTAAATATCTATTGTATCTACAATAAAACTTGCTTACAATGAAGCGGTCTCCGTGGCTGAGTGATTACTGTCGTTGACTTGAAATTATTTGTCCCTCACCGCTGTATGTTCAAATCCCACTAGGGGTGTCGAATTATTATGAGGAAGCTATAGAGTTGGCTTGCAGAAGGTCGGTGGTTATACTTGGGTGCCCGTCTGTGCATGCAATACTGATCAGAGGGGCACCCGAGGTCTTCCTCCACCAATAAGAGCTGGAGAGTTGCTGTATGACCTAAGCTGTTGGTGCGACTTTAAACTCTAAAAATAAAGAAATTGCTTTCAATGAACATCTTCAGTACCAGAAAAAAACCCATTTTGTGTTGTATCTATAATTTGCTATATCCATATAAAATAGATCATCTTGGTAATGAAGTTTAACTCTTTGCACACTAGCGGTGAAAATAACAAGATTATTTGAATGTGTGCATGTAAGTGCGAGTGTTTGGGTGAGAGAGCCAGAGCATGAGAGTGAAAACAAAAATTCTATATTCATTTCTTATTGAAAATTAAATGTTTTATGTACATGCATATAGAATGGGAAAAAATAAAAATAATAAAAAAGATATTGAATTGAATTCATATCTTCTTTATGACGGAAATAAAGGTATAAAAAAAAAAGAAAGAAAAAAAGAGAAAATAACAAGACAAATATGTCGTGAAATTTCATTAGAATTATGTGGTAGCAAATCATACAGACTTAGCATGAATTAGGACGGCACACATTAGTTAACATTTTTATGTTTTGTCATGCCATAGATATAGCGTCGCTAATTTTGATTCACCCATTGTTGTACGTCTGTATGCAGGACCCGAGTGAGATCCAGGCAGAGCCCGATATACATGCACTGAAGGTGATGAGACAAGGGGTTCTTGGTCGTAGACTGTTCATCAAAGCCAAGAAACAATCAAAGTCACCACCACCATTAGGTAAATGCAATTAAAATATACGGCTGACTTTCAGAAGGCAGGTGGTTCTACCTGCAGCTGGTGCCTGCCCGTGCCTGAAGCACAGCCACGGAGGTGTACCTGGGCTCTTACTAAATCGATAAGTGCTGGAAAGTCTCTGTAGCTGCCCGTTTAACAATGAAGCTCAAAACAAACAGGAAATATGCGTCGCACATGGTCAGTAGGGTTTGACAGACAACAGGAGCACAGACAATCTGGAGTCTGAGCGAAGCTGTGACATTTAAGGCTCCTTAGTGTAATAAATACGGTGTCCGCCTTGTATCTGAAAGATTGTGAGTTTGAGCCCCGTCAGAACCACGGTGGTGGTGTCCTTAGGCAAAAAACTTAAATCTACATTGTCTCTACTCTCTCTAGTGTCTGGCTCATGGTGATGGTGTCCATCAGGAATGTAGTATCTCCCTCATGGTGATGGAGTCCATCAGGAATGTAGTATCTCCCTCATGGTGATGGTGTCCATCAGGAATGTAGTATCTCCTCATGGTGATGGTGTCCATCAGGAATGTAGTATCTCCCTCATGGTGATGGTGTCCATCAGGAATGTAGTATCTCCTCATGGTGATGGTGTCCATCAGGAATGTAGTATCTCCCTCATGGCTCATGGTGATGGTGTCCATCAGGAATGTAGTATCTCCCTCATGGTGTCCATCAGGAATGTATCTCCTCATGTGTCCATCAGGAATGTAGTATCTCCCTCATGGTGATGGTGTCCATCAGGAATGTAGTATCTCCCTCATGGTGTCCATCAGGAATGTAGTATCTCCCTCATGGTGATGGGTCCATCAGGATGTATATCCCTCATGGTGTCCATCAGGAATGTAGTATCTCCCTCATGGTGATGGTGTCCATCAGAATGTAGTATCTCCCTCATGGTGATTGAGTCCATCAGGAATGTAGTATCTCCCTCATGGTGTCCATCAGGAATGTAGTATCTCCCTCATGGTGAGGTGTCCATCAGGAATGTAGTATCTCCTTCATGGTGATGGAGTCCATCAGGAATGTAGTAACTCCCTCATGGTGATGGAGTCCATCAGGAATGTAGTATCTCCTCATGTGTCCATCAGGAATGTAGTATCTCCCCATGGTGATGGTGTCCATCAGGAATGTAGTATCTCCCTCATGGTGATGGAGTCCATCAGGAATGTAGTATCTCCTCATGGTGATGGTGTCCATCAGGAATGTAGTATCTCCCTCATGATGTCCATCAGGAATGTAGTATCTCCCTCATGTGTCCATCAGGATGTAGTATCTCCCTCATGGTGTCCATCAGGAATGTAGTATCTCCCTCATGGTGTCCATCAGGAATGTAGTATCTCCCTCATGGTGATGGTGTCCATCAGGAATGTAGTATCTCCCTCATGGTGATGGTGTCCATCAGGAATGTAGTATCTCCCTCATGGTGCCCTCAGGATGTAGTATCCCCTCATGGTGTTGGTGTGTATCTCCCTCATGTGTCCATCAGGAATGTAGTATCTCCCTCATGGTGTCCATCAGGAATGTAGTATCTCCCTCATGGTGATGGTGTCCATCAGGAATGTAGTATCTCCCTCATGGTGTCCATCAGGAATGTATATCTCCCTCATGGTGTCCATCAGGAATGTAGTATCTCCCTCATGGTGATGGATTCCATCAGGAATGTAGTACTCTCTCATGCCGATGGATTCCATCAGGAATGTAGTCTCTCCCTCACGGCGATGGATTCCATCAGGAATGTAGTCTCTCCCTCATGGTGATGGATTCCATCAGGAATGTAGTCTCTCCCTCATGCCGATGGATTCCATCAGGAATGTAGTATCTCCCTCATGGCGATGGATTCCATCAGGAATGTAGCTTCTCTCTCCCTCATGGATTCCATCAGGAATGTAGTCTCTCCCTCACGCCGATGGATTCCATCAGGAATGTAGCTTCTCTCTCCCTCACGCCGATGGATTCCATCAGGAATGTAGCTTCTCTCTCCCTCACGCCGATGGATTCCATCAGGAATGTAGCTTCTCTCTCCCTCATGCCGATGGATTCCATCAGGAATGTAGTCTCTCCCTCATGCCGATGGATTCCATCAGGAATGTAGTCTCTCCCTCATGCCGATGGATTCCATCAGGAATGTAGTCTCTCCCTCACGCCGATGGATTCCATCAGGAATGTAGCTTCTCTCTCCCTCACGCTGATGGATTCCATCAGGAATGTAGCTTCTCTCTCCCTCACGCCGATGGATTCCATCAGGAATGTAGTCTCTCCCTCACGCCGATGGATTCCATCAGGAATGTAGCTCTCCCTCATGCCGATGGATTCCATCAGGAATGTAGTCTCTCCCTCATGCGTCCATCAGGAATGTAGTCTCTCCCTCACGCCGATGGATTCCATCAGGAATGTAGTCTCTCCTCACGACGATGGATTCCATCAGGAATGTAGTCTCTCCCTCATGGTGTCCATCAGGAATGTAGTCTCTCCCTCATGCCGATGGATTCCATCAGGAATGTAGTCTCTCCCTCATGGTGTCCATCAGGAATGTAGTATCTCCCTCATGGTGTCCATCAGGAATGTAGTCTCTCCCTCATGGCGTCCATCAGGAATGTAGTATCTCCCTCATGGTGATGGATTCCATCAGGAATGTAGTCTCTCCCTCATGGTGATGGATTCCATCAGGAATGTAGTATCTCCCTCATGGTGTCCATCAGGAATGTAGTATCTCCCTCATGGTGATGGTGTCCCTCAGGAATGTAGTATCTCCCTCATGGTGATGGTGTCCATCAGGAATGTAGTATCTCCCTCATGGTGTCCATCAGGAATGTAGTATCTCCCTCATGGTGATGGTGTCCATCAGGACTGTAGTATCTCCCTCATGGTGATGGAGTCCATCAGGAATGTAGTATCTCCCTCATGGTGATGGTGTCCATCAGGAATGTAGTATCTCCCTCATGGTGAGGGTGTCCATCAGGAATGTAGTATCTCCCTCATGGTGTCCATCAGGAATGTAGTATCTCCCTCATGGTGATGGTGTCCATCAGGAATGTAGTATCTCCCTCATGGTGATGGTGTCCATCAGGAATGTAGTATCTCCCTCATGGTGTCCATCAGGAATGTAGTATCTCCCTCATGGTGATGGAGTCCATCAGGAATGTAGTATCTCCCTCATGGCGATGGTGTCCATCAGGAATGTAGTATCTCCCTCATGGTGATGGAGTCCATCAGGAATGTAGTATCTCCCTCAAGTCCGCCTCCGTGGTCGAGTGGTTAAGGTCGCTGACTTGTATACCACTGTAACCTATCATCACTGATGGTCACGGGTTCGAGCCCCGCTCAGGCCGTGTCTCATTTATATGAAAAAGTTGGCAGTTTCTTACGGAGGTTGGTGCACCCAAGTACTGGTTAACCGCTGGAGCCTGCCCAGGAAAGGTGTTTTTAAGTAAACTGCCCGCCGGCGATATAGCCCAAAATGGTGCTGATGCAGGCGTAAAACCCGAAATATAACATAACATATAACATATAAAGTATCTCCCTCATGGTGATGGTGTCCATCAGGAATGTAGTATCTCCCTTATGGTGTCCATCAGGAATGTAGTATCTCCCTCATGGTGATGGAGTCCATCAGGAATGTAGTATCTCCCTCATGGCGATGGTGTCCATCAGGAATGTAGTATCTCCCTCATGGTGATGGAGTCCATCAGGAATGTAGTATCTCCCTCATGGTGATGGTGTCCATCAGGAATGTAGTATCTCCCTCATGGTGATGGAGTCCATCAGGAATGAGATCTCCCTCATGGTGATATAGTCCATCAGGAATGTAGTATCTCCCTCATGGCGTCCATCAGGAATGTAGTATCTCCCTCATGGTGATGGAGTCCATCAGGAATGTAGTATCTCCCTCATGGTGTCCATCAGGAATGTAGTATCTCCCTCCTGGTGATGGTGTCCATCAGGAATGTAGTATCTCCCTCATGGTGTCCATCAGGAATGTAGTATCTCCCTCATGGCGTCCATCAGGAATGTAGTATCTCCCTCATGGTGATGGTGTCCATCAGGAATGTAGTATCTCCCTCATGGTGATGGTGTCCATCAGGAATGTAGTATCTCCCTCATGGTGTCCATCAGGAATGTAGTATCTCCCTCATGGTGATGGTGTCCCTCAGGAATGTAGTATCTCCCTCATGGTGATGGTGTCCATCAGGAATGTAGTATCTCCCTCATGGTGTCCATCAGGAATGTAGTATCTCCCTCATGGTGTCCATCAGGAATGTAGTATCTCCCTCATGGTGATGGAGTCCATCAGGAATGTAGTATCTCCCTCATGGTGATGGAGTCCATCAGGAATGTAGTATCTCCCTCATGGTGATGGAGTCCATCAGGAATGTAGTATCTCCCTCATGGTGTCCATCAGGAATGTATCTCCCTCATGGTGATGGTTTCCATCAGGAATGTAGTATCTCCCTCATGGTGATGGATTCCATCAGGAATGTAGTATCTCCCTCATGGTGATGGTTTCCATCAGAAATGTAGTATCTCCCTCATGATGTCCATCAGGAATGTAGTATCTCCCTCATGATGTCCATCAGGAATGTATAGTATCTCCCTCATGGTGTCCATCAGGAATGTATAGTATCTCCCTCATGGTGTCCATCAGGAATGTAGTATCTCCCTCATGGTTATGGTTTCCATCAGGAATGTAGTATCCTCCCTCATGGCGATGGATTCCATCAGGAATGTAGTATCTCCCTCATGGTGATGGTGTCCCTCAGGATGTAGTATCCCCTCATGGTGTCCATCAGGAATGTAGTATCTCCTCATGGTGTCCATCAGGAATGTAGTATCTCCCTCATGGATTCCATCAGGAATGTAGTATCTCCCTCATGGTGATGGATTCCATCAGGAATGTAGTTTCTCCCTCATGGTGTCCATCAGGAATGTAGTATCTCCCTCATGCCGATGGATTCCATCAGGAATGTAGTCTCTCCCTCACGCCGATGGATTCCATCAGGAATGTAGTCTCTCCCTCATGCCGATGGATTCCATCAGGAATGTATTCTCTCCTCACGCTGATGGATTCCATCAGGAATGTAGTATCTCCCTCATGCCGATGGATTCCATCAGAATGTAGTCTCTCCCTCATGCCGATGGATTCCATCAGGAATGTAGTCTCTCCCTCATGCCGATGGTTCCATCAGGAATGTAGTCTCTCCCTCATGCTGATGGATTCCATCAGGAATGAGCTCTCCCTCATGCGATGGATCCATCAGGAGTAGTTCTCCCTCATGCCGATGGATTCCATCAGGAATGTATCTCCCTCATGCTGATGGATTCCATCAGGAATGTAGTCTCTCCCTCACGCTGATGGATTCCATCAGGAATGTAGCTCTCCCTCACGGCGATGGATTCCATCAGGAATGTAGTCTCTCCCTCATGCCGATGGATTCCATCAGGAATGTAGTCTCTCCCTCATGCCGATGGATTCCATCAGGAATGTAGTCTCTCCCTCATGGTTTCCATCAGGAATGTAGTCTCTCCCTCATGCCGATGGATTCCATCAGGAATGTAGTCTCTCCCTCATGCCGATGGATTCCATCAGGAATGTAGTATCTCCCTCATGCTGATGGATTCCATCAGGAATGTAGTCTCTCCCTCATGGCGATGGATTCCATCAGGAATGTAGTCTCTCCCTCATGGCGATGGATTCCATCAGGAATGTAGCTCTCCCTCATGCCGATGGATTCCATCAGGAATGTAGTCTCTCCCTCATGCCGATGGATTCCATCAGGAATGTAGTCTCTCCCTCATGGGATGGATTCCATCAGGAATGTAGTCTCTCCCTCACGGATGGATTCCATCAGGAATGTAGTTCTCTCTCCCTCAGCCGATGGATTCCATCAGGAATGTAGTCTCTCCCCATGCCGATGGATTCCATCAGGAATGTAGTCTCTCCCTCAGTCATCAGTAGTTCTCCCTCATGGTGATGGATTCCATCAGGAATGTAGTCTCTCCCTCATGGTGTCCATCAGGAATGTAGTATCTCCCTCATGGTGTCCATCAGGAATGTAGTCTCTCCCTCATGGCGATGGATTCCATCAGGAATGTAGTCTCTCCCTCATGGCGATGGATTCCATCAGGAATGTAGTCTCTCCCTCACGCCGATGGATTCCATCAGGAATGTAGTCTCTCCCTCATGGTGTCCATCAGGAATGTAGTCTCTCCCTCATGCCGATGGATTCCATCAGGAATGTAGTCTCTCCCTCATGGCGATGGATTCCATCAGGAATGTAGTCTCTCCCTCATGGATTCCATCAGGAATGTAGTCTCTCCCTCATGCCGATGGATTCCATCAGGAATGTAGTATCTCCCTCATGCCGATGGATTCCATCAGGAATGTAGTCTCTCCCTCATGCCGATGGATTCCATCAGGAATGTAGTCTCTCCCTCATGCCGATGGATTCCATCAGGAATGTAGTCTCTCCCTCATGGTTTCCATCAGGAATGTAGTATCTCCCTCATGGCGATGGATTCCATCAGGAATGTAGTATCTCCCTCATGGCGATGGATTCCATCAGGAATGTAGTATCTCCCTCATGGTGTCCATCAGGAATGTAGTTCTCCCTCACGCCGATGGATTCCATCAGGAATGTAGTCTCTCCCTCATGCCGATGGATTCCATCAGGAATGTAGTCTCTCCCTCATGCCGATGGATTCCATCAGGAATGTAGTTCTCCCTCAATCTCCCTCATGGTGATGGTGTCCATCAGGAATGTAGTATCTCCCTTATGGTGTCCATCAGGAATGTAGTATCTCCCTCATGGTGATGGGTCCATCAGGAATGTAGTATCTCCCTCATGGGATGGTGTCCATCAGGAATGTAGTATCTCCCTCATGGTGTTGGTGTGTTTTTGGTGTGGTGTTGGTGTGTTTTGGTGTTGTGGTTTTGGTGTTGGTGTGTTTTTGGGTTGGTGTGTTTTTGGTGTGGTGTTGGTGTGTTTTTGGTGTGGGTTGGTGTGTTTTTGGTGTTGGGTGTTTTTGGTGTGGTGTTGGTGTGTTTTTGGTGTGGTGTTGGTGTGTTTTTGGTGTTGGTGTGTTTTTGGTTGGTGTCCATCAGGAATGTAGTATCTCCCTCATGGTGATGGAGTCCATCAGGAATGTAGTATCTCCCTCATGGTGATGGAGTCCATCAGGAATGTAGTATCTCCCTCATGGTGTCCATCAGGAATGTAGTATCTCCCTCTGGTGATGGTGTCCATCAGGAATGTAGTATCTCCCTCATGGTGATGGAGTCCATCAGGAATGTAGTATCTCCCTCATGGTGATGGTGTCCATCAGAAATGTAGTATCTCCCTCATGATGTCCATCAGGAATGTAGTATCTCCCTCATGATGTCCATCAGGAATGTATAGTATCTCCCTCATGGTGTCCATCAGGAATGTATAGTATCTCCCTCATGGTGTCCATCAGGAATGTAGTATCTCCCTCATGGTTATGGTGTCCATCAGGAATGTAGTATCGCCCTCATGGTGATGGTGTCCATCAGGAATGTAGTATCTCCCTCATGGTGATGGTGTCCCTCAGGAATGTAGTATCCCCTCATGGTGTCCATCAGGAATGTAGTATCTCCCTCATGGTGTCCATCAGGAATGTAGTATCTCCCTCATGGTGTCCATCAGGAATGTAGTATCTCCCTCATGGTGATGGTGTCCATCAGGAATGTAGTATCTCCCTCATGGTGTCCATCAGGAATGTAGTATCTCCCTCATGGTGATGGAGTCCATCAGGAATGTAGTATCTCCCTCAGGGTGTGGTGCCTGAGGAATGTAGTATCTCCCTCGGTGATGGAGTCCAAAATGTTGGTGATGGAGTCATCGGAATGTAGTATTCATATGGCATAGAAAGTATCTCCCTCATGGTGATTGGTCCATCAGGAATGTAGTATCTCCCTATGGTGTCCATCAGGAATGTAGTATCTCCTCATGGTGATGGAGTCCATCAGGAATGAGATCTCCCTCATGGTGATTGTCCATCAGGAGTAGTATCTCCTCATGGTGATGGAGTCCATCAGGAATAGTATCTCCCTCATGGTGATGGTGTCCTCAGGAATGTAGTATCTCCCTCATGGTGATGGTGTCCTCAGGAATGAGATCTCCCTCATGGTGATGGAGTCCATCAGGAATGTAGTATCTCCTCATGGTGTTGGTGTGTTTTATGGTGTCCATCAGGAATGTAGTATCTCCCTCATGGTGTCCATCAGGAATGTAGTATCTCCTCTGGTGATGGTGTCCATCAGGAATGTAGTATCTCCCTCATGGTGATGGTGTCCTCAGGAATGTAGTATCTCCCTCATGGTGTGGTGTCCATCAGGAATGTAGTATCTCCTCATGGTGTCCATCAGGAATGTAGTATCTCCCTCATTGTGATGGAGTCCATCAGAATGTAGTATTCCCTCATGGTGATGGAGTCCATCAGGAATGTAGTATCTCCCTCATGGTGTCCATCAGGAATGAGATCTCCCTCATGGTGATGGTCCATCAGGAATGTAGTATCTCCCTCATGGTGATGGGTCCATCAGGAATGTAGTATCTCCCTCATGGTGTCCATCAGGAATGTAGTATCTCCCTCATGGTGTGGGTCCATCAGGAATGTAGTATCTCCCTCATGGTGATGGTGTCCATCAGGAATGTAGTATCTCCCTCATGGTGATGGTGTCCATCAGGAATGTAGTATCTCCCTCTGGTGATGGTGTCCATCAGGAATGTAGTATCTCCCTCATGGTGATGGGTCCATAGGAGTATATCTCCCTCATGGTGATGGGTCCATCAGGAATGTAGTATCTCCCTCATGGTGATCCTAGGAATGTAGTATCTCCTCATGGTGATGGGTCCTAGGAATGTAGTATCTCCTCATGGTGTCCATCAGGAATGTATATCTCCCTCATGGTGATGGAGTCATAGGATGTAGTATCTCCTCATGGTGATGGAGTCATAGGAATGTAGTGATGGAGTCCATTAGGAATGTAATATCTCCCTCATGGTGATGGAGTCCCTCAGGAAGGTAGTATCTCCATCATGGTGATGGAGTCCATCAGGAATGAAGTATCTCCCTCATGGTGATGGAGCCCATCAGGAATGTAGTATCTCCCTCATGGTGATGGAGTCCATCAGGAATGTAGTATCTCCCTCATGGTGATGGTGTCCATCAGGAATGTAGTATCTCCCTCATGGTGATGGAGTCCATCAGGAATGTAGTATCTCCCTCATGGTGATGGTGTCCATCAGGAATGTAGTATCTCCCTCATGGTGATGGTGTCCATGAGGAATGTAGTATCTCCCTCATGGTGATGGTGTCCATGAGGAATGTAGTATCTCCCTCATGGTGATGGAGCCCATCAGGAATGTAGTATCTCCCTCATGGTGATGGAGTCCATGAGGAATGTAGTATCTCCCTCATGGTGTCCATCAGGAATGTAGTATCTCCCTCCTGGTGATGGAGTCCATCATGAATGTAGTATCTCCCTCATGGTGATGGAGTCCATCAGGAATGTAGTATCTCCCTCATGGTGATGGAGTCCATCATGAATGTAGTATCTCCCTCATGGTGATGGAGTCCATCAGGAATGTAGTATCTCCCTCATGGTGATGGTGTCCATCAGGAATGAGATCTCCCTTATGGTGATGGTGTCCATCAGGAATGTAGTATCTCCCTCATGGTGATGTTGTCCATCCGGAATGTAGTATCTCCCTCATGGTGATGGTGTCCCTCAGGAATGAGATCTCCCTCATGGTGATGGAGTCCATCAGGAATGAGATCTCCAGAGCAATTAAACTAATGTTGTAAGAGGTTGTTTCACAATCTGTCCGATCTGGCGACCACCATACCATCTCACATACTTCCCAGTCCGAGGATCGAACCCAGGTTGCATTGGTGAGAAGCGAGCGCGCTAACCACTGCGCTAATCGGACAGCCAATTACTTGTACTTGTAAAGTATGCAGATTTCACTGACTATCAAGATGACTGTGTTGTTGTTCTCTATTAGTATCGGATGAGGCAGACAGTCTGTTTGATGGCGAAGAAGACGCAGAAAACTGGACAATGTAAGTTGTTTTAACCCTTTCCCTCATAGAAGCACCTCTTGACACCATTACGAATACGACATACATCGACAATGTAGTAGCCAAACCAATGTTCATAATAAAGGACAGAATCTCATGTAGTCCCAGTAATATCTATGGAGGTGCGATAGATATGGTGGCTACTTATCCATTGCACAATAGCTAAATGGCTGTCGTTTGTATGGAGATATAATAGTATATTAACTTAAATCTCTATGAAGGAAAGGGTTAAATGGCTGTCGTTTGTATGGAGATATAATAGTATATTAACCTAAATCTCTATGTAGTCCCAGTAATATCTATGGAGGTGGGATAGATATGGTGACTACTTATCCACTGAATGGTAGCTAAATGGCTGTCGTTTGTATGGAGATATAATAGTATATTAACCTAAATCTCTATGTAGTCCCAGTAATATCTATGGAGGCGGGATAGATATGGTGACTACTTATTCACTGCATGGTAACTAAATGGCTGTCGTTTGCATGGAGATATAATAGTATATTAACCTAAATCTCTATGTAGTCCTAGTAATATCTATAGAGATGGGATAGATATGGCGACTACTTATCCACTGCAGGATAACTAAATGGCTGTCGTTTGCATGGAGATATAATAGTATATTAACCTAAATCTCTATGTAGTCCCAGTAATATCTATAGAGATGGGATAGATATGGCGACTACTTATCCACTGCAGGATAACTAAATGGCTGTCGTTTGCATGGAGATATAATAGTATATTAACCTAAATCTCTATGAAGGAAAGGGTTAAATGGCTGTCGTTTGTATGGAGATATAATAGTATATTAACCTAAATCTCTATGAAGGAAAAGGTTAAATGGCTGTCGTTTGTATGGAGATATAATAGTATATTAACCTAAATCTCTATGTAGGAAAGGGTTAAATGGCTGTCGTTTGTATGGAGATATAATAGTATATTAACCTAAATCTCTATGTAGTCCCAGTAATATCTATAGAGATGGGATAGATATGGCGACTACTTATCCACTGCAGGATAACTAAATGGCTGTCGTTTGCATGGAGATATAATAGTATATTAACCTAAATCTCTATGAAGGAAAGGGTTAAATGGCTGTCGTTTGTATGGAGATATAATAGTATATTAACCTAAATCTCTATGAAGGAAAGGGTTAAATGGCTGTCGTTTGCATGGAGATATAATATTATATTAACCTAAATCTCTATGTAGTCCTAGTAATATATATGGAGGTGGGATAGATATGGCGACTACTTATCCACTGCAGGATAACTAAATGGTTGTCGTTTGTATGGAGATATAATAGTATATTAACCTAAATCTCTATGTAGTCCTAGTAATATATATGGAGGTGGGATAGATATGGCGACTACTTATCCACTGCAGGATAACTAAATGGTTGTCGTTTGTATGGAGATATAATAGTATATTAACCTAAATCTCTATGTAGTCCCAGTAATATCTATAGAGATGGGATAGCTATGGCGACTACTTATCCACTGCAGGATAACTAAATGGCTTTCGTTTGCATGGAGATATAATAGTATATTAACCTAAATCTCTATGAAGGAAAGGGTTAAATGGCTGTCGTTTGTATGGAGATATAATAGTATATTAACCTAAATCTCTATGAAGGAAAGGGTTAAATGGCTGTCGTTTGTATGGAGATATAATAGTATATTAACCTAAATCTCTATGTAGGAAAGGGTTAAATGGCTGTCGTTTGTATGGAGATATAATAGTATATTGACCTAAATCTCTATGTAGGAAAGGGTTAAATGGCTGTCGTTTGCATGGAGATATAATAGTATATTAACCTAAATCTCTATGAAGGAAAGGGTTAAATGGCTGTCGTTTGTATGGAGACACAATAGTATATTAACCTAAATCTCTATGAAGGAAAGGGTTAAATGGCTGTCGTTTGTATGGAGATATAATAGTATATTAACCTAAATCTCTATGAAGGAAAGGGTTAAATGGCTGTCGTTTGTATGGAGACACAATAGTATATTAACCTAAATCTCTATGAAGGAAAGGGTTAAATGGCTGTTGTTTATATGGAGATATAATAGTATATTAACCTAAATCTCTATGTAGGAAAGGGTTAAATGGCTGTTGTTTGTATGGAGATATAATAGTATATTAACCTAAATCTCTATGAAGGAAAGGGTTAAATGGCTGTCGTTTGTATGGAGATATAATAGTATATTAACCTAAATCTCTATGTAGTCCCAGTAATATCTATGGAGATGGGATAGATATGGCGACTACTTATCCACTGCATGATAGCTAAACGACTGTCGTTTGCATGGAGATATAATAGTATATTAACCTAAATCTCTATGAAGGAAAGGGTTAAATCGCTGTCGTTTGCATGGAGATATAATAGTATATTAACCTAAATCTCTATGTAGTCCCAGTAATATCTATGGAGGTGGGATAGATATGGCGACTACTTATCCACTGCATGATAGCTAAACGGCTGTCGTTTGTATGGAGATATAATAGTATATTAACCTAAATCTCTATGTAGTCCTAGTAATATCTATGGAGGTGGGATAGATATGGCGACTACTTATCCACTGCATGATAGCTAAATGGCTGTCGTTTGTATGGAGATATAATAGTATATTAACCTAAATCTCTATGTAGTCCTAGTAATATCTATGGAGGTGGGATAGATATGGCGACTACTTATCCACTGCATGATAGCTAAATGGCTGTCGTTTGTATGGAGATATAATAGTATATTAACCTAAATCTCTATGAAGGAAAGGGTTAAATGGCTGTCGTTTGTATGGAGATATAATAGTATATTAACCTAAATCTCTATGTAGTCCCAGTAATATCTATGGAGATGGGATAGATATGGCGACTACTTATCCACTGCATGATAGCTAAACGGCTGTCGTTTGCATGGAGATATAATAGTATATTAACCTAAATCTCTATGAAGGAAAGGGTTAAATGGCTGTCGTTTGCATGGAGATATAATAGTAATTAACCTAAATCTCTATGTAGTCCCAGTAATATCTATGGAGGTGGGATAGATATGGCGACTACTTATCCACTGCATGATAGCTAAACGGCTGTTGTTTGCATGGAGATATAATAGTATATTAACCTAAATCTCTATGAAGGAAAGGGTTAAATGGCTGTCGTTTGTATGGAGATATAATAGTATATTAACCTAAATCTCTATGAAGGAAAGGGTTAAATGGCTGTTGTTTGCATGGAGATATAATAGTATATTAACCTAAATCTCTAGGAAGGAAAGGGTTAAGGTTATCCTCACACATTTTGATCTTAGTTCTATCCACAAACGCTTGTGGTGTTGACAAATGGTTTCGGGTTCAAAACCAAAATAAAATGTGTAACCCTTTCAACACCAAGTAACTCACATGGACTGGTCCATGATATTCATAAACCAATAAATGAATCAGAAAATCACATTTGGACAAGTTCATTTATCAAAATGGGTAATTATGTCTAAAAATAGTCATATCATTGGTAAAAAGTGCAGATCCTGATGACGGCTCGTCACGAGCCGGCTCATCTGGATCTACACTTTTTGTAAGCCTATTTAGAGGTCTGTGGTGTTGAAAGGGTTAATAAGAATATTATGATACGCCATAGGCTTGACTCTGTACATACACATTATTTAGGTCATATCCAAGCAAGTTTAAAAATGACACCCTGTCATTGTCAAAGCCAAAATTATACTGAACGACTACAGTGTTGGAAATGTCAACAAACCTCATTCAACACAATTCAATGGCCGTAAATTGCCTGAGTATCTAAACTTTACTTGTAAAACAACGGTTGGAGTTCACTGCAGCACTCATTTGTCTGTCAAATGATGGTTGTCTGGATGTACGTCTAGCTCGCCACCTACACACGAGAAAATAAAAAATTATTCTAGCATAACATAGCATATTCTAGTATAACATAACATATTCTAGCATAACATAACATACACATGTATTCTAAACATAACATATTCTAGCATAACATAGCATATTCTAGCATAACATAGCATATTCTAGCATATCATATTATAGCATAACATAGCATATTCTAGCATAGCATATTCTAGCATAGCATATTCTAGCATAACATAGCATATTCTAGCATAGCATATTATAGCATAACATAGCATATTCTAGCATAGCATATTATAGCATAACATAGCATATTCTAGCATAGCATATTCTAGCATAACATATTATAGCATAACATAGCATATTCTAGCATAGCATATTCTAGCATAGCATATTCTAGCATAGCATATTATAGCATAACATAGCATATTCTAGCATAGCATATTATAGCATAACATAGCATATTCTAGCATAGCATATTATAGCATAACATAGCATATTCTAGCATAGCATATTCTAGCATAACATATTCTAGCATAACATAGCATATTCTAGCATAGCATATTCTAGCATAGCATATTCTAGCATAGCATATTCTAGCATAGCATATTCTAGCATAGCATATTCTAGCATAACATAGCATATTCTAGCATAGCATATTCTAGCATAGCATATTCTAGCATAACATAGCATACAAATGTATTCTAAACATAACACATTCTAGTATAACATAACATATTCTAGCATAACATAGCATATTCTAGCATAACATATTATAGCATAACATAGCATAGTCTAGCATAGCATATTATAGCATAACATATTCTAGCATAACATAGCATACAAATGTATTCTAAACATAACACATTCTAGTATAACATAGCATATTCTAGCATAACATAACATACAAATGTATTCTAAACATAACATATTCTAGCATAACATAACATATTCTAGCATAACATAGCATATTCTAGCATAACATAACATATTCTAGCATAACATAACATATTCTAGCATAACATAACATATTCTAGCATAACATAAAATATTCTAGCATAACATAAAATATTCTAGCATAACATAAAATATTCTAGCATAACATAACATATTCTAGCATAACATAGCATATTCTAGCATAACATAACATATTCTAGCATAACATAGCATATTCTAGCCTAACATAACATATTCTAGCATAACATAACATATTCTAGCATAACATAAAATATTCGCTGACAGAAATTATGTGGAACACATCTAAATGTGTTTCTTAGTATGTATATAGAACAAATCTAATTCAGGGTTAGTATGTATATAGAACAAATCTAATTCAGGGTTAGTATGTATATAGAACAATTCTAATTCAGGGTTAGTATGTATATAGAACAATTCTAATTCAGGGTTAGTATGTATATAGAACAATTCTAATTCAGGGTTAGTATGTATATAGAACAATTCTAATTCAGGGTTAGTATGTATATAGAACAATTCTAATTCAGGGTTAGTATGTATATAGAACAATTCTAATTCAGGGTTAGTATGTATATAGAACAATTCTAATTCAGGGTTAGTATGTATATAGAACAATTCTAATTCAGGGTTAGTATGTATATAGAACAATTCTAATTCAGGGTTAGTATGTATAGAACATTCTAATTCAGGGTTAGTATGTATATAGAACAATTCTAATTCAGGGTTAGTATGTATATAGAAAATTCTAATTCAGGGTTAGTATGTATATAGAACAATTCTAATTCAGGGTTAGTATGTATATAGAACAATTCTAATTCAGGGTTAGTATGTATATAGAACAATTCTAATTCAGGGTTAGTATGTATATAGAACAATTCTAATTCAGGGTTAGTATGTATATAGAACAATTCTAATTCAGGGTTAGTATGTATATGAACAATTCTAATTCGGGTTAGTATGTATATAGAAAATTCTAATTCAGGGTTAGTATGTATATAGAACAATTCTAATTCAGGGTTAGTATGTATATAGAACAATTCTAATTCAGGGTTAGTATGTATATAGAACAATTCTAATTCAGGGTTAGTATGTATATAGAACAATTCTAATTCAGGGTTAGTATGTATATAGAACAATTCTAATTCAGGGTTAGTATGTATATAGAACAATTCTAATTCAGGGTTCATTCAAGGTCAGAATTTTTGGGAGAAGTGAGAAAGCGCGTGATCGCTTCCTTAAATGGTGTTCTTTAATATACTTCTGTAAAATAGGGTTAAAATGCACAGTACAACCATTAAATACAACATTTGAATAAAAGGAGTGCTTTATAATGGGCCAGTGTATCTTACTAGACAAAATTTTGTTTGAAAATCGAAATCGATTTTATTTTTGGGAGAAGTGGTGCCCCCAGATGGCGAAGTCAGGGTCCCTAGGCAACAATTTTCGCCCACATCTCCCTCTAGAATGATCCCTGTAATTGAGTGCTTATTTAAATGTTTTCTGAATACATGTACTTCTATCGCTAAAACCCGATTTTCACAAGGGACATAACTTCTTGTTTGTTGTTTCTAGGTATGAGGATATCAAGACTGTAGATGACATTTCCTCGAATCACAACACCACAAATATCATGTTCCGCATTAACGTCCGTGAGGTCGTCATTCAAATCTCTAAATCACAGAACAGAAATGAGAACCCATACCTGATGTTCCGTGCAGAGAGGATGCGCCTCGATGCAGCTATCACCGAGCATGGAGTTGTGGCACACGCGAGTCTCGGTGCGATACAGTTGGTAGACAAAATACATGTCGGTACAGCTGGAGAATATATGGACCTCATCAGTACAAAACCTGGAACAGACCTTGTGTCTGTACTGTATAGAAAGGTTTGCGATATTCATGATACGCCCACAGTTATGTTTGGAATACTCCATTTTAGCTCCTTTATATTCATGTTTATCCCTCAGATGTGTTTGAAATAACCCATTTTAATTCTGTTATATTCATAGTTAGACCTCAGTTGTGTTTGGAATATTCCATTTTAGCCTCGTGATATTCATTGTTAACCCTCAGATGTGGTTGGAATATTCCATTTAAACCCTTTGAAATTGGTTGCCTAGAAAGTAGAAAAGGGTTTATTTTTTAATGACGAGGCAAAGGGATGTTCTCTAGCATTCTATCTCTGTATTTAGAAAATGTCTGCAAAATGATCAAAAACAACAGGAATCGAGTGCTTAACTTTAATAATGCAGGAATCGAGTGCTTAACTTTAATGATGCAGGAATCAAGTGCCTAACTTTAATGACATCAAAAAGTGTGTAGATTAAGAGGCATACCAGTAATGTGTATTAACCTGTATATTAAATTGTGCCCTTAAGCAAGGCACTTAAATTCTACATTACCTCTTCTCTCTCCTTCATGGTGATGGATTCCATCAGGAATGAGGTCTTGAGAGTGATTAATACAAGTTGAAAGAACTTGTTTTGCAATCAACCTAAAATAATTTTTTATACAATACAATACAATATTTATTGCATTAAACATCAGAAGATGCTTATAGCATCACATATATACACAGTTTACAGAGAAGCATGAAATATAACAGTATAATAGCAATGTAAGGAATGATGGTAATGATCTATTGATTTCTTGTGTGATTTGCATAATAAATATACTTAGCAAGGTTTAAGATCTGTGTTTGTGACTGACAAGTCATTAAAGATAAGAATTTATGCATGTTAGGCCAAGAACAAAAATAACGTTTTAAATATTTTCTTCTTAAATCTTTATTATTATTAATAAATTAAATTATACATGTAAACTAACTTGTAACCTGCCAATCACAACTAAAGCCGCATTTTGCGAACAACATAGAGCCAGTTCAGATGGCATAGAATATGCTCTATACTGTTTGCTATCCGGATAGAGGAGCTAAAAACACTTGTCTGAATAGCAAACAACATAGATCATGATCAAACTCTGCGTTACGCCGCGGCTGATCTGGATTTATGCTGTTTGCACATTCCGTCCAATTTAGTCGGCAGGTTACGGATTAATTGATCTCATGATAAGGTTCCCTGTATATGTACAGGTAGAGAAAGGATGTCCGGACTTTGAAAGTACCTACCATGGTGTAGAGCAAAGCCTCAAGTGTCAATTTGAGACGTTGAACATCCTGGCAGACCAAGGAGCACTCCTGTATCTCAAGACATACATAGATAGCATTCAAACCAGGTGAGAAATGTTTTATCAACACCCTTATATGTTGCGTGTATTAAGTGTATCATCTGATAGTAAACCAAACATATGAGTTCTATATCTTCCTCAACCATTGGGAACCAGAAAGTTGCAATGTGACCTTTTTTTAATTTTCCATTCATGCAAAATCACTTTCCGTGACCGGCTCCGGGGTTATAAAACTTTTCTCAGATCTCAAACTCAAGCTCAAGTGATCTGATTGGTTTATTCCGAGTGTTACTGTCAGCTGAAGCAATCAGGCGCTTGAGACTGAGTTTTGAGATTGGAGAAATGTTTTATAACCTCCAGGCCTGGACATGTTTTTCCTGACTTGAAGATGTCACGATAGCACAGTGGTAGCGCGTTCGCTTCAGAGGCCTGGAGTTTGCGCCCAGCTGTAGCCATTATGATTGTGCTCTTAGGCAATGCACTTAGATTCCACATTGCCTCTTCTCTTTCCGTCATGACGATGAATTCCATCAGGTATGAGGGCTCGAGAGCGGTTTAACTAATGTTGTAAGAGCTTGTTTCGCAATCGGGCTAAAATAAATTACTGTAAACTGTGTTTTTCCTGAGCAGGCTTAGCTGACCTAAGCAGTTAACTTGTACTAAACAATGTGTGACAGAATCCATGCCTGGAGGTTATAAAACTTTCCTCCAATCTCAAAAAAAAAAAAGTCCGCCTCTGTGGTCGAGTGGTTAAGGTCGCTGACTTGTATACCACTGTTATCTATCATCACTGATGGTCACTGGTTCGAGCCCTGCTCAGGCCATGTCTCATTTATATGAAAAAGTTGGCAGTTTCTTATGGAGGTTGGTGCACCCAAGTACTTAACCGCTGGAGCCTGCCCAGGAAAGGTGTTGTTAGGTAAACTGCCCGCCGGCGGTATAGCCCGAAATGGTGCTGATGCAGGCGTATAACCCGAAATATAAATATAACCAATCTCAAAATTCAGTCTCATGCGCATGATTGGTTCAGCTGACAGAATCACTCAGCATCAACCAATCAGATCACTTGAGCTTGAGTTTGAGATCTGAGAAAAGTTTTATAACCTCGGGGCCATGCCACAATAATCTCATGTAATTTGAATAATGTAATTCACTCAATATTTGCATGAGCTTTTTTTCCTCGAGTTTCATGTGGCCATTGTTTCACAAATTTTAAAGTTGCGTGTGGAAACCCAAAGTCGAAAACATTGGAATATATAGATGACAATAAATTATATCTTAATGACATCTTGAATTTGCAAAGTTGTTGTTTCACAAAGTATCATGAAAATAAAACTCAAATATAGTGACCTACAGTATAGCGGGTGATATTCTCCAGCTATAGAATGACAATAAAACTCAAATATAGTGACCTACAGCAGGGCGTTCACTAGACTTTGAAACTCAAGAGTCAATGACCCTTGAGGTCAAAATCTCAAGTCAAACAGGAATTTTCAAGAGTCAAGCTGGAATTTTCAAGAGTCAAATATATATGCATTGTTGGTACTTTACATACATGTAATTTTTTCTCGATCATAAAATGCACTCTAGACCAATGTGTGAGCTGACCAAGCCAGACCTTTCTCTACTAATACATGACTGTACCTTAACCAAAACGAACACATGGTTATAATAAATATGTATTTTATTTTTATGAAAAAATCTGCAGGCAACCTTTCCAGTCGGGAAATCTGTATGGTGGTGTTTTACGTTTATTTATCGTCGCTACCGGTTGCCCATATGAGCGACGCCTCCTGAAGAGATTAGTTATTTTAGATTTTTGGAGGATAGTGCATGATACAGACAGAGACCCATTCCAAAGTCTTCTCTGGTTCTTTTATGTGCACGGTGTAAAGCACCGACACGAGACCTCGGTTTAACGTCCCATCTGAAAGACTGTTAATTTTATTAGGGTCAGACGGGGTATCTGGAAATCTGTTACTGTTGGCCCTTCCTTTAAGTACTTTTACTCTCCGACATCATCAAACGATTCCGGCGTATATTTTCTATATCAGTGGCCCACTATAAGCTTCTCAATTAGCAGACAACTTATTCTTGACAATACACGTGTTACAAAAACACCGTTTTATCTATGCCTATTGTACATTGACAATACACATAATGTCAACACCTACTTAAACTTCTCAGTTCTCATGATTAGCAGCACATATGATGGCAAACAACACAAACGGTAATTGATAAAAAAAAGAATGTTTTTGTGGGGGAATGGGGGGCATATGTCCTACCATGCACTTTTTACTGGGGGGCAGATGTCCTAGCTGTCATTTCTACTGGGGGGCTAATGTCCTAGCCAACATTTCTACTGGGGGGCAGATGTCCTAGCCAACATTTCTACTGGGGGGCTAATGTCCTACCTTCCATTTCACTTGGGGGGCAGATGTCCACCTATCCATTTTTGCACTGGGGGGCAGATGTCCTGGGGGGCACATGTCCGTATCCCTCAAAACCCGGGAGCTCGGATCAAATGAACGCCCTGCTACGGTGATATTCTCCAGCTATAGAATGACATTTCTGGTCTACAGCTATATCATGGACATTATGGTCTCTGGCTATATCATGAAAGTTATGGTCTCCGGTTATTACATGAAAGTTATGGTCTCTGGCTATTACATGAAAGTTATGGTCTCTGGCTATATCATGAAAGTTATGGTATCTGGCTATATCATGAAAGTTATGGTCTCTGGCTATATCATGTAAGTTATGGTCTCCGGTTATTACATGAAAGTTATGGTCTCTGGCTATTACATGTAAGTTATGGTCTCCGGTTATTACATGAAAGTTATGGTATCTGGCTATATCATGAAAGTTATGGTCTCCGGTTATTACATGAAAGTTATGGTCTCTGGCTATATCATGTAAGTTATGGTCTCCGGTTATTACATGAAAGTTATGGTCTCTGGCTATATCATGTAAGTTATGGTCTCCGGTTATTACATGAAAGTTATGGTCTCTGGCTATATCATGAAAGTTATGGTATCTGGCTATATCATGGAAGTTATGGTCCCCTGCTATATCATGTAAGTTATGGTCTCCGACTATATCATGTAAGTTATGGTCTCTGGCTATATCATAAACATTATTGTCTCTGGCTATATCATGAAAGTTATGGTCTCCTGCTATATCATGAAAGTTATGGTCCCCTGCTATATCATGAAAGTTATGGTCACTGGCTATATATCATGAAAGTTATGGTCCCCTGCTATATCATGAAAGTTATGGTCCCTGGCTATATCATGTAAGTTATGGTCTCCGGCTATTACATGTAAGTTTTGGTCCCTGGCTATTACATGTAAGTTATGGTCCCTGGCTATATCATGAAAGTTATGGTGTCTGGCTATATCATGAAAGTTATGGTCTCCGGCTATTACATGTAAGTAATGGTGTTGTTTGTTGCAGTATACATGGTACAGATATGATCACGAGTGCTAGTACAGTGGTATCGTCCTTGGTTATGGATCCCACTAAATCTACCTCCAGACAGAGGAGTCAGTCACAGGATGACTCAGGTATATGTCAATCTCTCCTGAAATGTGTACTAAGCATACACATATGCATACATTATACACACACCACTACACTACATACATACTTAACCCTTTCAACACCACAGACCTCTAAATAGGCTTACAAAAAGTGTAGATCCAGATGAGCCGGCTCGTGACGAGCCGTCTCATCAGGATCTGCACTTTTTGCCAGTGATATGATTATTTTTAGACATAAATACCCATTTTGATAAATGAACTTGTCCAAATGTGATTTTCTGATTCATTTATTGGTTTAGGAATATCATGGATCAGTCCATGTGAATTACTTGGTGTTGAATGGGTTAACTGATATTCCAATTCTCAGAACAATCATTCACTAATTACAAGTGTAGTATTATGGTGATCTAGTTTCTCATTCATGCTTCGGCGTCACAGATTTTGTTTGGCTGTCCGATTAGCGCAGTGGTTAGCGCGCTCGCTTCTCACCAATGCAACCCGTGTTCGATCCTCGGACCAGGAAGTATGTTAGATGGTACGGTGGTCGCCAGATCGGACAGGTGGGTTTTCTCCGGGTACTCCGGTTTCCTCCCACATGAATGACCACATATAGGCTTTCATCCGCGCCAACGAGAGTGATTAATATAAGTTGTTAAAACTTGCTTAAGTTCTACACACAAATTACATTCTAGTCCGTACCTCTGTAACAAGTCTTGCCGCTCATCAAATCTACACCAATAGAAGGCTTGCCACTCATCAAATCTGCATCGACACAAGGCTTGCCATTCATCAAATCTACATCGACACAAGGCTTGCCATTCATCAAATCTACATCAACACAAGGCTTGCCACTCATCAAATCTGCATCGACACAAGGCTTGCAAACTCATCAAATCTGCATCGACACAATGCTTGCAACTCATCAAATCTACATCGCACAAGGCTTGCAACTCATCAAATCTACATCAACACAAGGCTTGCAACTCATCAAATCTGCATCGACACAAGGCTTGCAACTCATCAAATCTGCATCGACACAAGGCTTGCAACTCATCAAATCTGCATCGACACAAGGCTTGCAACTCATTAAATCTGCATTGACACAAGGCTTGCAACTCATTAAATCTGCATCAACAGAAGGCTTGCAACTCATCAAATCTATATCGACACAAGGCTTGCAACTCATCAAATCTACATCGACACAAGGCTTGCAACTCATCAAATCTACACCAACAGAAGGCTTGCAACTCATCAAATCTGCATCGACACAAGGCTTGCCACTCATTAAATCTACATCGACAGAAGGCTTGCCACTCATCAAATCTACATCAACAGAAGGCTTGCAACTCATCAAATCTGCATCGACACAAGGCTTGCCACTCATCAAATCTACATCAACACATGGCTTGCAACTCATCAAATCTACATCGCACAAGGCTTGCAACTCATCAAATCTACATCAACAGAAGGCACACAAGCAGTGGAAAAGAAACTGCCTTCTTCCATTGTTTCAAAAGAGTGAAAGATAATTATTTTCTTTCACTGAGACACTCTATCATTAGTTTAAAGATTATTTATTTGTTCTGTTACATATATATACATATACAACTATTATAAATGATTGTAAGAGAAATAGGATCTGAAAACAAGCTTAATACAAAGCTTATGTAAATTCATCTCCATGGTAAACATAAAGTCTAATTATCTGATTAAAGAAATTATATGTATTATGAAATGGTCAAGTTATAATATTGTTTGTTTTAACCCTTTCCTTCATAGAGATTTAGGTTAATATACTATTATATCTCCATACAAACGACAGCCATTTAACCCTTTCCTTCATAGAGATTTAGGTTAATATACTATTATATCTCCATACAAACAACAGCCATTTAGCTATCATGCAGTGGATAAATAGTCGCCATATCTATCCCACCTCCATAGATATTACTGGAACTACATGAGATTCTGGCCTTTATTATGAGCATTGGTTTGTCTACTACATTGTCAATGTATGTTGTAATGGCGTCAAGAGGTGCTTCTATAAGGGAAAGGGTTAAACAAAAATATAGTCCATATTTCCTGATTGTAATTGAAAGTACTGCAAAGTATTTGAAAGAAAAACACATGTTCCCCTCCCAATCCGTCCGTGTGTTCGTAGATCAATGAGTGAAACGCTTGGAGGCAACACTGAATTGTTGTACTTTATGAAAGAGGTGCACGTTTTGGTCATTATTCAGACGTTCGTTACAGGTTAAAGGACATGGTAAGTTATCTAGGTAAGTTTGTCTAATGTTGAAATAGTTGCGACAATATAATAATAAGTAATGGCTCTTAATTAGAAATCATAAAATAAATTGTCATTTCTAGATCTATTGTGGTACTTGTAAACATTGTAACCAATCATGTAAACCCCTTATTCAGGTACAAAGAAGGAAACCAGCATCTCTGTTGTGAAGTTAAACATAATATTTGATTTACACGATCTGTCGTTGATCATGGCGGACAACAACAATAAAATTGCAGAGATACATATCAGAGGTAAGTTTGTTTAGGTAGTCAGAAGTAAGACATGATCTATCGCTTGTCATGGCGGACAACAACAGTAACATTGCAGAGATACATATCAGAGGTAAGTTTGTTTAGGTAGTCAGAAGTTAGACACGATCTGTTGCTTGTCATGTGATCATGGCGGACAACAACAGTAACATTGCAGAGATACATATCAGAGGTAAGTTTGTTTAGGTAGTCAGAAGTTAGACACGATATGTTGCTTGTCGTGTGATCATGGCGGACAACAACAGTAACATTGCAGAGATACATATCAGAGGTAAGTCTGTTTAGGTAGTCAGAAGTAAGACATGATCTATCGCTCATCATGGCGGACAACAACAGTAACATTGCAGAGATACATATCAGAGGTAAGTCTGTTTAGGTAGTCAGAAGTTAGACACGATCTGTTGCTTGTCATGGCGGACAACAACAGTAACATTGCTGGGATACATATCAGAGGTAAGTCTGTTTAGGTAGTCAGAAGTAAGACATGATCTATCGCTCATCATGGCGGACAACAACAGTAACATTGCTGGGATACATATCAGAGGTAAGTTTGTTTAGGTAGTCAGAAGTAAGACATGATCTATCGCTCGTCATGGCGGACAACAAAAGTAACATTGCTGGGATACATATCAGAGGTAAGCATGTTTAGGTAGTCAGAAGTAAGACATGATCTATCGCTTGTCATGTGATCATGGCGGACAACAACAGTAACATTGCTGGGATACATATCAGTGGTAAGTCTGTTTAGGTAGTCAGACATATTTCCTAATTTGCTACTTTATGGGGGGGGGGGGGTAGAAATAATCCACACGCACTGTCAAGTGTGAAACGACCTTCTTTGCTACCTCATAATTTTTAGTTAGTATTGCAATAAATATTGTCAGATATTGAAAGCTTACTCATGAAGATCTATTACCGGTATATAGAAATGTTTATACCTTTATTGATACCTCCACATAGATTAGATTACCTGCAATCCCTGGATTACCAGTCCAGCGTGTTACCACTGAACTACAGATACTTCATGGTTTCTTGAATTTTATTTCCAGATTTGAAGAGTCACATGATTGAGAGGCGGGACAAACTGACCTTGATTGGCAGTCTGCGGGACATTGATGTTAAAGACTGTAAGCCTGGGGCGCTATATCCAAACGTAAGCAGAATATTGCTTATATTAGACTATTTTACTGATATTATGATAATTTAGTTGTTTCTATTCCTTTTCATTGGCAGGAAATAAGTAGGAAAGTACATATATTTGGCAATGGATGCATAACTTTATGTATATTGTGCAACTTTTTTGGTGGTTTTTTAATATATGTAGCTGCTCACTTACGACCTAAACGTGTTTTGGAGTTAGAAAATTTGCTTCCAGAGTCAATATGGGTTCAAATTAATGATCGAAAACAAACCTTTTTACTATGCACACTTTATAGACCACCTCATTATACCACTGCATTTTGGGACAAAATAAATATTTGCATAGAAAAGGCAACAGAAAACATACAGAAACTGATTTTAGTCGGAGATATTAATGAAGACCAATTAAATGATTCTAATAACAAATTTAGAGATATACTCCTAGTAAACAATATGACTAATATAATAAACGAACCAACACGCGTGACAGACAATACTAGAACATTACTTGATCCAATAGCCATTACAAATACAATAGAAGTGCATGATTCGGGAATTTTCGTAACTCCGGACACAGTAAGCGATCATTTTGGAACATACGTACACATAAAAATAGACTTTCAACACTCTCCCTCATCTAAACGTAGAGTATGGAACTACAAGCGTGCAGATTTTAACAAAATGAACAATTTAATAAGAACAACTAATTGGGAAATTATAATAACTAGTGGTACTATCGATGAGGCATGCAATTCTTTCGTTTCCAAGTTTATTGAGATAGCTAAACTGTGTATTCCAACGAGTTTTGTAACTATAAGACCTAATGACAAACCTTGGTATAATTCCGAAATACGTCGATCCTCACGTCAGCGTGACAGACAAAAGCATAAAGCTATAAATTCTGGAAAACATTCGGATTGGATTATTTACAAACATATAAGAAATACAGTAAATAACATGAAAAAGCATGCGAAAGAAATATTTTTTAACAATATTGAATTTACTTTAAGTGACTATAGCTCGTCCAATCCCAGACAGTATTGGAAAATAATCAAAATGTTACTTAAGGGAACTTCAAAACAATGTGAAAGTATACCACCATTAAAAAACAACGATCAGTCATTCTCGCTTTCGGACACCGATAAGGCTAACACATTAAACGACTTCTTTGTCTCTATATCAAAGGTAGATGATTCGCAAACTCCGTTGCCAACGTTTATATCTAAAACCAATTCACGTATGAATAATTTCATTATAACTGAACAGGACATTACTGGTGTTTTATCTAATTTAATGGTTAATAAGGCATCTGGACCCGACGAAATAAGTCACAGAATGATGAAGGAATCTTCAGATACATTATGTGTACCATTATCTATACTTTTTAATCGCTCATTAGCTGAAAGTGTCTATCCTAAATGTTGGAAATCAGCTAATGTAATACCACTATATAAACAAGGCGACAAAGACGAACCATCAAACTATAGACCGATCTCCTTAATCAGTTGTGTAGGTAAGGTTATGGAACGAGTTATTTTCAAACAAACGTATAACTATTTACACGGAAATAATCTTATATATCCCAAACAATCTGGATTTCTTCCAGGTCACTCAACTATCTACCAACTAATAGATATCTACAATCACATTTGCAAGGCACTCGATGATAAGAAATCAACATGTATAATATTTTGCGATATATCCAAGGCATTTGACAGAGTATGGCATAAAGGATTATTATTTAAGATAGAGCAATATGGTATCACCGGAAATCTGTTGACGTGGTTTTCAAATTACTTATCGAATCGCAAGCAACAGGTTTTTGTTAGAACGTCATTTTCTGAAGAAAAATTATTATACGAAGGTGTCCCGCAGGGTTCAGTATTAGGTCCTCTACTATTTTTAATTTACGTTAATGATATTGCAGATTCTTTGATAAGTATTACCAGACTATTCGCAGACGACAGTTCCCTTGCAACATCAACGAGTGACATATCGCTAATGGAGACAATACTTAATGAAGATATGAACACTATTATGTCCTGGTCCAAGCAGTGGCTTGTTAAATTCAACCCAACAAAAACAGAAGCAATGTTCTTCTCCTTTATCAAAAGAAACCGCCCTAATGTGTACTTTGATAACACTCGTCTAACATTTGTTGAACATCATAGACATCTTGGTATTACTTTTAGCGAAGATGGGTCGTGGCACAAACACATATCTAATATAATTACATCATCGTCTAAAGTTCTAGGTTCAATGAAAATGCTAAAATTCAAGCTAAAACGTCAAACACTAAATCAAATGTATATATCGTATTTGAGGCCGTTGCTAGAATACGCTTCACTAATCTGGGACAATTATGCACAATATGAGAAAGAAACTCTAGAAAAAATACAATATGAATCAGCAAGAGTTGTAACAGGCCTTACCAGATCTGTATCAATACAAAACATACTACGTGAAATAGGATGGGTATCTCTAGCAGACAGAAGAAACATCCAAAAGCTAGTGTTAATTTATAAAGAAAAAACAGGAATTTTACCGGCTTATTTACATGATCTATTCCCATCGATTGTTTCAGATGCTAATCCCTATAACTTAAGAAATAGTACCAATTTTGCAACTTTAGCTAGGAGAACGGAGATTTATTCACAATCTGTCATTCCATCGTCGTTGCAACTTTGGAATCAACTTGGTCAAGCTATTAGAGCATCTATATCACTTCCTGTATTCAAACGAAAACTTAAAGCTATGTTTAGATCTCCAACTGTCCCATTATACTATTTAAAAGGTGAACGTTTTTCGGCCGTGCATCATGCCCGTATACGAAATAAATGTAGTAATCTAAATGCCGATTTACATGGTAACCATTTAATACCTAGCTCTGTATGTGATTGTGGACATGACATTGAAGACGCTGAGCATTATTTTTTTAGATGTACTCGTTTCATTATCCAGCGGAGAAAACTATTTACCAATACGCGAGGTTTCCATCCCATGAGTACATACAAATTATTATTTGGCAATGAAAACCTAACCGATGATCAAAATGTATCTATTTTCAATCATGTCCAAATATTTATAAAAGAAACGGAACGATTTAAACATTAATTATCATACATTATGATACATAGAATATATAGTTTGTATCACGAGTCACTATATACTTTACTCTGACAAGGGTCTCGGGGGTGGGGCGATGACATCTGAGCATACTTGTCCATTTTCTTCATGTTTTTTCCTTCTCTTAATTATATCCTCACTTCTTGTACGCTTTCATACAAATAAACCACTACTTATTTATCAGCTACAATGGGGAGGACCGAATCTAATGTTGTTATAACTTGTGGTCCAACCCATTTGTGTATGTATGTAATACCTGTATGATTGTGATTGTATTTATGTATTCATATACAATAAAATATGATTAAACAAACTTTTTAGGCAAAGAATGACGGATCCTTTCCTCCTCCATTAGCTGACAATTTATGATGTATGAATAGTTTTAATTGAGTAAATTGTACTAATATTTGTCCGCCTCCGTGGTCGAGTGGTTAAGGTCGCTGCCTTGTATACCACTGTAACCTATCATCACTGATGGTCACGGGTTTGAGCCCCGCTCAGACCGTGTCTCATTTATATGAAAAAGTTGTCAGTTTCTTACGGAGGTTGGTGCACCAAAGTACTGGTTAACCGCTGGAGCCTGCCCAGGAAAGGTGTTGTTAGGTAAACTTCCTGCCGGCGATATAGCACAAAATGGTGCTGATGCAGGCGTAAAACCCGAAATATAACATAACATATAACATAATGTACTAATATTGTTATGACCTTATTCAAGGTTAAAACGTGTTAGAAAAAGCACATGGGCATAGCTGCTTCATCTCTTGATGCAATTGGGTGCTATCTGCACACACTATACTTTGTGCTCCACGTAGACATATTATTCATTTTGACTGCGACCATGACAATTTGTAAGGTCAAACATATTTTGTCAAGAATGTTTTGGGCACCATTGTCGATATTCTTGTAACAACGCTGAAGTGCCTTCCATTTACAGATTCTGATGCTGGAAGATAAAGAAGATAGCCTGTTTAGGTTTTCTGTAAGTATTATTTTGTATTTCTCGGGTGCTTAAAACTAATCACACAGTGATTGTTTTCTACATTTTTAATCATACTATTTATGGATAGTGATAATTTTAAATGAGAACTATTTGCTGCAAAACTGGCCGAGGCTAGTTTACCTGATGAATGAAAATACAGATGTGTAGAGTGCAGGTCTGCATACTTCTTGTAAGCAACTACAAGGTTACTGAACAATGTGGATCTGCTGTGACTTGCACCTGGGTTAGGCTTGGCAAGCAGTGGCAGGTCTAGCATGCTAGGTCTAGGAGTTGTATGCTTAACCCTTTCAACACCACAGGCCTCTAAATTGGCTTACAAAAAAGTGTAGATCCAGATGAGCCGGCTTGTGACGAGCCGTCTCATCAGGATCTGCACTTTTTGAAGGTAATATTACTATTTTTAGAAAAAAAATTACCCATTTTGATAAATGAACTGATCCAAATGTAATTTTGTTATTAATTTATTGGTCTAAAAATATCATGCACCAGTCCATGTCAGTTACGTGGTGTTGAATGGGTTAAACAAACATTCTTTGTATGTCATGTCTGAATATCCTGTATGTCTTTAATGGGGTTTCTGTTGTGCGTGGTTACGGTCGTTGACTTCAAAGCTCTTGCCTCCTCACTGAAGTAGGTTCAAATCCCACTGGGGTTGTCATATTCTTTCAAGTGAGGATGCCATCCAGCTGGCCTACGGAAGTTTAGTGGTTATACCAGGGTGTTCTTCCTTGCGTGAAATACTGCTCTGAGGTGCACCCGAATTACGTTAATATACTATTATATCTCGTCTATCCGGGAGCCCGACCATGCCTGAAATACTGCATGGAGGGGCACCCCGGGTCTTCCTCCACAAGTAATAGCTGGAAGGTCGTGACCTAAGCTGTTGGTGCGACGTTAACCCTTTCAACACCACAGACCTCTAAATTGGCTTACAAAAAAGTGTAGATCCAGATGAGCCGGCTCGTAACGAGCCGTCTCATCAGGATCTGCACTTTTTTCAAGTAATATAACTATTTTTAGGAAAAAAATTACCCATTTTGATAAATGAACCGATCCAAATGTAATTTTGTTATTAATTTATTGGTCTAAAAATATGTCAGTTACTTCAAAACCTCCAAAAGTAAACAAACAGAGGATAAACAGTCAACATATCTACCCCACCTTTATACATATTACTGGCACTACATGTACACAAGATTGTGGACTTTATTGTGAATGTTGGTTTGACTACTACATTGTCAACGTATGCCGTACTGATAATGGTGCCAGGTGGTGCTTCAAGGTGGGAGTTACCTCCCCCTCACACACACACACACACACACACAAAGAAAAGAATATTTGCCAAAGATTGTGGACTTTATTGTGAATGTTGGTTTGACTACTACATTGTCAACGTATGCCGTACTGAGAATGGTGTCAGGTGGTGTAACGTTGGAGTTACTCCCCCCCCACCCACCCACCACCCCACCCCCCACCCCCCACCCACCACCCACCCACCCACCCACCCACCCACCCACCCACCCACCCCACCCACCCACACCCCCCCACCCACCCCACCCAACCCACCCACCCACCCACACAGAAAAGAATAATTTGCCACAGCAAACTTGTATAACGATAAGTGAATTGTATACACGTTACATTTGTAGTTCACCAAATACAGTAACAGACATCGGCCTGTATCGGACAACAGACAGACGGTTCAGCCGTTTGATTATACGGTCAATATTCGAGTGGGTCATCTACAACTTGTAGCACTAGGGAAATTCTACTGGGAAATCATGGTACGTAACTTTGAAACTCTTTTGTAATGCGTTTATTTATCGTGAAAGTCATGATAGCGCAGTGGTAGCACGTTCGCTTCAGTTGTGAGAGGTCCGAAGTTTGTGCCCATCTGTAGCTCTAGCGATTGCGCTCTTAGGCAAGGCACTCAAATTTCACACTGCCTCTTCTATGTCCCTCATGGCAATGGATTTTAACAGGAATGATAGTGATTGATTGAACTAATTTTATAAGAGACATTCCAATTCAAGAAGGTATCCCTGGTTATTTTACATGCCCTGTGTAAAGCACCGCTACATGAGACCTCGGTTTTTTTTTTTTTTTTTTTTTTTTTTTTATTATACAAATTTATTTTAGCTCGATTGCGAAACAAGTTCTTTCAACTTATATAAATCACTCTCGAGACCTCATTCCTGATGGAATCCATCGCCACGAGGGAGAGAAGAGGCAACGTGGAATTTAAATGCCTTGCCTAAGGACACAATCGTAACGGCTTTAGGGTTTAGGGTCCCATCAGAAAGACTGTTAATATTATTTAGGGTCAGACGGGGATCAAACATGTGACCCTTGGATTCGCAATCCACCATGTTAACCACTGGACCACTCACCAGTCTATGAAACGCTGGTTCTTTTACAGCAGTTATAGACAATCAGTTATACCAACTTTACAATAATGGCATACCGATGGACAAGTAACATGTTAATGGCATCCGTGGTCCAGTGATAGAGCGTCGGATTTGTAATCAAGTCATCCCGAGTTTGATGCTCGGGCACGGCATGTATGTAGTGTCCTTGAGCAAGGCACCACACACACATTGCTTAGTACTTGTTAACTGCTTAGGTCGGCTACGCCTGCCCGGGAAAATATGTCTTAGGACCCACAAGGGTTTTGACATAAATGGAAAATGATTTATAGAGTATTTGATGATTTCTATTAAATTTAAAGCGTCATTACATCACAAAAACCAAAAGCCAGTTTTAGGTATACAGTCAAACCTGTGTTAGTGGTCACCTCTATTAAGCAGTCAACATGTATTAAGCAGCCAGCTTTCAGAATCCCAATATGTTGTTTTATTATACATTTGACCTCTATTAAGCAGCCACCTGTGTTAAGCAGCCACTTTCTGTGATGCCCTTGGCTGGCTGCTTAGACAGGTTTTACTGTAAATAGCATTGCTGCTACAAAGTCGTCTTATTGTAAACAGTGCTTTTACAGTCTACAAACTCTCAATAGTGAAAGTAGGATTCATATAGCGGAGAGTCGCTCACCTTCATTGATGTTTATTTATTATTGGAGTCTGTAATAAATGTGTGATACTGTCATTTAGAGATCATTTAAATGGGATGTTCACACTGTTTACATTATTTTGTTATGTCAATAAACATAAGATGTTTGTTTATTAGTTGAAATATTCAGATTCTGTGGCAAGTATCTGGAAACCGTTTATACCATATAATATGAAATTACAATCTGCAGACATTTGATTTTTCACCGACAAGATTCAACATAGCTCAAACAGCTGAATGAAACAGCCGTCTATAAGTGAAGTTGAAAATTTGAATATTTTCAGAAATTCACAGAACCTCTACTGAGTGCAGAGGTGTTAGATACAGCCAGTGTGTCCATGAAGGCAGTCACAAAGCAGGTAACATTGAGGATAGTAGCACAAGATCTCATCAGCCATGTTGTATGTAAACTCTTCTTCTTCTTGTTTTCTTGTCATGGGAATGTTCCATTTCCTGTACATGTACTTGTTTAATGGAATGTTCCATTTCCTGTACATGCACTTGTTTAATGGAATGTTCCATTTCCTGTACATGTACTTGTTTAATGGAATGTTTCATTTCCTGTACATGTACTTGTTTAATGGAATGTTACATTTCCTGTACATGTACTTGTTTAATGGAATGTTCCATTTCCTGTACATGTACTTGTTTAATGGAATGTTCCATTTCCTGTACATGTACTTGTTTAATGGAATGTTCCATTTCCTCTACATGTACTTGTTTAATGGAATGTTCCATTTCCTGTACATGTACTTGTTTAATGGAATGTTCCATTTCCTGTACATGTACTTGTTTAAAGGAATGTTCCATTTCCTCTACATGTACTTGTTTAATGGAATGTTCCATTTCCTCTACATGTACTTGTTTAATGGAATGTTCCATTTCCTGTACATGTACTTGTTTAATGGAATGTTCCATTTCCTGTACATGTACTTGTTTAATGGAATGTTTCATTTCCTGTACATGTACTTGTTTAATGGAATGTTTCATTTCCTGTACATGTACTTGTTTAATGGGATGTTCCATTTCCTGTACATGTACTTGTTTAATGGAATGTTCCATTTCCTCTACATGTACTTGTTTAATGGAATGTTCCATTTCCTGTACATGTACTTGTTTAATGGAATGTTCCATTTCCTGTACATGTACTTGTTTAATGGAATGTTTCATTTCCTGTACATGTACTTGTTTAATGGAATGTTCCATTTCCTGTACATGTACTTGTTTAATGGAATGTTTCATTTCCTGTACATGTACTTGTTTAATGGAATGTTCCATTTCCTCTACATGTACTTGTTTAATGGAATGTTCCATTTCCTCTACATGTACTTGTTTAATGGAATGTTCCATTTCCTGTACATGTACTTGTTTAATGGAATGTTCCATTTCCTCTACATGTACTTGTTTAATGGGATGTTCCATTTCCTCTACATGTACTTGTTTAATGGAATGTTCCATTTCCTCTACATGTACTTGTTTAATGGAATGTTCCATTTCCTGTACATGTACTTGTTTAATGGAATGTTCCATTTCCTGTACATGTACTTGTTTAATGGAATGTTCCATTTCCTGTACATGTACTTGTTTAATGGAATGTTCCATTTCCTCTACATGTACTTGTTTAATGGAATGTTCCATTTCCTCTACATGTACTTGTTTAATGGAATGTTCCATTTCCTCTACATGTACTTGTTTAATGGGATGTTCCATTTCCTCTACATGTACTTGTTTAATGGAATGTTCCATTTCCTCTACATGTACTTGTGTAATGGGATGTTCCATTTCCTCTACATGTACTTGTTTAATGGAATGTTCCATTTCCTCTACATGTACTTGTTTAATGGAATGTTCCATTTCCTCTACATGTACTTGTTTAATGGGAATGTGGTATCTGTAATTTTAGAAGTTCAGTGTTTTAATGGGGATGTGGTGTCCTTAACTTCCTACACAAAGCAATTACTTTAACTTCCTACACAAAGCAATTACTTTAACTTCCTACACAAAGCAATTACTTTAACTTCCTACACAAAGCAATTACTTTAACTTCCTACACAAAGCAATTACTTTAACTTCCTACACAAAGCAATTACTTTAAATTCCTTCATAAAACAATCACATTAATTTCCTTCACAAAGCAATACTTTTATAGCAAGCTTCACCAGTTAGCAGATTTCTTTTCAGTCAGCGTAAAGAAAATGTGCAGCACAAAATATTCATTGACATGTATTGTTTTCAAGATGGACAGCTTCCAACAGGACAATCGTAGATTTGGCATCACCATAGATATGCTGACCCCTACAATCCTTATACCCGTCAAGTCCGACTCACTTGACCTACTTCTGCTCAAGTCTGGTAATCTGCACGTGCAAAACGTGTTTGATATCACTGATGTGGGACACGGGGCCAAACAAGAGTGGAACCATATCTACATCTCACTCTCCTATGTCCAGCTGAATAGGTAGGTATAAGGTGTTGCATGCGTTCATGATTTAACCCTTTCCCACATGGAGATTCAGGCTCATATATATATAGGATATTGCACGAGTTGCGATTTCATACCATATTTTATGAAACGAGTTTTGGAATTTTGCTATTAACCCTTTCCTTCATAGAGATTTAGGTTAATATACTATTATATCTCCATACAAACGACAGCCATTTAACCCTTTCCTTCATAGAGATTTAGGTTAATATACTATTATATCACCATACAAACGACAGCCATTTGACCCTTTCCTTCATAGAGATTTAGGTTAATATACTATTATATCACCATACAAACGACAGCCATTTGACCCTTTCCTTCATAGAGATTTAGGTTAATATACTATTATATCACCATACAAACGACAGCCATTTGACCCTTTCCTTCATAGAGATTTAGGTTAATATACTATTATATCACTATACAAACGACAGCCATTTGACCCTTTCCTTCATAGAGATTTAGGTTAATATACTATTATATCTCCATACAAACGACAGCCATTTAGCTATCATGCAGTGGATAAGTAGTCACCATATCTATCCCATCTCCATACATGTAGATATTACTTGGACTACATGAGATTTAGGTTAATATACTAGTATATCTCCATACAAACGACAGCCATTTAGCTATCATGCAGTGGATAAGTAGTCACCATATCTATCCCACCTCCATATATATTACTGGGACTACAAGAGATTCTGACATTTATTATGAACATTGGTTTGGCTACTACATTCAGTACATTGTCAATGTATGTTGTATTGGTAATGGTGTCAAGAGGTGCTTCTATGAGGGAAAGGGTTTATGTATGTCATGTTGGTAATGGTGTCAAGAGGTGCTTCTATGAGGTAACGGGTTAAGTGAGCCTTTCGGGACGATTTGAATGAAATGTCAAACCCTACTTTCTAGGAAAAATAAAAATATTACACATTTGTTATCTGATCATTTCGCTTATTTCGTCAATTGTCATCTAATGTACTAAGAAGTACTATTGTAACTGCTAACAATTAATTATGTTCATCCTCTATTCCGTAAATTGAATCATCATTATTATAATACTACATGTCAATCGATTTTTGTGAATATATGAATGTAAAATCTATTGTATTACGTGACCAATATGTAATTGTATATTTGTATGTTTATGATGATGTACCATGTACAAGTCTTAAAATAAACATCTGTTCTGTTCTGTTCTGTATAAGCGACATATTACTTACATTTTGTTTTCACGGCAATGTTAAAAATTACGATTTTTATAAATTTACAATTATAGTTGTCCAATGTTGTTCCATATATGGGACAGTACAACCCTGTATACATGAACATATTGATTTCATGCACTACTGTATATGTAACCATAGTGATATAAAACATAATTATAGTTGTCCAATGTTGTTCCATATATGGGACAGTACAACCCTGTATACGCGAACATATTGACTTCATACAGTCTTGTATATGTAACCATAGTGATATAAAACATAATTATAGTTGTCCAATGTTGTTCCATATATGGGACAGTACAACCCTGTATACGCGAACATATTGACTTCATACAGTCTTGTATATGTAACCATAGTGATATAAAACATAATTATAGTTGTCCAATGTTGTTCCATATATGGGACAGTACAACCCTGTATACGCGAACATATTGACTTCATACACTCCTGTATATGTAACCATAGTGATATAAAACATAATTATAGTTGTCCAATGTTGTTCCATATATGGGACAGTACAACCCTGTATATGCGAACATATTGACTTCATACAGTCTTGTATATGTAACCATAGTGATATAAAACATAATTGTAGTTGTCCAATGTTGTCCCATATTTCATGCACTCCTGTATATGTAACCATAGTGATATAAAACATAATTATAGGGCGAAACTAGCTCAAGAAGACGATGCATTCCTGCTGATGAGTTCAATTCTTGAACCCATGACCTTCCAGACGGACATCAGACTGGCCCTGGAGCCAGAGGTATCGGATGTACAGATGGATATAGCATGTAAGCTGGAGAAGATACAGAGCTGTATGTCTCAGAGAGACTGCCAGGTGCTCTTTGGTGTGCTCAGAGCCAACTGGACCGAGGGAGCTCCATTATCCGATCCTGGTATGGTTTTATTTGTTGACATGTTCCCGGACACAGATTATCAATTTTTCTCACCCGTATAACCTAGGTCGAACCATTTATATATGTCTGTACCCACATGTGCCTCTAATGCCTATACCCACATGTGCCTCTAATACCTGTACCCACATGTGCCACTAATGTCTGTACCTACATGTGCCTCTAATGCCTATACCCACATGTGCCTCTAATGCCTGTACCCACATGTGCCTCTAATACCTGTACCCACATGTGCCACTAATGTCTGTACCTACATGTGCCATTAATGTCTGTACTTACATGTGCCTCTAATGCCTGTACCCACATGTGCCTCTAATACCTTTACCTACATGTGCCTCTAATACCTGTACCCACATGTGCCTCTAATGCCTGTACCCACATGTGCCTCTAATGCATGTACCCACATGTGCCTCTAATGCCTGTACCAACATGTGCCTCTAATGCCTGTACCCACATGTGCCTCTAATGCCTGTACCCACATGTCACTCTAATGCCTGTACCCACATGTGCCACTAATGCCTGTACCCACATGTGCCTCTAATACCTTTACCACATGTGCCTCTAATACCTGTACCCACATGTGCCTCTAATACCTGTACCCACATGTGCCTCTAATACCTTTACCCACATGTGCCTCTAATACCTTTACCCACATGTGCCTCTAATACCTGTACCCACATGTGCCTCTAATACCCGTACCCACATGTGCCGCTAATACCTGTACCCACATGTGCCTCTAATATCTTTACCCACATGTGCCTATAATGTATGTATCCACAGGTGCCTATAATGTCTGTACCCACATGTACCTCTAATGTCTGTACCCACATGTGCCTATATTGTCTGTGTACCCACATGTGCCTCTAATACCTGTACCTACATGTGCCTCTAATGTCTGTACCCACATGTGCCTCTAATGTCTGTACTCACATGTGCCTATAATGTATGTACCCACATGTACCTCTAATGCCTGTACCCACATGTGCCTATAATGTATGTACCCACATGTGCCTCTAATGCCTTTACCCACATGTGCCTCTAATACCCGAACCCACATGGCCTCTAATGCCCCTACCCAGTAATTCTCATCCAATAAGTATAAAACACACCACATTTATGTATTTGTACACTATCTATATTGCAACATAATTATTTTTAATTGTCAGTGATAAAACCACTCATAGTAACCGAGTTATAACAACCGCATGAGGCATATGTGAATAATAAAAACACAAAAAAAAAATATAATAATGAATCACAAACAAGCTATGTTGTATTTCCCCCCTCACTTGCTCTGTTACCCTGTCTTTCGCCCCTTATGCTAATTACTCATACCTGTTGGACACTTGTGGATGGGTATGTATGCATCATGAGCCCTAAATCTGTGTTTAAGTCAAGGTCAGCATCTGTATTTACAGAGCCAGCTAGGAGGACCCCTATTATCACACAAACAAGTGAGGAATCTGGCACCGTTGTCGTGGATACAGCTATGATATCATCAACTGCTGCCAAGAAAACTTCCACAGTGGTACTCTTCACAATGGAGGGAATGGAACTTGTTTTGAATCAAGATACGAAGGTACTCATTATTTCTGTATTGCTATGGGAACTGTTGTTGTGGATACAGCTATGACATCATCAACTGCTGCCAAGAAAACCTCGACATTAATGCTCTTCACAATGGAAAGAATGGAACTTGTTCAAAATCAAGATAAAAAAAGGTAATCACTAGGGGAAATGTTGTCATGGATACAGTTGAAATGAGGATTAAATTCAGGTACATAACATTATTTCTGTATTTTAGTTTTTAATAACTGTTACCATGATAGATCCATAATGCATCCTAATATTATAAGAACTTGTTTCGTAATAGAGCTAAAATAATTTTTACTCAACTTTTTCACAGTTAAGACTAGAGTGGTGGAACCTATGCTCGGCGTATTCCTATGCTCGGCGTATTTTTTCCATTTACATCCGTATTTAAAATATTTAAATAGTTTTAACCTATTTTCGCTGACAGAGGTGAAGCATGGTTCATTAGCATTCCGTTGTGCGTGCCGGTAGCCTAATGCAACTGTCACCTGACTGGTTCAGTAGCCGAATATAAACAGATGGGAATTTTTGTCCACCGAAATGATGCGGTTTATGAGCATTTCAGGTCGCTATCCGAATTGGAAATAAAATGTACAAATAACCAGAAAAAAAGTTTCTTATGAATTTTAATATTGTTAGTTATTGATGTTACTAAGTCAAAATAATATATTCAACATTTACACGTGCATACATAAACAAATTCATGTACGCCGTGCCTAGGTGCCCTAAAGTATCTAGTTCCCCATGGAAACAGGTGCCGTTGCGATAGCTGTAGTGAGGCCATGGTCACGTAATGAAGCTAAAATTTTCAACAACAATTTTTGGAAAGTTGTGTTCACGACTTAAGAAAATAATAATATACGGCAAGTGCATTTAACTTTTTTTTATTGGCCATGATATGTAGGATTTACACCGAGCATAGGTTCCACCACTCTATTTGTTGTACCAGGTTGCATAGGATGTTGAACTTGTTCTATATGTTGTACGTAGGATGAAGGTGTTGTAGATTTCGCCAAGCTAATGATGGGGAAGATCAGTGGGACCGTGAACGCACGTGGAGATGGTGAAACAAAGGTGACCATTGCCCTGGAAACACTTTGTGTGGTCAACATTAAACCGGATAGTAGACATGTGGTGAAAAAGTGAGTATGATCTGGAAATCACAATGCATTTGCTTTGTCCTTTGTCAAATTCAATGAACTTTGTAATACAGTTTAACTTGTGTAATATTTTATAATGTACAGTCATGTTCTATAATTTGGTTACAGTTTAACTTGTGTAATGTATTATAATGTACAGTCATGTTCTATAATTTGGTTACAGTTTAACTTGTGTAATGTATTATAATGTACAGTCATGTTCTATAATTTGGTTACAGTTTAACTTGTGTAATGTATTATAATGTACAGTCATGTTCTATAATTTGGTTACAGTTTAACTTGTGTAATGTATTATAATGTACAGTCATGTTCTATAATTTGGTTACAGTTTAACTTGTGTAATGTATTATAATGTACAGTCATGCTCTATAATTTGGTTACAGTTTAACTTGTGTAATGTATTATAATTTACAGTCATGTTCTATAATTTGGTTACAGTTTAACTTGTGTAATGTATTATAATGTACAGTCATGTTCTATAATTTGGTTACAGTTTAACTTGTGTAATGTATTATAATGTACAGTCATGTTCTATAATTTGGTTACAGGATTCTGTATTATGACAAGGAGAGTGTCGACAAGGAGATGGGCTCCAGGAGACCTCTAGTCTCCATTATTTACAAGATCAGCGGAGATCAGAATCAGAAAGGTACACTTTTAAAACTGCATCTTTCTAATAGAAACGTTATTTTATTCTGACATTTATTATGGGTGTTTCAGTTTGTTTGTATGATGGTCGCCAGATCGGACAGGTGGGTTTTCTCCCACATGAATTACCACATATACGCTTTCATCCGAGCCAACGAGAGTGATTAATATAAGTTGTTAAAACTTGCTTCGCAATCATTGTGGAATAAATAAAGTTTTATTTATTAATTGAAATACCAAAATTCGATAATAACTATTTTCTACAGTATGTTTTTATTTAACCATTTACTCCTATAGAGACTTTTGTTTATATGCTGCTGTATCTCCATACATAGGACAGCTATTTACTGAGGTGCAGAGGTTACTGGGAATGCTTAAGGGGTGTGTCCACTATCTCTGCCCCCACCTCCATAGAGGTTACTGGGTATGTTTAAGGGGTGTGCCCATTATTTTATTCGGACATTTATTATGGGTGTTTCAGTTTGTTTGACGTCGTCGTCGTCAATGTCAGAGGCAGTGGTAATTGGAAAGGAATTTTTCTTGGATCTTTGCACAATAAAACGACAGATATAAATATATAAAAAATTGGAGCAAAAGTATATATCATGCATTTAAAAAGTTATGTTTAAGATGGAACAATTAAAGAAGCTGTCATCTGCTAATTGAGGAAACTGACCTGGAGTAATGGAGGATTCGTGAGAATGGGGGATGCTTTATGGGAGTAATTGAGGATTCGGTATAATTGAGGATGTTTTATGGGAGTAATTTAGGATGCTAACATTGAGTAATTCGGAACCAGAATAACTAGAGACCGACTTAGGTAAATTATGGAGATTTACCTGATATTATCGGAGAAACTGGTCTGATGTAATTGCGGAGATTTGTAGTTTTCTCGACATGAGCCAGGTTTTGAATCTTTATCGCCATGGCTATGTAACCGAGTGATTACAAATCAGAATTCTTGACCACATGTTTAATAAATGGACCAATTGAATACAACCTGTTTCTTGCAGCTGATGTCATGATGGAGAAAGTGATTATAAACGTTCAGATTCCATATATACTCGAGTTGTCCAATTTCTTCACTGAAGCATTCGCCTCCCCTATTGCCATAGCACCAACAACAGGTAGCAGTGCAGTACCAGCACCACCAGATGGCGACAGCGAGGAGGGGCCTGTGATGACGGTATACGTCTCCGTTTCTCAGCCGGAAATTGTGCTTTTGGCTGATCCTGAATCTCAGAACAGCAGAATTATAGTTGTTAATGTAAGTAGATTGTCAAAGGATTGATGCATGAATTATAGTTGTTAATGTAAGTAGATTGTCAAAGGATTGATGCATGAATTATAGTTGTTAATGTAAGTAGAAAAAGATTGATGCATGAATTATAGTTGTTGATGTAAGTAGAAAAGGATTGATACATGAATTATAGTTGTTAATGTAAGTAGAAAAGGATTGATTCATGAATTATAGTTGTTAATGTAAGTAGATTGTCAAAGGATTGATTCATGAATTATAGTTGTTAATGTAAGTAGAAAAGGATTTATGCATGAATTATAGTTGTTAATGTAAGTAGATTGTCAAAGGATTGATTCATGAATTATAGTTGTTAATGTAAGTAGATTGTCAAAGGATTGATGCATGAATTATAGTTGTTAATGTAAGTAGATTGTCAAAGGATTGATGCATGAATTATAGTTGTTGATGTAAGTAGATTGTCAAAGGATTGATGCATGAATTATAGTTGTTAATGTAAGTAGATTGTCAAAGGATTAATGCATGCATTATAGTTGTTAATGTAAGTAGAAAAGGATTGATACATGAATTATAGTTGTTAATGTAAGTAGAAAAGGATTGATGCATGACTTATAGTTGTTAATGTAAGTAGAAAAGGATTTATGCATGAATTATAGTTGTTAATGTAAGTAGATTGTCAAAGGATTGATGCATGAATTATAGTTGTTAATGTAAGTAGAAAAGGATTGATGCATGAATTATAGTTGTTAATGTAAGTAGATTGTCAAAGGATTGATGCATGAATTATAGTTGTTGATGTAAGTAGATTGTCAAAGGATTGATGCATGACTTATAGTTGTTAATGTAAGTAGATTGTCAAAGGATTGATTCATGAATTATAGTTGTTAATGTAAGTAGAAAAGGATTGATGCATGACATATAGTTGTTAATGTAAGTAGAAAAGGATTGATGCATGACTTATAGTTGTTAATGTAAGTAGATTGTCAAAGGATTGATGCATGAATTATAGTTGTTAATGTAAGTAGATTGTCAAAGGATTGATGCATGAATTATAGTTGTTAATGTAAGTAGAAAAGGATTGATGCATGAATTATAGTTGTTAATGTAAGTAGATTGTCAAAGGATTGATGCCTGAATTATAGTTGTTAATGTAAGTAGATTGTCAAAGGATTGATGCATGAATTATAGTTGTTAATGTAAGTAGATTGTCAAAGGATTGATGCATGAATTATAGTTGTTAATGTAAGTAGAAAAGGATTGATGCATGAATTATAGTTGTTAATGTAAGTAGATTGTCAAAGGATTGATGCATGAATTATAGTTGTTAATGTAAGTAGATTGTCAAAGGATTGATGCATGAATTATAGTTGTTAATGTAAGTAGAAAATGATTGATGCATGAATTATAGTTGTTAATGTAAGTAGAAAATGATTGATGCATGAATTATAGTTGTTAATGTAAGTAGAAAAGGATTGATGCATGAATTATAGTTGTTAATGTAAGTAGATTGTCAAAGGATTGATGCATGAATTATAGTTGTTGATGTAAGTAGATTGTCAAAGGATTGATGCATGACTTATAGTTGTTAATGTAAGTAGATTGTCAAAGGATTGATTCATGAATTATAGTTGTTAATGTAAGTAGAAAAGGATTGATGCATGACATATAGTTGTTAATGTAAGTAGAAAAGGATTGATGCATGACTTATAGTTGTTAATGTAAGTAGATTGTCAAAGGATTGATGCATGAATTATAGTTGTTAATGTAAGTAGATTGTCAAAGGATTGATGCATGAATTATAGTTGTTAATGTAAGTAGAAAAGGATTGATGCATGAATTATAGTTGTTAATGTAAGTAGAAAAGGATTGATGCATGAATTATAGTTGTTAATGTAAGTAGATTGTCAAAGGATTGATGCATGAATTATAGTTGTTAATGTAAGTAGAAAAGGATTGATGCATGAATTATAGTTGTTAATGTAAGTAGAAAATGATTGATGCATGAATTATAGTTGTTAATGTAAGTAGATTGTCAAAGGATTGATGCATGAATTATAGTTGTTAATGTAAGTAGATTGTCAAAGGATTGATGCATGAATTATAGTTGTTAATGTAAGTAGAAAATGATTGATGCATGAATTATAGTTGTTAATGTAAGTAGAAAATGATTGATGCATGAATTATAGTTGTTAATGTAAGTAGATTGTCAAAGGATTGATGCATGAATTATAGTTGTTAATGTAAGTAGATTGTCAAAGGATTGATGCATGAATTATAGTTGTTAATGTAAGTAGAAAATGATTGATGCATGAATTATAGTTGTTAATGTAAGTAGATTGTCAAAGGATTGATGCATGAATTATAGTTGTTAATGTAAGTAGATTGTCAAAGGATTGATGCATGAATTATAGTTGTTAATGTAAGTAGATTGTCAAAGGATTGATGCATGAATTATAGTTGTTAATGTAAGTAGATTGTCAAAGGATTGATGCATGAATTATAGTTGTTAATGTAAGTAGAAATGTTGTTGATTGATGCATGAATTATAGTTGTTAATGTAAGTAGATTGTCAAAGGATTGATGCATGAATTATAGTTGTTAATGTAAGTAGAAAAGGATTGATGCATGAATTATAGTTGTTAATGTAAGTAGATTGTCAAAGGATTGATGCATGAATTATAGTTGTTGATGTAAGTAGATTGTCAAAGGATTGATGCATGAATTATAGTTGTTGATGTAAGTAGATTGTCAAAGGATTGATGCATGAATTATAGTTGTTGATGTAAGTAGATTGTCAAAGGATTGATGCATGAATTATAGTTGTTAATGTAAGTAGATTGTCAAATGATTGATGCATGAATTATAGTTGTTAATGTAAGTAGAAAAGGATTGATGCATGAATTATAGTTGTTAATGTAAGTAGAAAAGGATTGATGCATGAATTATAGTTGTTAATGTAAGTAGATTGTCAAAGGATTGATGCATGAATTATAGTTGTTGATGTAAGTAGATTGTCAAAGGATTGATGCATGAATTATAGTTGTTGATGTAAGTAGAAAAGGATTGATGCATGAATTATAGTTGTTAATGTAAGTAGATTGTCAAAGGATTGATGCATGAATTATAGTTGTTAATGTAAGTAGATTGTCAAAGGATTGATGCATGAATTATAGTTGTTAATGTAAGTAGATTGTCAAAGGATTGATGCATGAATTATAGTTGTTAATGTAAGTAGATTGTCAAAGGATTGATGCATGAATTATAGTTGTTAATGTAAGTAGATTGTCAAAGGATTGATTCATGAATTATAGTTGTTAATGTAAGTAGAAAAGGATTGATGCATGATTATAGTTGTTAATGTAAGTAGAAAAGGATTGATGCATGAATTATAGTTGTTAATGTAAGTAGATTGTCAAATGATTGATGCATGAATTATAGTTGTTAATGTAAGTAGAAAAGGATTGATGCATGAATTATAGTTGTTGATGTAAGTAGATTGTCAAAGGATTGATGCATGAATTATAGTTGTTAATGTAAGTAGATTGTCAAAGGATTGATACATGAATTATAGTTGGTAATGTAAGTAGATTGTCAAAGGATTGATCCATGAATTATAGTTGTTGATGTAAGTAGATTATCAAAGGATTGATGCATGAATTATAGTTGTTGATGTAAGTAGATTGTCAAAGGATTGATGCATGAATTATAGTTGTTAATGTAAGTAGATTGTCAAATGATTGATGCATGAATTATAGTTGTTAATGTAAGTAGAAAAGGATTGATGCATGAATTATAGTTGTTAATGTAAGTAGAAAAGGATTGATGCATGAATTATAGTTGTTAATGTAAGTAGATTGTCAAAGGATTGATGCATGAATTATAGTTGTTGATGTAAGTAGATTGTCAAAGGATTGATGCATGAATTATAGTTGTTAATGTAAGTAGAAAAGGATTGATGCATGAATTATAGTTGTTGATGTAAGTAGATTGTCAAAGGATTGATGCATGAATTATAGTTGTTAATGTAAGTAGATTGTCAAAGGATTGATGCATGAATTATAGTTGTTGATGTAAGTAGATTGTCAAAGGATTGATGCATGAATTATAGTTGTTAATGTAAGTAGATTTTCAAAGGATTGATGCATGAATTATAGTTGTTGATGTAAGTAGATTGTCAAAGGATTGATGCATGAATTATAGTTGTTGATGTAAGTAGAAAAGGATTGATGCATGAATTATAGTTGTTAATGTAAGTAGAAAAGGATTGATGCATGAATTATAGTTGTTAATGTAAGTAGAAAAGGAGTGATGCATGAATTATAGTTGTTAATGTAAGTAGAAAAGGATTGATGCATGAATTATAGTTGTTAATGTAAGTAGAAAAGGATTGATGCATGAATTATAGTTGTTAATGTAAGTAGATTGTCAAAGGATTGATGCATGAATTATAGTTGTTGATGTAAGTAGATTGTCAAAGGATTGATGCATGAATTATAGTTGTTGATGTAAGTAGAAAAGGATTGATGCATGAATTATAGTTGTTAATGTAAGTAGATTGTCAAAGGATTGATGCATGAATTATAGTTGTTAATGTAAGTAGATTGTCAAAGGATTGATGCATGAATTATAGTTGTTAATGTAAGTAGATTGTCAAAGGATTGATGCATGAATTATAGTTGTTAATGTAAGTAGATTGTCAAAGGATTGATGCATGAATTATAGTTGTTAATGTAAGTAGATTGTCAAAGGATTGATGCATGAATTATAGTTGTTAATGTAAGTAGATTGTCAAAGGATTGATGCATGAATTATAGTTGTTAATGTAAGTAGAAAAGGATTGATGCATGAATTATAGTTGTTAATGTAAGTAGATTGTCAAAGGATTGATGCATGAATTATAGTTGTTAATGTAAGTAGAAAAGGATTGATGCATGAATTATAGTTGTTAATGTAAGTAGATTGTCAAAGGATTGATGCATGAATTATAGTTGTTAATGTAAGTAGTAGAAGGATTGATGCATGAATTATAGTTGTTAATGTAAGTAGAAAAGGATTGATTCATGAATTATAGTTGTTAATGTAAGTAGATTGTCAAAGGATTGATGCATGAATTATAGTTGTTGATGTAAGTAGAAAAGGATTGATGCATGAATTATAGTTGTTAATGTAAGTATATTGTCAAAGGATTGATGCATGAATTATAGTTGTTAATGTAAGTAGAAAAGGATTGATGCATGACTTATAGTTGTTAATGTAAGTATATTGTCAAAGGATTGATGCATGAATTATAGTTGTTAATGTAAGTATATTGTCAAAGGATTGATGCATGAATTATAGTTGTTAATGTAAGTACATTGTCTGTCAAAGGATTGATGCATGAATTATAGTTGTTAATGAAAGTAGATTGTCAAAGGATTGATACATGAAGTATAGTTGTTAATGAAAGTAGATTGTCAAAGGATTGATGTATGATGTATAGTTGTTGATGTAAGTAGAAAAGGATTGATTCATGAATTATAGTTGTTAATGTAAGTAGATTGCCAAAGGATTGATGTATGCATTACAGTTTAATGAAACGCAGAAAACCATACATGAACTATTATACAGTCAAACCTGTGTCACCACCATTAAGCAGTGAATCTGTATTAGGCAGCCAGTTTCCAGATTCCCAATATGTTGTTTTATTATACATTTTACCTCTATTAAGCAGTCACCTGTGCTAAGCAGTCACTTTATGTGATTCACTTGGCTGGTTGCTTAACACATGTTTGACTGTATAGACAAAATTTAATTATATATATTCTTTTGGTGTTGGCATAAAACAGTACATGTGTACATTAATCTTAGAATTACTTTCCAACTGTGTCTCCTGTATTTATGCCCAAGTGACTAGCTTTTACTCAGGACACAAAACAGTACATGACTTGTGTACATTAATTTTAGAATTACAGTCAAACCTGTGTTAGTGGTCATCTCTATTAAGCAGCCAACCTGTATTAAGCAGCCAATTTCCAGATTCCCAATATGTTGTTTTATTATACATTTGACCTCTATTAAGCAGCCACCTGTGCTAAGCAGCCACTATCTCTGATTACCTTGGCTGGCTGCTTAACACATGTTTGCTGTCCGATTAACGCAGTGGTTAGCGCGCTCGCTTCTCACCAATGTGACCCGGGTTCGATCCTCGGACAGGGAAGTATGTGAGATGGTACGATGGTCGCCAGATCGGACAGGTGGGTTTTCTCCGGGTACTCCGGTTTCCTCCCACATGAATGACCACATATATGCTTTCATCCTAGCCAATGAGAGTGATTAATATAAGTTGTTAAAACTTGCTTCGCAATCGTTGTAAAATAAATAAAGTGTAAAAAAAAACACATGTTTGACTGTACTTTCCAACTGTGTCTCCTGTATTTATTTCCAAGAACCTAGCTTTTACTCAGGACATATAGCAGTACATGTTTACATTAATTTTGGAATATCGCCATATTTATCCCACATCCATAGATATTACTGGGACTACATGAGATAATGGCCTTTATTATGAACATTGGCTTGGCTACTACATTGTCAATGTATGTCATATTGGTAATGGCATCAAGAAATGCTTCTATGAGTGAAAGGGTTTATGAACATTGGTTTGGCTACTACATTGTCAATGTATGTCGTATTGGTAATGGCATCAAGAGGTGCTTCTACGAGGGAAAGGGTTTATGAACATTGGTTTGGCTACTACATTGTCAATGTATGTCGTATTGGTAATGGCATCAAGAGGTGCTTCTACGAGGGAAAGGGTTTATGAACATTGGTTTGGCTACTACATTGTCAATGTATGTCGTATTGGTAATGGCATCAAGATATGCTTCTATGAGGGAAATGGTTATTATATTCGTGTGGGGAGGAAACTGGAGAAAACCCACCTGTCCGATCTGGCGACCACAGTACCATCTCACACACTTCCCAGGATCGAACCTGCGTTGCATTGATGAGAAGCGAGTGCTAATCGGACAGCCATGTTGTCTACAGGCAGACAATGACTTCGAGTACATTGCCAGTTCTCCACTTCTGTAACTTGTGTTTCTTGTGTTGTCTACAGGCAGACATTGACTTTGAATACATTGTCAGTCCTCCACTTCTGTAACTTGTGTTTCTTGTGTTGTCTACAGGCAGACATTGCCTTCGAATACATTGCCAGTCCAACACAGCAGAGGATGTGGTCAAAGATTTCAGGGCTGAAAATGTTCTCCAGTATCTATGGTGCTCCCAGTGACTACCAATCTAAGGTAAATTATTTAAAGCTCCACTACCAGTATAAAATAAAATATTTAAATCTCCACTACAAGATCTTATACAGTTGAACTCCTCGAAACCGGAACCACTCTAAGGCAGAATTCCCTCCATTTCCCCTACTATTATTTTTCCTTCCTTTTCTCTATAAACCAAAACTCCTCTTTTCCGAATACCGGATAAGTTTTCAATTACTATTGCAAATTACCCCTGAAAATTGAACTGCCTGGCAGCGAAAATCCTGATCCAAGCGACCTTAGTCTTGTAGTCTAACATGAAATTTATCACCGTCCGTGTTACTGGTTACTAATAATCGTTCGGCATATTGTTTACCCATTGTGGGTGATTTTGTTGTGAGAACAAAACAGCGTGATATAAACAAATAAATATAAGTGGACTGATGTTGTGTATTTTATATTGATTGTTTTTGATGGATTATTGATGGACAGTATTTGATTATGCTCATTGTAAGGAATCGGGGGTTGGTTAATCTGTTTTCCTGTCTCAGTTATTAGTTTTAATACGATCTAATTAACTGCTAGTTCACAAGAGGCAAAATATCATTATTTCATGCGTAACATTGTGGCATCCGTGGTCCAGTGGTAGAGCTTCGGATTTGGAATCCATCGTTCCCGGTTCGATACTTTGTCAGGCCACGTATGTAGTGTCATTGAGCAAGGTACCTCACACACATTGCTTACTACTGGTTAACCACTTAGGTCGGCTAAACTTGCCCAGGAAAACATGTCTACGTCCCTGTAAGGGGTTTGACATTACTGGAACATACATACATACATTGACTATTTTCGGTGTTACAGTAATTAATCATGATACTTATGGCTCTAATACGACACACACTCAATATTTTTCTTCAATATTTTTTGTTCCACATTTGGACAAATGAGTACATGTATGCTCAAAATCGAAACGTTTAGAAAGAGAAAGGCAATATGCTCATGTATATATATATATATATTATATGCTCATGTATTTATATATATTTTTATTGTATAAATAATTTAGTGTCATTTCTTATTATATCGGAAAACCCCTCTAAACTGAAAATACCTCCAAACCGAATGTCTCATCTAGTGCATTTTGTTTAGAGGTTTCAATGTATTTTGAAGAGAGAACTTGCTTAAATTTATTTACAAAGATTTACTATACATTTTCAGATGATATCGCCGTGTGATCTGGAATTCAATCGTTGTTACGATATTGTCAAAAATGAGTTACAGATGACGGCAAAACTGGCGAAACTGTACATACATCTGACTGCCCCAAATATTCGTCTGATATTAGATGTCACAGAGATTTTCAAACAATCTACCAATCAGGTATGTACAGTAAACGTACATATAACGAACAATGGATTTAAGGAAAATTCGTCACCTGATGATAATGATTGTTTCTCTATAGATGTATACGGAGGAGAATTTTCTTTTTTCTGGATGTCACTTCTGGTACATTTCACATACAAATGCCCCTTCAGATAGGGATGTCCCCTTACAGACGGATCTGTAGTCCAGTGGTAACACGCTGGACTGGTAATCCAGGAATCGCAGGTTCAATCCCCCATCTGACCCTAATAAAATTTCCAGCCTTTCAGATGGGACTTTAAAACCAGGGTCTCGTGTCGGTGCTTTACACCGTGCACGTAAAAGAACCAGAGGAGACTCTGGAATGGATCTCTGTCTGTATCATTGCACTATCCTCCAAAAATCTAAAATGACTAATCTCTTCAGGAGGCATCGCTCATATGGGCCACCGGTAGCGACGATAAATAAACGTACAACACACATTGCTGTCCCCTTGGACATGCAAACATTCTCCCTCGAGAGTTTTAGCTTCTACTTCTTTCTTCTACATGTATCCCCAGTGACCCTAATGTTGGTGAATACTAATGAGCAGTGATATCAGAATAAATCCTTATGAACCGCACATGCTCATTTTGTGTTTACTATTGACAATTTCTATCAGATTTCACAACTGTCCATAGAAAAAACAAGCTGAAATGTCATTTCTACGGGTAAATTTACCTTCAAACGTTTTTTTTCTCATTACAGTTGTGCAGTCAATATTTAGGTGAATTTCAATAAATTTGTTATCTATCGGCTGCATTTGACATTTGTAAGGTGCCCGCTACTCCTGTAATGTCACATAATTGCCTTATATGACATGTATTGCTACTGGTATAAATTTATGAGCCTAAATTTGTATCACTGCGACAGACGGATATATAGTCCAGTGGTAACACGCTGGACTGGTAATCCAGGGATCGCAAGTTCGATCCCCCGTCTGACCCTAATAAAATTAATAGTCTTTCAGATGGGACATTAAACCGAGGTCTCGTGTCGGTGCTTTACACCGTGCACGTAAAAGAACCAGAGGAGATTCTGGAATGGGTCTGTATCATTGCACTATCCTCCAAAAATCTAAAATGACTAATCTCTTCAGGAGGCGTCGCTCATATGGGCAACCGGTAGCGACGGTAAATAAACGTAAAAAAAAAAAGTATCACTGCGTAAATAAAAGATGGCGGCTGCTTTCACTTTGTTATTGATTCAGTTATGATTTATTTCTTACTAACTGATATATACATGTATAAGTGATATTGCATACAATAAAATAAATATCACTACCGGTATGTTTAAATGAGAGTGAACATTATTTGCACAGCCTCTTATTGAAACACAAATACACAGGTTATTGCTTATGTCACCGGTTACCGAGGATGTAAAAGTTAATAAGACAAGCACAAGATACAATTTTTGTTTGGCCCTATGGTCATATAGTAAGTAATGTGTACTGTAAACATTACTTACTATATGACCATAGGGCAAAAATAAATTGTGTCTTGTGCCTGAGTGTTAATAGGGGCGAGAGCTACAGAAGTATATTAGTCATTTAACTGTTTGGATACAGTGCAAGATACAGAAGACGCTCCAATTCCAGACTCATCCCTGGTATCTTTTACATGCCTGTATATACATGTAGAGACCTCGGTAACTGTTAATATATTATTTGGATCTGATGGGGGATCGAACCAGCTATCCCTGGATTTGCCCGCCAACATTTTCACAATGGACCACTGACCCCGTATCAAGACTTGATTTATAAAACCAGTATTTATATTGCAGGATATTGACACGAAGGGAGATGACTCTGAATTCATGCTGGAGAACATGTGGAATATTAAGACAATCTCGCCGGCAAAATGGATAGACAAATGTAAATATATATACATTATCTAGTGTTGCTTTGTGCATGTCTATGCTATTACCTATAATTTTACCTTAATATTACCGATAATCTTAACTCCTTGCATGCTGGGTAAAATAATAGCTATAAATAGTTCAAATAATTGTAGCAGCAGACAATGGACTACTGCGTTTTTCTTATTTGTATCTGAAAGCTCTGGAAATATGTCGTGCAATTGCATAAGAATTGTGTTGTTACGACACAATTTTAACCCTTTCCTTCCTAGAGATTTAGGTTAATATACTATTATATCTCCATACAAACGACAGCCATTTAACCCTTTCCTTCCTAGAGATTTAGGTTAATATACTATTATATCTCCATACAAACGACAGCCATTTAACCCTTTCCTTCATAGAGATTTAGGTTAATATACTATTATATCTCCATACAAACGACAGCCATTTAACCCTTTCCTTCCTAGAGATTTAGGTTAATATACTATTATATCTCCATACAAACGACAGCCATTTAACCCTTTCCTTCATAGAGATTTAGGTTAATATACTATTATATCTCCATACAAACGACAGCCATTTAATCCTTTCCTTCATAGAGATTTAGGTTAATATACTATTATATCTCCATACAAACGACAGCCATTTAATCCTTTCCTTCATAGAGATTTAGGTTAATATACTATTATATCTCCATACAAACGACAGCCATTTAACCCTTTCCTTCCTAGAGATTTAGGTTAATATACTATTATATCTCCATACAAACGACAGCCATTTAGCTATCATGCAGTGGATAAGTAGTGGCCATATCTATCCCACCTCCATAGATATTACTGGGACTACATAGAGATTTAGGTTAATATACTATTATATCTCCATACAAACGACAGCCATTTAACCCTTTCCTTCCTAGAGATTTAGGTTAATATACTATTATATCTCCATACAAACGACAGCCATTTAACCCTTTCCTTCCTAGAGATTTAGGTTAATATACTATTATATCTCCATACAAACGACAGCCATTTAGCTATCATGCAGTGGATAAGTAGTGGCCATATCTATCCCACCTCCATAGATATTACTGGGACTACATAGAGATTTAGGTTAATATACTATTATATCTCCATACAAACGACAGCCATTTAGCTATCATGCAGTGAATAAGTAGTCGCCATATCTATCCCACCTCCATAGATATTACTGGGACTACATAGAGATTTAGGTTAATATACTATTATATCTCCATACAAACGATAGCCATTTAGCTATCATGCAGTGAATAAGTAGTCGCCATAGCTATCCCACCTCCATAGATATTACTGGGACTACATGAGATTCTGGCTTTTATTACGAACATTGGTTCGGCTACTGCTACTACATTGTCAATGTATGTCGTATTGGTAATAGCATCAAGAGGTGCTTCTATGAGGGAAAGGGTTAATGAAATTCTATGACATATTTGACAGTTATTTTCACCGCTAGTGTGCAAAGAGTTAATAATGATAGAATTTTACTTATATACCATCGGTAACTAAGGTGTTTATGATTAAGATATACCATCGGTAACTAAGGTGTTTATGATTAAGATATACCACCGGTAACTAAGGTGTTTATGATTAAGATATACCATCGGTAACTAAGGTGTTTATGATTAAGATATACCATCGGTAACTAAGGTGTTTATGATTAAGATATACCATCGGTAACTAAGGTGTTTATGATTAAGATATACCATCGGTAACTAAGGTGTTTATGATTAAGATATACCATCGGTAACTAAGGTGTTTATGATTAAGATATACACCGGTAACTAAGGTGTTTATGATTAAGATATACCATCGGTAACTAAGGTGTTTATGATTAAGATATACCATCGGTAACTAAGGTGTTTATGATTAAGATATACCATCGGTAACTAAGGTGTTTATGATTAAGATATACCACCGGTAACTAAGGTGTTTATGATTAAGATATACCACCGGTAACTAAGGTGTTTATGATTAAGATATACCATCGGTAACTAAGGTGTTTATGATTAAGATATACCATCGGTAACTAAGGTGTTTATGATTAAGATATACCATCGGTACTAAGGTGTTATGATTAAGATATACCATCGGTAACTAAGGTGTTTATGATTAAGATATACCATCGGTAACTAAGGTGTTTATGATTAAGATATACCACCGGTAACTAAGGTGTTTATGATTAAGATATACCATCGGTAACTAAGGTGTTTATGATTAAGATATACCATCGGTAACTAAGGTGTTTATGATTAAGATATACCATCGGTAACTAAGGTGTTTATGATTAAGATA
>CM026387.1:21551664-21602301 GCA_014843695.1 Archivesica marissinica
GGTAACTAAGGTGTTTATGATTAAGATATACCACCGGTAACTAAGGTGTTTATGATTAAGATATACCACCGGTAACTAAGGTGTTTATGATTAAGATATACCATCGGTAACTAAGGTGTTTATGATTAAGATATACCATCGGTAACTAAGGTGTTTATGATTAAGATATACCATCGGTAACTAAGGTGTTTATGATTAAGATATACCACCGGTAACTAAGGTGTTTATGATTAAGATATACCACCGGTAACTAAGGTGTTTATGATTAAGATATACCACCGGTAACTAAGGTGTTTATGATTAAGATATACCACCGGTAACTAAGGTGTTTATGATTAAGATATACCACCGGTAACTAAGGTGTTTATGATTAAGATATACCACCGGTAACTAAGGTGTTTATGATTAAGATATACCACCGGTAACTAAGGTGTTTATGATTAAGATATACCACCGGTAACTAAGGTGTTTATGATTAAGATTTAACCATTCCGCATAGAATATTTACTTAATTAATTTTATTCTGTGTCAGGGAATGAGGAGCCATCTGATGTCCCTGTCTTTGGCCCCTTGGATCCTCCAACTGAGACTCTGACGTTGGATGTACAGGAAGCGTGTGCTTTCTTTGAAGTGGAGAACCTCGACCAGTCTGTACCGCTACTGTGTATACGAACATCAATCGATGGCAAGGTCTCCAACTGGACTAAGCATGTAAGATTTTTAATCCTTTCCCCCCCCATAGCAGGGCCACTACACCCAGATAAAGAGACACCTATAATATAATTCAATGGATTCAACAATTCCCCATTCAAGATTATATATTTTTCAACAAGTACATTAAATATGTCAAAAATGATTTATTTACTAAAAATGTAGTGCTGGTTTTTTAAATTTATGTTATCTTGATTACAAATTCCTACAGTATTAGTTTAATCGCTATCGAGACCTCATTCCGATTAGTGCAGAGGTTAGCACGCTCGCTTCTCACCAATGCAACCTAGGTTCGATCCTCGGACCGATAAGTATGTGAGATGGTACGGTGGTAGCCAGGTCAGACAGGTGGGTTTTCTCCGCGTACTCCGGTTTCCTCCCACACGAATGACCACATTTACGCTTTCATCCGCGCCAATGAGAGTGATTAATATAAGTTGTTAGAACTTGCTTTGCAATCGTTGTAAAATAAATAAAGTTTACACATATACTGCTTATAAGCAATAGGCATACTGTACTATATACTCAATATCTATATAATAAATATAATATAAAATAAATAAAGTTTTAATTCCTCATGGAATTCATCGCTATGAAGAGGCAATGTGGATTTAATGTCATGCCTAAGGACTCCACCTCCGTTGTTCTGGAGGTGTTCAAACTCACAAACAACTTCTCGATTACAAGGCAAACCGTATACATTTCACCACAGTGACATACAGTTTATGACTTTTTTATTATTGTTGTGCATGTACTTGTGTATTGCAGATGAGACTGACTGTTGACCTTGAACTTGATGTGTGTTACTACAATGAGAGATTGAGTGTCTGGGAGCCTCTAGTTGAGCCCAATCTTGTAAAAGAGGGACTGTATGAACCCTGGGCTCTCAAAATACAGGTGGATATTTTAATATACATACATGTATATTATAACATGCTTATTGGAACTGCATTTGTTTGTTTTGGGATTTAGAGTCAAACCAACAGGTCATGTGGCAGAACCATCGCCCTTCCACTATCCAGCTAGAAAGAATTGAACCCCCCCAGTGAGATTCGAACATACAGCGGTCAGGGTCCAATAATTTGAAGTCAATGACCTTAAACACTCAGCCACAGAGGCCATGCCACAGTGGTCACCAATACTGCATTGTACAGAAATGTTCCTATCTAAAGCTTCATTAAACACTCAGCCACAGAGACCATGCCACAGTGGTCACCAAGACTGCATTGTACAGAAATGTTCCTATCTAAAGCTTCATTGAACACTCAGCCACAGAGGCCATGCCACAGTGGTCACCAATACTGCATTGTACAGTTCCTATCTAAAGCTTCATTAAACACTCAGCCACAGAGGCCATGCCACAGTGGTCACCAATACTGCATTGTACAGAAATGTTCCTATCTAAAGCTTCATTAAACACTCAGCCACAGAGGCCATGCCACAGTGGTCACCAATACTGCATTGTACAGTTCCTATCTAAAGCTTCATTAAACACTCAGCCACAGAAGCCATGCCACAGTGGTCACCAATACTGCATTGTACAGTCCTATCTAAAGCGTCATTAAACACTCAGCCACAGAGGCCATGCCACAGTGGTCACCAATACTGCATTGTACAGAAATGTTCCTATCTAAAGCTTCATTAAACACTCAGCCACAGAGGCCATGCCACAGTGGTCACCAATACTGCATTGTACAGAAATGTTCCTATCTAAAGCTTCATTAAACACTCAGTCACATAGGCCATGCCACAGTGGTCACCAATACTGCATTGTACAGAAATGTTCCTATCTAAAGCTTCATTAAACACTCAGCCACAGAGGCCATGCCACAGTGGTCACCAATACTGCATTGTACAGAAATGTTCCTATCTAAAGCTTCATTAAACACTCAGTCACATAGGCCATGCCACAGTGGTCACCAATACTGCATTGTACAGAAATGTTCCTATCTAAAGCTTCATTAAACACTCAGCCACAGAGGCCATGCCACAGTGGTCACCAATACTGCATTGTACAGAAATGTTCCTATCTAAAGCTTCATTAAACACTCAGTCACATAGGCCATGCCACAGTGGTCACCAATACTGCATTGTACAGAAATGTTCCTATCTAAAGCTTCATTAAACACTCAGCCACAGAGACCATGCCACAGTGGTCACCAATACTGCATTGTACAGAAATGTTCCTATCTAAAGCTTCATTAAACACTCAGTCACAGAGGCCATGCCACAGTGGTCACCAATACTGCATTGTACAGAAATGTTCCTATCTAAAGCTTCATTAAACACTCAGCCACAGAGGCCATGCCAGTGGTCACCAATACTGCATTGTACAGAAATGTTCCTATCTAAAGCTTTATTAAACACTCAGCCACAGAGGCCATGCCACAGTGGTCACCAATACTGCATTGTACAGTTCCTATATAAAGCTTCATTAAACACTCAGCCACAGAGGCCATGCCACAGTGGTCACCAATACTGCATTGTACAGTTCCTATCTAAAGCTTCATTAAACACTCAGCCACAGAGGCCATGCCACAGTGGTCACCAATACTGCATTGTACAGAAATGTTCCTATCTAAAGCTTCATTAAACACTCAGCCACAGAGGCCATGCCACAGTGGTCACCAATACTGCATTGTACAGAAATGTTCCTATCTAAAGCTTCATTAAACACTCAGTCACAGAGGCCATGCTACAGTGGTCACCAATACTGCATTGTACAGAAATGTTCCTATCTAAAGCTTCATTAAACACTCAGCCTGACAGAGGCCATGCCACAGTGGTCACCAATACTGCATTGTACAGTTCCTATCTAAAGCTTCATTAAACACTCAGCTACAGAGGTCATGCCACAGTGGTCACCAATACTGCATTGTACAGTTCCTATCTAAAGCTTCATTAAACACTCAGCTACAGAGGCCATGCCACAGTGGTCACCAATACTGCATTGTACAGTTCCTATCTAAAGCTTCATTAAACACTCAGCCACAGAGGTCATGCCACAGTGGTCACCAATACTGCATTGTACAGTTCCTATCTAAAGCTTCATTAAACACTCAGCTACAGAGGCCATGCCACAGTGGTCACCAATACTGCATTGTACAGTTCCTATCTAAAGCTTCATTAAACACTCAGCTACAGAGGCCATGCCACAGTGGTCACCAATACTGCATTGTACAGTTCCTATCTAAAGCTTCATTACACACTCAGCCACAGAGGCCATGCCACAGTGGTTACCAATACTGCATTGTACAGAAATGTTCCTATCTAAAGCTTCATTAAACACTCAGTCACAGAGGCCATGCCACAGTGGTCACCAATACTGCATTGTACAGAAATGTTCCTATCTAAAGCTTCATTAAACACTCAGTCACAGAGGCCATGCCACAGTGGTCACCAATACTGCATTGTACAGAAATGTTCCTATCTAAAGCTTCATTAAACACTCAGTCACAGAGGCCATGCCACAGTGGTCACCAATACTGCATTGTACAGAAATGTTCCTATCTAAAGCTTCATTAAACACTCAGTCACAGAGGCCATGCCACAGTGGTCACCAATACTGCATTGTACAGAAATGTTCCTATCTAAAGCTTCATTAAACACTCAGTCACAGAGGCCATGCCACAGTGGTCACCAATACTGCATTGTACAGAAATGTTCCTATCTAAAGCTTCATTAAACACTCAGCCTGACAGAGGCCATGCCACAGTGGTCACCAATACTGCATTGTACAGTTCCTATCTAAAGCTTCATTAAACACTCAGCTACAGAGGCCATGCCACAGTGGTCACCAATACTGCATTGTACAGTTCCTATCTAAAGCTTCATTAAACACTCAGCTACAGAGGCCATGCCACAGTGGTCACCAATACTGCATTGTACAGTTCCTATCTAAAGCTTCATTAAACACTCAGCCACAGAGGTCATGCCACAGTGGTCACCAATACTGCATTGTACAGTTCCTATCTAAAGCTTCATTAAACACTCAGCTACAGAGGCCATGCCACAGTGGTCACCAATACTGCATTGTACAGAAATGTTCCTATCTAAAGCTTCATTAAACACTCAGTCACAGAGGCCATGCCACAGTGGTCACCAATACTGCATTGTACAGAAATGTTCCTATCTAAAGCTTCATTAAACACTCAGTCACAGAGGCCATGCCACAGTGGTCACCAATACTGCATTGTACAGAAATGTTCCAATCTAAAGCTTCATTAAACACTCAGCTGACAGAGGCCATGTCACAGTGGTCACCAATACTGCATTGTACAGTTCCTATCTAAAGCTTCATTAAACACTCAGCTACAGAGGCCATGCCACAGTGGTCACCAATACTGCATTGTACAGTTCCTATCTAAAGCTTCATTAAACACTCAGCTACAGAGGCCATGCCACAGTGGTCACCAATACTGCATTGTACAGTTCCTATCTAAAGCTTCATTAAACACTCAGCCACAGAGGCCATGCCACAGTGGTCACCAATACTGCATTGTACAGTTCCTATCTAAAGCTTCATTAAACACTCAGCTACAGAGGCCATGCCACAGTGGTCACCAATACTGCATTGTACAGTTCCTATCTAAAGCTTCATTAAACACTCAGCTACAGAGGCCATGCCACAGTGGTCACCAATACTGCATTGTACAGTTCCTATCTAAAGCTTCATTAAACACTCAGCCACAGAGGCCATGCCACAGTGGTCACCAATACTGCATTGTACAGTTCCTATCTAAAGCTTCATTAAACACTCAGCCACAGAGGCCATGCCACAGTGGTCACCAATACTGCATTGTACAGAAATGTTCCTATCTAAAGCTTCATTAAACACTCAGTCACAGAGGCCATGCCACAGTGGTCACCAATACTGCATTGTACAGAAATGTTCCTATCTAAAGCTTCATTAAACACTCAGCCTGACAGAGGCCATGCCACAGTGGTCACCAATACTGCATTGTACAGTTCCTATCTAAAGCTTCATTAAACACTCAGCTACAGAGGCCATGCCACAGTGGTCACCAATACTGCATTGTACATAAATGTTCCTATCTAAAGCTTCATTAAACACTCAGTCACATAGGCCATGCCACAGTGGTCACCAATACTGCATTGTACAGAAATGTTCCTATCTAAAGCTTCATTAAACACTCAGCCACAGAGGCCATGCCACAGTGGTCACCAATACTGCATTGTACAGAAATGTTCCTATCTAAAGCTTCATTAAACACTCAGTCACAGAGGCCATGCCACAGTGGTCACCAATACTGCATTGTACAGAAATGTTCCTATCTAAAGCTTCATTAAACACTCAGTCACAGAGGCCATGCCACAGTGGTCACCAATACTGCATTGTACAGAAATGTTCCAATCTAAAGCTTCATTAAACACTCAGCCTGACAGAGGCCATGTCACAGTGGTCACCAATACTGCATTGTACAGTTCCTATCTAAAGCTTCATTAAACACTCAGCTACAGAGGCCATGCCACAGTGGTCACCAATACTGCATTGTACAGTTCCTATCTAAAGCTTCATTAAACACTCAGCTACAGAGGCCATGCCACAGTGGTCACCAATACTGCATTGTACAGTTCCTATCTAAAGCTTCATTAAACACTCAGCCACAGAGGTCATGCCACAGTGGTCACCAATACTGCATTGTACAGTTCCTATCTAAAGCTTCATTAAACACTCAGCTACAGAGGCCATGCCACAGTGGTCACCAATACTGCATTGTACAGTTCCTATCTAAAGCTTCATTAAACACTCAGCTACAGAGGCCATGCCACAGTGGTCACCAATACTGCATTGTACAGTTCCTATCTAAAGCTTCATTACACACTCAGCCACAGAGGCCATGCCACAGTGGTCACCAATACTGCATTGTACAGTTCCTATCTAAAGCTTCATTAAACACTCAGCCACAGAGGCCATGCCACAGTGGTCACCAATACTGCATTGTACAGAAATGTTCCTATCTAAAGCTTCATTAAACACTCAGTCACAGAGGCCATGCCACAGTGGTCACCAATACTGCATTGTACAGAAATGTTCCTATCTAAAGCTTCATTAAACATTCAGCCTGACAGAGGCCATGCCACAGTGGTCACCAATACTGCATTGTACAGTTCCTATCTAAAGCTTCATTAAACACTCAGCTACAGAGGCCATGCCACAGTGGTCACCAATACTGCATTGTACAGTTCCTATCTAAAGCTTCATTAAACACTCGGCTACAGAGGCCATGCCACAGTGGTCACCAATACTGCATTGTACAGTTCCTATCTAAAGCTTCATTAAACACTCAGCCACAGAGGTCATGCCACAGTGGTCACCAATACTGCATTGTACAGTTCCTATCTAAAGCTTCATTAAACACTCAGCTACAGAGGCCATGCCACAGTGGTCACCAATACTGCATTGTACAGTTCCTATCTAAAGCTTCATTAAACACTCAGCTACAGAGGCCATGCCACAGTGGTCACCAATACTGCATTGTACAGTTCCTATCTAAAGCTTCATTACACACTCAGCCACAGAGGCCATGCCACAGTGGTCACCAATACTGCATTGTACAGAAATGTTCCTATCTAAAGCTTCATTAAACACTCCGCCACAGAGGCCATGCCACAGTGGTCACCAATACTGCATTGTACAGAAATGTTCCTATCTAAAGCTTCATTAAACACTCAGTCACATAGGCCATGCCACAGTGGTCACCAATACTGCATTGTACAGAAATGTTCCTATCTAAAGCTTCATTAAACACTCAGCCACAGAGACCATGCCACAGTGGTCACCAATACTGCATTGTACAGAAATGTTCCTATCTAAAGCTTCATTAAACACTCAGTCACAGAGGCCATGCCACAGTGGTCACCAATACTGCATTGTACAGAAATGTTCCTATCTAAAGCTTCATTAAACACTCAGCCACAGAGGCCATGCCAGTGGTCACCAATACTGCATTGTACAGAAATGTTCCTATCTAAAGCTTTATTAAACACTCAGCCACAGAGGCCATGCCACAGTGGTCACCAATACTGCATTGTACAGTTCCTATATAAAGCTTCATTAAACACTCAGCCACAGAGGCCATGCCACAGTGGTCACCAATACTGCATTGTACAGTTCCTATCTAAAGCTTCATTAAACACTCAGCCACAGAGGCCATGCCACAGTGGTCACCAATACTGCATTGTACAGAAATGTTCCTATCTAAAGCTTCATTAGGACATTTCAATTAGAATTATGAATCACGATTACCGTTTTATGTTTCCATTGTGTGTTTTACATTTATTTATCGTCGCCACCGGTTGGCCATTTGAGTGACTCCTCCTGAAGAGATTGGTCATTTTTTTCGATTTTTGGAGGATAGTGCAATGATACAGACAGAGACCCATTCCAGTGTCTCCTCTGGTTCTTTTACATGCCTGGTGTATTGCACTGATACATGAGGTGTTGGTTTATAGTTCCATCTGAAAGACTGTTGATATTATGAGTGTCAAATTGGGGATCGAACCTGTGATCCCTGGATTCGCAGTCCAACATGTTAACCACTGGAGCACTGATCCGTCTATGATCAATACCTACAGTGTGTTGGTGTTGGACAAGGCAGAAGATTAGTATGAAAAGTGGAATATAATGGAATGGAAATATGACTCTTCAAGTGAGAGATATATTTGTTGCCCTATGCACAGATTTCTGGTTTGTGGAAGAACAATTTAACCCTTTACTCTGCAACAGAAGAAGAGAATTACTCATGTTGTCTCCATACGGCTGTCCGATTAGCGCAGTGGTTAGCGCGCTCACTTCTCATCAATGCAACCCGGGTTCGATCCTCGGACCTGGGAAGTATGTGAGATGGTACATTGGTCGCCAGATCGGACAGGTGGGTTTTCTCCGGGTGCTCCGGTTTCCTCCCATGCGAATGACCACATTTACACTTTCATCCGCGCCAACGAGTGATTAATATAAGTTGTTAAAACTTGCTTCACAATCGTTGTAAAATATATAAAGTTTACACATTTACACATATACTGCTGATAAGCAATAGGCATACTGTACTATATACTCAATATCTCCGGGAATAGATAACGTAGGTTAACCATTTACTCTGCAACAGAAGAAGTCAATTACTCATTTTATCTCCATACTGCTGATAGGCATTAGGCATAAGGTACTATATACTCAATAATCAATATTATATATCTCCGGGAATAGATAACGGTGTGGAATGGCAGCTCTATGTAGGAAGCAATAAAGATGTTGTATAACGTTTATATGAAGTTACGGATTAAGACACACACACACATATATATATGAGCCACCACACAACAAAACCAACATAGTTCTGATAAAAACACATAACTCCAGAACTGTTAATGATAGAACGATGAACTTGGTACCAAACTGTTGCTCAAATTCTCTATTGTTTGCATGTCTATTTCTATTATCAGTTATTCCAAGCGCAGAGTTTTCCAATAGTGTGTAGCTATGACGACAATGGTCTGGATGTTCCAGACGGTCTCCAAGGTGACGTAGACCAGATAATCAACCGCAACCATTTCCGCTCCAGTAGCAGCGAAAATGAGGCAGACGAGGAATTGGACTCGCCTAGCGAAATGACAATCTTAAGGCCAAAAAATACTCGACGGAAAGTGCGCATTGCCAGTGATAAAAGTTACGGTAAGCGTTATGTTAGTCGTTGAATGACATGTGGTTTACAACAGGGAAAATTAAGTAAGGAAATATTTGCAACTTTTGTCTTCGGATCTCGTTTTGAGTTGTGTTTCTTACCAAGCTACTAAATATACAGACAGTACATGGGATTATGATCTAAATCTCTCGCAAAACCTTCATCTTGCAGTTTGAACAGGGTGAGCATTTACTTGACATAAATAGCGCATTCGCTTCAGGTGCGAAAGGTCCGGAGTTCGAGCCCCGCTGGAGCCGTTACGATTGTGCCCTTAGGCAAGGCATTTAAATTCCACATTGCCTCTTCTCTCTCCCTCGTGGCGATGGATTCTATCAGGAATGAGGTCTCGAGAGTGATTAATATAAGTTGAAAGAACTTGTTTCGCAATCAAGCTAAAATAAATTTGTATAAAGTGACATAAATAACTCTTGTGTCAATAACAATAACTGTAGAAATTCCCCTGAAACCTCATTTATTTCAGATTCATTCACAATATATTCAGAAATATTCTGGACACATAATTCATTTCAATATACCTGTACTGAGAAATGTTCTGGACACATGGTTTCAGATTCATTAACAATATACTGAGAAATATTGATTCAATACCACTATAGTCAGATAAGTTCTGGACACATGGTTTCAGATTCAATAACAATATACTGAGAAATATTGATTCAATACCACTATATTCAGATAAGTTCTGGACACACGATTTCAGATTCAATAACAACATACATGGCATCAGTGATCATAATGTAGTCGAAATAAAAGTCAACACATCCGCAAGGATATGTTATCAAAAGACTCGCAGGATTCCACTCTATAAGAAAGCAAACTGGCAGGCCATTAAACAGTCATTATGTGACTATCACCAGGTTATGACCAACGAATGTAAATATACCGCACTAAACACTGAAGAGCTATGGGAACACTTCTCTCATGCTCTAAACACCCTTACAGATAAATGGATTCCATCCAAACAGTCATCGTTAAGAGATCACCTACCCTGGGTCAATCAGAGTGTTAAGCGAATGATTAGAAGGCGAAATAGGGCCTTTAAAAATACTAGGAAGTCAAGTACGCCTTCAAATCTCAAGAAATTCCTGGATCTAAAACATTTAGTGCAGAAAAAAGTCAAATCATACCTGGAAAACATCCTAAATCTAAACAGTGCTGATGCCTCCCATCCTTACAGACCAAACACCAAGAAACTTTATTCCATCCTTAAGCATTCCAAGCAAGATTCCAAATCAATGTCACCCCTAAAGCATGAAAACAAATTTCATCATGAAGAAGCTGCTAAAGCCACAGCACTGAACAAACAGTTTCAGTCTGTCTTCAGCCCCAAATCCCCACTAAGACTTACCTCCATTTGTAAAATGAAAATTCAGGACACAAATGGAAACCTGAATGGTCAATCCACGCCAAACATGAAAGAGATCACAGTAAGCTCAAATGGCATAGAGAAACTTCTCAATAACCTGAACCCCCACAAGGCTAGTGGTCCTGACCTAATTAAGCCAATCATACTTAAAACCCTGTCTAAAGAACTCTCACCTATCCTTGAAGTCTTATTCCAAAAATCCTTCAACGAAGGATCACTGCCGGCCCAGTGGAAGTCAGCAAATGTTGCTCCCATTTACAAAAAAGCGGACAAGTCAAACCCCGCCAACTATACATAGTTCCCACGGCAGTCAAAAACACTGATAACATCTTATCTTGGCAGCCATTTTGACTGGCAAGTTTTATTAACTGCAATTTCATGATTTTACTAGTAATTCTTTAATTGCAATAACTTTATTAATTTTGGTTTCTTAATATAACATTTGGTATGATTTTAAAGGTATTGAAATGTACTTTTTAAATATTAATTTATTTTTTGACAATGATGTATGGATTATAAATTATAAGGACTTAACTTGCACCTATTTTTGAAAGTCTATTTTCACAGTTGAAATATTAATATACAGGTAAATTATTATGTATTCATTATTGATATGAAATTTGTGAAATGATACAAAAAATATGTCCATTGAGAGCTTTCCAAACATATATGAACCATGGTGATGGGATGAAAAATAAATATTTTATGAAGAAAACAAAATTACGCTACTATATATTATATATAATATCTGATCAACTTTGCCATTCAAAATGGCAGCCACAGTAGGAATGATGACGTCACACGGGAACTATGTATAGGCCTATCTCACTGACATGTGTTCTATGCAAGGTACTAGAACATATAGTTTCCTCCTCGTTAGTAAAACACTTCACTAACCACAGTATTCTGTACCATTTGCAGCATGGTTTTAGAGAAAAACGGTCATGCGTGACCCAACTAGTAATGCTAGTCAATGACTTGGTTACCTCTGTCTACAATAAGCATCAGGTAGATCTCATCCTATTAGACTTCAGTAAGGCTTTCGATAAGGTCAATCACGAGAAAGTACTACTAAAAATGCATGAATATGGAGTCAGAGGTCAAACATTAAGGTGGATTAAGAGTTTTCTAGATAATAGACTCCAGTCAGTTGTCCTTAATGGTATTAGTTCAGAGGCCATTCCGGTGTCCTCTGGAGTCCCACAGGGATCCGTACTTGGACTCCTGCTTTTCATAGCCTACATAAACGACCTCCCACAAAACATCAGTTCCAAAGTCCGCATCTTTGCAGATGATACTGCAGTCTATCTATCACTGACATCTGCAAATGAATCGGTCACACTCCAAAACGATCTTAAGAGATTAGAAGAGTGGGAGTTGGAGTGGGACATGGAATTTAACCCCTCCAAATGGCAAGTTATCCACGTCACCAGAAGGAAACATCCTATTCCCAGCAAATTTAAACTCTATGGAGTCCTACTTGAGTCGGTCACCTCAGCCAAATACCTTGGCATGGATATCTCAAATAACTTGTCGTGGGACACTCACATAAAAAGGTCAACAAAGAAAGGATTTCTATGTAGAAACCTCCAGGTCAAATCTGAACCCCTTAAGACCATGGCTTACCAGACACTAGTGAGACCCCAGCTTGAATATGGCTCTGAGATCTGGTCGCCCCATACCCAAACATTGATAGACCAAATTGAAGGTGTCCAGCGAAGAGCAGCCCGTTGGATAAAGGCTGACTTCTATCGTACCTCTAGTGTTACAGACATGCTACATTCCCTAAATCTACGCAGACTAGATCAACGGTGTATTGACAATAGGTTATCCCTTATGTATAAAATTCATAATGATCTTGTTGCTATTCCCATTGAAAATTACCTAGTTCCTCTCTCCCATCCTGCTCGCCATTGCCATTCCTTAAGCTATAGGTTAATTACAGCAACTACAGACTACTACAAGTTTTCCTTTTTTCCAAGAACAATCTACCATTGGAACCACCTCCCTCCTGACATTGTCCATTTCCCTACCATAGAGCAATTCAATACGGCAGTTTGCCATATTGAACATGCCAGTCCCTAGTTGTTCTGCGTAGCTGCTTTTAAACTTTTACCACAACTTATTTTCATTACCTTCTTAAATTATACTTTTAACTACTCATACTTTTAACTTCTTTGCGGTATTTGGCGCGCAACATGTATACGTCCCCGCGAGGGGTTCGACATTAGCGGAAGATAGATAGATAGATAGACATGTACTGAGAAATATTGATTCAATATCACCATATTCAGGAAAGTTCTGGACACATGATTTCAGATTCATTAAGTCGTCACAGTAGCGTACAAGGCGAGTCCGACTCTGAGAACGAGAGTTTGATTCATACGATAACCAACAAGCTTGGCAGTATTTTCACAACAGATAGTAGCGAAGATGCCGACATCAGTGAGACTGATGACAATGATGAGGGGCTCGACTGGAGCCTCGATAAACCTATCTTTTTAACTCCACAGGGACCCGTGAAGTTCCGAACTGGTTTGTTTCTGATGTTGTGTCTTGTGTAGATTTTGTATCTGTAATGTTACTGAAATCAATGCTTTCTGCTTTGTGAAGAATAGATTACATTGAAGTGGGTGTGTAGTCTCCAACTACTTAACCTGTTACTCCACATAGGCACCATACAGCACCACTATAACTTCCTACATATAGCTGTCTGATTAGCGCAGTGGTTAGCATGTTACCTTCTCACCAATGCAACCCAGGTTCAATCGTTGGATTGGGAAGTATGTGAGATGATACGGTGGGTTTTTTCCGGGTACACCGGTTTCCTCCCACACGAATGACCACAGATATGCTGTCATCCGCGGCAACGAGAGTGATTAATATAAGTTGTTATGGCTTGTTTCGCAATTATTGTAAAATAAATAAAAGTTTAAACTTTTTTTTTTCCATTGCCACCGGTCCGCACCATTATCATTCTCTATAGATATTTGAGTATATAGTACAGTGCGCCTACTACTTATCAGCAATATGGAGATAGAATGAGTAATTGGCTTCTACTGTTGCTGAGTAAATGGTTAACCTACGTTATCTATTATCATAGATATTGATTATTGAGTATATAGTACAGTATGCCTATTGCTTATCAGCAGTATGGAGATAGCATGAGTAATTGGCCTCATCTGATGCTGAGTACGAAACGATGAATTTAGCACAAGCGTGGCCTCATCATGCCGAAACAACATAATAGACTTGCAGTCAATTGCACAGTGTTGTGTATTAGAACCATATTTCCTAAATCAATAGAATATCCATCTCTGTACAAGAGAGGTGATTTGTTTGTTTCACTGTGTCATCGAATTATGTTTCACCGAACGAAGCATTGAATGCATTACTATCATGAGCCGTGATGCTCTTAGTTGATGCTGTGGAAGTCATGATAGCGCAGTGGATGAGCGTTCGCTTCTGGTGCGAAAGGTCCGGAGTTCGAGTTCGAGCCCTGCTCGAGCCGTTACGATTGTACCCTTAGGCAAGGCATTTAAATTCCACATTGCCTCCTCTCTCTCGTGGCGATGGATTCCATCAGGAATGAGATCTCGAGAGTGATTAATATAAGTTGAAAGAACTTGTTTCGCAATCGAGCTAAAACAAATTTGTATAAACTAATGCTCTTAGTTATATTTTTGTTTGATGAGGATCAGCAGCCTGTGTTCTTTTAACACTGCCTGCTGAGTAAATTAAATCACATTTGCAAACAGCATAGATCCAGATCAGACGCGGCATTATGCCGCATCTGATCAGGATCTATGCTGTTTGCTGTTCAGCGAAGTATTTAGCTCCACTGATCTGGCTCTATGCTGTTTGCAAAAGTGATTTTTATCTGCCGGTAGCATGCAACGGGTTAAATAGTCTATTCTATGCATTAATAACACACAGCATGATTGTAGTGATTTCAGAAACATTTCGTATTGTAAAGTTGTTAGACTTCCTTTAGTTTCCTCTTTTACCAGTTTTACCCCGTTATTGTTCAGGTATGCACAATTACCCTGGTGTAATGGATATTTCACCAACAGTTATTATAATGTTTTGTGAATTGCTAGACAAAAGGGTGAGTCGGATGTGTGACAGTGTATTTGAAGTGATGTCATAGACATGCATCAATGATTTTTGGCATCATAAAAGATAATGTAAAAAATGTAATTTTAAAATTCGAGCTTCAAATTATTCTGGGTTACAATTACTCGGTGTATAATTTCCCACTCAAAATATATTATAATGACCATTGCCCACATGGTTCGCTGGCGGCAAAGGTAAATTAGCTCAATCATCATCATAATGATTTCGAAATACATTTTCCGCGCAATGCATATCCAACAGATACCCTTCTGTCTGATTTACCGTTTCTTAACCCATTTCATTCTGGATACCGTTCAAACAGTATTTGCAAAGAACATAGAGCCAGATCAACCGCCATGGAGCGTTCCGTCTGATCAGGCTCTATGCTGTTTGCTATTCAGATGATCTTGCTATGACACTTGGCTATGTAGCAAACAACATAGATCCAGATCAACCGCCATGGAGCGTTCCGTCTGATCAGGCTCTATGCTGTTTGCTATTCAGATGATCTTGCTATGACACTTGGCTATGTAGCAAACAACATAGATCCAGATCAGCCACAGCGGCAGCTGATCTGGATCTATGTTGTTTGCAAAAGCCTTTAAATGTATCCAGAATAAAACGGGTTAAATCCTTTATAATCAGTGTACTTGTATATGTATGTGTTTTATGTCCGAATAGGAATCCGGTCACCAGGTATTATATTCTACTGTTGTCACCTTCTGTATATACCGGTTTGTGTCCAAGGGAATTCCGGTCGTCGGGTATTATTCGAGAATCATTACCATGTTCTGCTTTGTTTGTACACCTTGTTCTGTTTATTGTTACATGGCATGTATTTAACCATGTATGGCTTAAACCTGTCCCAAAACAGACGGATCTGTAGTCCAGTGGTAACACACTGGACTGGTAATCCAGGGGTCGCAGGTCTGATCCCCCGTCTGACCCTAAGAAAATTAACAGTCTTTCAGATGGGACTTTAAACCGAGGTCTCGTGTCGGTGCTGTACACCGTGCACATAAAAGAACCAGAGGAGACTCTGGAATGGGTCTCTGTCAGTATCATTGCACTATCCTCCAAAAATCTAAAATGACTAATCTCTGCAGGAGGCTTCGCTCATATGGGTAACCGGTAGCGATGATAAATAAACGTAAAACACAAACCTTTCCCAAACATAAGTGCCCCCTCATCACTAACAGGCGCGTAGCAACTTGTATGCAAAAACTGCAGAAAGCTGCATACACATCATTTGGAAAATTAATTAGTTCAAAAATGAAATAAAACACTGAAGGGAGGGTACCAGAGGATATATAAAGAAAATCTATAAATTCTGCCTCCTATTGTCTGTGCTACCAGTCTTGCATGCACATAATGGAGCAAGACTTATTACTTTTGCCTTCACCATCTGTCTGTCTGCTGTAGCTTGTCTGCACATCTTCATGATTAGTTATTGGGTTTGCTGCTGACCCTCCACAGAGTTATGTGTGGTCATTACATGGGGTCATTACAATCAATGGAGGGGGTGAGGCGTTATATTGCAATCTATGGAGGGGGTGAGGCGTTAGGAAGGATTACCTATTATAGTGGTTCTACCAGTCTGTGCTTGTCTGTGCTTGAAACAATTCCCAGATGGATACCTGAGCTCTTCCAGCTGAACATATAGCTATGAAGGATTACCTATTAGTGGTTCTACCAGTCTGTGCTTGTCTGTGCTTGAAACAATGCCCAGATGGATACCTGAGCTCTTCCAGCTGAACATATAGCTATGAAGGATTACCTATTAGTGGTTCTACCAGTCTTTGCTTGTCTGTGCTTGAAACAATACCCAGATGGATACCTGAGCTCTTCCAGCTGAACATATAGCTATCTAACCTCAGCTGTTTGTGCGATTCTGAATTCAGATACAAAAACATTTTGTACGGAAAACTAACATGTCAGGCATATTGCGGTTCTACTTATGTTGCGGGTCAATTCTATAATGAGTGTTATGAAAAAGTTGGCAGTTTCTTACGGAGGTTGGTGCACCCAAGTACTGGTTAACCGTTGGAGCCTGCCCAGGAAAGGTGTTGTTAGGTAAGCTGCCCACCGGCGATATAGCCCAAAATGGTGCTGATGCAGGCGTAAAACCCGAAATATAACATAACATAATGAGTGAAAGCTGAAAGCCATTTTACCTGTTCAAAATGACCGTCACAGTTTTTAAAAGATTGTTATTCTAAAATTGTATTCGTTTCAACACCAGTATTACCTAACTTGTGCAGTTAAGAATCCAATCTGTTTAATTAACCCTTACTGTGCTGGAAACGAGTATATTCGTTTTTGCAAACTGCATAGAGCCTGATCAGACGGCACAGAATGTGCACAGAACGTGCCACTGATGCTGTTTTCTATTCTAGTGGAGCTAAAACACTTGTCTCAACATCAAACAACATAGATCCTGATCAGATACGGATTTACGCTGCAGATAGGGATCTATGGGGTTTGCACATTCCTTCCAATTTATTCAGCATCTTGGGGATTATGAAATTTAATGTAATTGAATATTAATGACTAGGTTATTCTTTTGTATTGTTTCGTTCAACTCTATTCATAGATCCATTTCAATATAACGAATCATAATATTTAACCCTTTCAACCCCAAATAGGCTTATGAAAAGTGTAGATCCAGATGAGCCGGCTCGTAACGAGCCGTCTCATCAGGATCTGCACTTTTTTGCCAGTAATAATTATTACTATTTTTAGATAAAATTACCCATTTTGATAAATGAACTGGTCCAAATGTAATTTTCTTATTAATTTATTGGTCTAAAAATAGCATGCACCAGTCCATGTCAGTTACTTGGGGTTGAATGGGTTAAGGAATGAATCTATACAGATCATTTTTGGTTCGTCTTATTGAAATATCTAGCATACGAAAGTTACATTCGCATACAGTGTAATTTTATTTTCATTGAACAGGAAAATAACTTTAAGCTTGTATTTTGCGACGCCTTATTCTTCTGGATTGTCTGCCGGAATTCTCCAAACAATTGTGATGCCTTTGTCTTCTGGATTGTCTGCCGGAATTCTGCAAACAATTGTGATGCCTTTGTCTTCTGGATTGTCTGCCTGAATTCTCCAATCAATTGTCTGTTTGCCTGCATTCTCATACACATTCAAATATGTTATTTTGTTCTACAGTTCTCATCTGAAAACTATGTATTTCTGTACTTTATTCTGACCCGAGATTAGCATATAGAATGTACCATGCATTATGAGATTGCTGGGTAAGTATTCATGTATACATGTATGCACCCAATGTGGACACCTCTCATTCCAATGGGGGTGGCTTTAAGCTATTTCTATAACAAAGATAACAGTCCCCCATGAATGATGAGAGGGTGGAACAGTCCCCCATGAATGATTAGAGGGTGGAACAGTCCCCCATGAATGATTAGAGGGTGGAACAGTCCCCCATGAATGATTAGAGGGTGAAACAGTCCCCCATGAATGATGAGAGGGTGGAACAGTCCCCCATGAATGATGAGAGGGTGGAACAGTCCCCCATGAATGATTAGAGGGTGAAACAGTCCCCCATGAATGATGAGAGGGTGGAACAGTCCCCCATGAATGATTAGAGGGTGGAACAATCCCCCATGGCTGATGAGAGGGTGGAACAGTCCCCCATGAATGATTAGAGGGTGGAACAGTCCCCCATGAATGATTAGAGGGTGAAACAGTCCCCCATGAATGATGAGAGGGTGGAACAGTCCCCCATGAATGATTAGAGGGTGGAACAATCCCCCATGGCTGATGAGAGGGTGGAACAGTCCCCCATGAATGATGAGAGGGTGAAACAGTCCCCCATGAATGATGAGAGGGTGGAACAGTCCCCCATGGCTGATGAGAGGGTGGGACAGTCCCCCATGAATGATTAGAGGGTGAAACAGTCCCCCATGAATGATGAGAGGGTGGAACAGTCCCCCATGAATGATTAGAGGGTGAAACAGTCCCCCATGAATGATGAGAGGGTGGAACAGTCCCCCATGAATGATGAGAGGGTGGAACAGTCCCCCATGAATGATTAGAGGGTGGAACAATCCCCATGGCTGATGAGAGGGTGGAACAGTCCCCCATGAATGATTAGAGGGTGGAACAGTCCCCCATGAATGGTGAGAGGGTGGAACAGTCCCCCATGAATGATGAGAGGGTGGAACAGTCCCCCATGAATGGTGAGAGGGTGGAACAGTCCCCCATGAATGACACGACTGAAAAATGTTTTTATGATAGAAAATGAGGTGCTAAATTGCTCTAGACGACCAAACATGACGTTATAATAGACGTCGCAAATCACGTCACTGCAGCTTGAATCTGCAAACATTCACGTTGACTACATTTCAACATGCAGCGGCTAGATACCGGTACTACAAGTCCAAGACGGTGACATCGTGTAATTGACATCAACTGTGAGAAGTGATCATATGAGCGTACCGGTGTCACATGAGATTTTCACCCGCGCGATATTTTCACCCGTGGGTGAAAAAAATGCCATGAGATTTTCACCCCCCCCCCCAATATTTTAACCCTAACCCTAACCAAGTCTCATAGGGGGGGGGGGGGGTGAAAATCTCATGGCATTTTTTTCACCCGCGGGTGAAAATGCCACGCGATATTTTCACCTGCGGGTGAAAAAATAGGCGGGTGAAAATATCATATGACATCGGCAAATAATATATGCATAGTTTGTGTATGCATAGTTTGTGTATGCATAGTTTGTGTACGCATAGTTTATGTACATATTGTTTGTTTACGCATAGTTTGTGTACGTATAGTTTGTGTACAGTCTGGCTTTCCCCGTATTAAGTATCAACAGATAATCTACAGTATATATACAATGGATACTTTACTGTAAAACATTGTTATTAATTAATGAATTGATTTTGATGAAATCACATTTATCATACCGCAACATCTTGCTTAGGATCAACAGTAAGAACAAAGGATTCCAACTGAACATACCAATATACATTTAGAGGTAAATCAGACTTTATCTGGCAGGGGAGGTAATCGATAAACTAGCAATATCACTCATTCACACACACACAATTCTTAAACATGCAAATTTCTTTGCTTAATCGTTCGCCCAACATGCATTCAATAATATTTATGCATATTTATATTTACTTATTCCCAGGTCCGGAGAGATTTGATGAAATAGATGGATTACCATCAACAGATATAGGGGAACCGGAGGTGAATTTTGATGATGAGGGTGTGTGTATGTACCTGATCATGTCCTCACCGGATAAACTGCTGCTAAACGTCACCCCACAAGCCATCAATATCATCCGAGATGTCCTACAGGTAAGTGTGCAAATGAAACTCTTCATTGGAGAAATCATGTTTGGTGTCTCTATACATAGTTGTCATGTGACATCATCATATTCTACTGTTGTTAACATTGGTATTATATGCATTGTATTTTGCTTTCTTCATCAAATATTTATTTTTCATCCCATATATAACCATGGTTCATACGTTGTTGGAAATGGAAAGCTCTCAATGGACATATTGTTTTCGTACCATATCACAAATTTCGTATCACTAACGAATAAATAATAATTTCTCTGAATATTATTGATTTCATCTGTGAAAATAGAATTTCAAAAATAGGTGCAAGTTAAATTCTTATAAATTATAATCCATACATCCTTGTCAAAAAATAAATTAATATTTAAAAAGTGCATTTCAATACCTTTAAAATGACACCAAGTTTTATTACAAGTATAGAATTACTAGGAAAATCCTGAAATTGCCATTTATAAAACTTGCCAAACAAAATGGCAGCCAAGATAAGTATTTTCACAGGCTGTGGGAACTATATATTGCACATTAGTAATTTCCCCTGGTATGAAACCAATAAATTACTACGGTACATGTAAATTTGCAAATGAAGCTCCTTATTGCAGAAGTCACATTTGGTGTCTTTACAGTACAATATAATATGTTATGAAAACATTTCCCATTAGAAGTCACATTTGGTGACAGTCTTTACTGCACATTAATAGTAATCTCCCCTTCTGGTATGAAACCAATAAATTACTACAATTAAGTTTGCACATGAAACTCTTTATTGGAAATAATGTCCTGACATTCATTTGGCAGTTATGTTTACCACTAGCATGGAAAAAGTTATGATTGAAGATCATGCTAAACATCTTGTGTAAGTCGTGATAGCGCAGTGGATGCACGTTTGCTTCAGGTGCGAAAGGTCGAGCCCCGCTGGAGCTGTTATGATTGTGCCCTTAGGCAAGGCATTTAAATTCCACGTTGCCTCTTCTCTCTCCCTCGTGGCGATGGATTCCATCAGGAATGAGTTCTCGAGAGTGATTAATAAGTTGTAAGAACTTGTTTCACAATCGAGCTAAAATAAATTTGTATAAACTAACATCTTGTAAGGGAAACTGTTTGCCTCTTTCAGTCCATAGACAAGTCAAATCCAGACGATCTTATGGATACAAAGAAACTCCCAGCCCTGGCAATCTATAACAAGGTAAGGGAACTATATCACAGAGTTGAACTTGATCATCATTTTGATTTAATTTAATCTTGATTTTAATAAAACAAACTTGTGATACTAATCTATGACTATAACAATATCCAGTGAACATGACGTAATCTCCAGTGAACATGACGTAAACTCCAGTGAACATGACCGTGTTAGTATGACGTTATGTTATATGTTATATGTTATATTTCGGGTTTTACGCCTGCATCAGCACCATTTTGGGCTATATCGCCGGCGGGCAGTTTACCTAACAACACCTTTCCTGGGCAGGCTCCAGCGGTTAACCAGTACTTGGGTGCACCAACCTCCGTAAGAAACTGCCAACTTTTTCATATAAATGAGACACGGTCTGAGCGGGGCTCGAACCCGTGACCATCAGTGATGATAGGTTACAGTGGTATACAAGTCAGCGACCTTAACCACTCGACCACGGAGGCGGACTAGTATGACGTAATATCCAGTGAACATGACAATGTTAGTACGACGTAATATCCAGTGAACATGACCATGTTAGTATGACGTAATATCCAATGAACATGACCATGTTAGTATGACGTAATCTACAGTGAACATGACAATGTTAGTATGACGTAATATCCAGTGAACATGACCATGTTAGTATGACGTAATATCCAGTGAACATGTTAGTATGACGTAATATCCAGTGAACATGACAATGTTAGTATGACGTAATATCCAGTGAACATGACCATGTTAGTATGACGTAATATCCAGTGAACATGACATAATATCCAGTGAACATGACCGTGTTAGTATGATGTAATATCCAGTGAACATGACCGTATTAGTATGATGTAATATCCAGTGAACATGACCGTGTTAGTATGATGTAATATCCAGTGAACATGACCGTATTAGTATGATGTAATATCCAGTGAACATGACCGTATTAGTATGATGTAATATCCAGTGAACATGACCGTGTTAGTATGATGTAATATCCAGTGAACATGACCGTATTAGTATGATGTAATATCCAGTGAACATGACCGTGTTAGTATGACGTAATATCCAGTGAACATGACCGTGTTAGTATGACGTAATATCCAGTGAACATGACCGTGTTAGTATGACGTAATATCCAGTGAACATGACTGTGTTAGTACAACGTAATCTCCAGTGAACATGACCATGTTAGTATGACGTAATATCCAGTGAACATGTTAGTATGACGTAATATCCAGTGAACATGACAATGTTAGTATGACGTAATATCCAGTGAACATGACCATGTTAGTATGATGTAATATCCAGTGAACATGACCGTGTTAGTATGATGTAATATCCAGTGAACATGACCGTATTAGTATGATGTAATATCCAGTGAACATGACCGTATTAGTATGATGTAATATCCAGTGAACATGACCGTGTTAGTATGATGTAATATCCAGTGAACATGACCGTATTAGTATGATGTAATATCCAGTGAACATGACCGTGTTAGTATGACGTAATATCCAGTGAACATGACCGTGTTAGTATGACGTAATATCCAGTGAACATGACCGTGTTAGTATGACGTAATATCCAGTGAACATGACTGTGTTAGTACAACGTAATCTCCAGTGAACATGACCATGTTAGTATGACGTAATATCCAGTGAACATGACCGTGTTAGTACGACGTAATCTCCAGTGAACATGACCGTGTTAGTACGACGTAATCTCCAGTGAACATGACAATGTTAGTACGATGTAATCTCCAGTGAACATGACCGTGTTAGTACGACGTAATCTCCAGTGAACATGACAATGTTAGTACGACGTTATCTCCAGTGAACATGACCATGTTAGTACGACGTAATATCCAGTGAACATGACTGTGTTAGTACGACGTAATCTCCAGTGAACATGACCGTGTTAGTATGACGTAATATCCAGTGAACATGACCATGTTAGTATGACGTAATATCCAGTGAACATGACAATGTTAGTATGACGTAATCTCCAGTGAACATGACAATGTTAGTATGACGTAATATCCAGTGAACATGACAATGTTAGTATGACGTAATATCCAGTGAACATGACATAATATCCAGTGAACATGACAATGTTAGTACGACGTAATATCCAGTGAACATGACCGTGTTAGTATGACGTAATATCCAATGAACATGACCATGTTAGTATGACGTAATATCCAGTGAACATGACAATGTTAGTATGACGTAATATCCAGTGAACATGACAATGTTAGTATGACATAATATCCAGTGAACATGACCGTATTAGTATGACGTAATCTCCAGTGAACATGACCGTATTAGTATGACGTAATCTCCAGTGAACATGACCATGTTAGTATGACGTAATATCCAGTGAACATGACAATGTTAGTATGACGTAATATCCAGTGAACATGACCGTATTAGTATGACGTAATCTCCAGTGAACATGACCGTATTAGTATGACGTAATCTCCAGTGAACATGACCGTGTTAGTATGACGTAATATCCAGTGAACATGACAATGTTAGTATGACGTAATATCCAGTGAACATGACCGTGTTAGTATGACGTAATCTCCAGTGAACATGATTTGCTATTGGTTATCCTCGGAAACTACTACTAAATAAGTTCTAAATAGAGCTACAGTCAAACCTGTGTTAGTGGTCACCTCCATTAAGCAGCCAACCTGTATTAAGCAGCCAGTTTACAGATTCCAGATTCCCAATATGTTGTTTTTTATTATACATTTGACCTCTATTAAGCAGACACCTGTGCTAAGCAGCCACTTTCTGTGATTCCCTTGGCTGGCTGCTTAAGACAGGTTTATTGAAATAGAAACACCCTGCAGTTTGTTAAATATATAATTATATATTACAAACTTGTTATGTAACTATGACTATGTAGTATGTACATATATAAACCATTTATTGAGAATGATTCATATGACGCAGACGGATCTGTAGTCCAGCGGTAACATGCCCATTTGATCCCCCATCTGACACTAATAAAATTAACAGTCTTTAAGATGGGACTTTAATCCGAGGTCTCGTGTCGGTGGTGTATACCGTGCACGTAAAAGAACCAGAGAAGACTCTGGAATGGTCTGTCTGTATCATTGCACTATCCTCCAAAAATCTAAAATGACTAATCTCTTCATGAGGCGTCGCTCATATGGGTAACCGGTAGCGATGATAAATAAACGTAAAACAACGATAGCTGATTAGATTATTGAGTAATTTGATTGACAGGCAGCGACTGGTTCATTACTAGAATGGTTGTTACCGTGTACCACTCGTTACAAAACCAGTATTACCGAAATATTTCAATAAAGAAATCCAACGTCTATTTTTGTTCATTCCACTTCCTCCTTGTTCCATTTCCCCATAATAAAATCCTAGATAGAGAGCGTACCGGCAGCTCTTATGACACCGTTGAGAGTTTCTAACACAGATGTGCTATACTATACCACTCAACCACATTTTGGATGTAAATCTAACCGGTCATACTGTCTACTGCTATAATATTGCAGTAATATCCTCTGCTCTTTGGATATGTTGATTGCATGCATGTACATACTTGGATTTAGGTAATTATTGTGTTGTATTTTTCTTCTAGCTTGGTGTTGATACAGATGTTATACTTCATAAAACAGTGAAAGTAAGTGTAAACAATGTACAAGTCAATCAGCCATAGAATCCAAGATGGGCTTGGTCAGTGGTTAACACATACATATATTGCACCGTATATTCCTGGCAATAAGTCGATCTCGGCCACAAATCGAGGGTTGAGGCTTGAAAATGCTAATTTTAAGCTGGATCCTTCGATAAGTCGAGGGTACTAAAAGCTGGATCCTACGATAAGTCGAGGGTACTTTGTGAACTTACCAGTATGACATTCGTTACAACAATTGTTTTTCTCTCATTTTTGAATGAAACTGAGCTCAATTTGAGATATCTGGTTTACTTTTTTCCATTACAAATCATAGAAAATACACTGATGCAAAACAACAATTTATGAAGTGAGTTTATCAGCTTTTCTATGGTTTATAATGTACATATTTGTCTAAACAAATTGTTATAAATCTAATAAAAACATAAAGTTCCAACAAATAAAAAAAACTTATTTTTTCAAAATTATTTGTTTGCTTGTTTCTCATGCATAAGTCGACCTTGAACTTTCATCGCATTTCTGGACGAGAAAAAGGGCGACTTGTGGCCTGGAATATACGGTAGATAAGAGAAGAAGCTGGGACACCTGTGTCCTATGGACACACGTTCTTAATTACATTGTACATTGATATCCCATATGAATTGTGAATAGCGCCATATTTTTCAATTTATTAATCCAATGATCAGATCGCGTCTGTTCACACTATATAATTACCATTGAATGCATAATTATTATTAGGTGACTTATAGGCCCACGGGGCCGAGTTCGTCTTCTTGTTGTTTAATATTTGCTATATATATTTGTTGAAACGTGCACATGTCACGTTAATAAAAACTTACTTACTTACTTACATACCTGCCTATAAGACAGGATTTCTGTCACCAGATTATGTCCTCAAAGTGATTTCCCGTTATAATTACGTCAAGACTTCCTTTAAATCATCGTTCGTCATATCGTTAACATTATGTACCAATTGACCTAGAAATATGCACAATTTAAAGTTTATTTACAAATTAAGAGGATCGTTTTTTTATACTTTATTTATTTTACAACAATTGCGAAGCAAGTTTTAACAACTTATATTAATCACTCTCGTTGGCTCGGATGAAAGCGTAAATGTGGTCATTCATGTGGGAGGAAACCAGAGTACCCGGAGAAAAATCATCTGTCCGATCTGGTGACCATTGTACCATCTCACATACTTCCCTGTCCGAGGATCGAACCGGTCGCATTGGTGAGAAGCGAGCGCGCTAACCACTGCGCTAATCGGACAGCCTCTGAATCTCTCAGGATCTCTCACCCGATCAGGTTCCTTCCAGATTGTTTACACATGTGTACATATAAGAAAATATGTGATGGCTGTATTAAACTGAATACATGCAAAGTTATGTGATAACATACTGTTTTTCATGAACTGGTTGGTAGCCTGGTCCAACGATTCAGTAGAGCTTATGATCAATAATGTGCAAATTCACCATATATTTGATCTGACGTTACTAGATAGCTTTGCAACTGTAGATGTACATCCGTGATCCAGTGCTAGGGCATCGTATTTGGAACCGAGTGGTCCCGGGTTCCATACCCGGTCATGGAAATTTCGCAATCGAGCTAAAAATAAAATTTGTATAAACTAAGGCAAGTATGTAGTGCACTTCAGCAAGGCATCTCATATGAATTGCTTAGTACTGGTTAGCCACTTAAGCCGGCTAAGCCTGGCAAGAAAAAACATGTCTAGGTCACCGTAATGGATTTGACATAAATAAAACATTGTTTGTTTACAATCAATTGCACGAGAAGTATTATTTTCAGATCCATGATGATTATGTACACGGATGCTGTATTTGTAACCCAGGCGACATGCGCCACACAGCGCCACCTAATGTAGATGACATCAATATAATCACTGAAGAGGAAGATGAAGAAGACGAAGCCTCGCTCAGGTAACTATGTATACAAACCATGGCAACAAAGGCACACAAACCATGGCAACCAAGGCACACAAACGAGTTTGTCAGTAAATCTATCCCACAATTATATCTCCCCGAATCGGGGGAGACATATTGTTTTTGCCATGTCTGTCGATTGATAATAAAAGCAAACTTTATATTATGTAGCCATAGTCGATGTGTTGCACAGTGCCACCTGCCATTAATGAATCTTTATTTTCATTGTTTAATTTATTTCTTATCAAAGGAACTGGTTTTTATAATTGTAGCAGCCAAAGAAGACCGTTGACCTTTGTGAACCAGACTCTAGCAGATGCGGGGCATACACTTATCAGTGCAGGGGCCTTTGTGTTTGATGATGATGTCATGTCTGGTGTCCAGCTTGATAGAGATGGTGTCCAGATACAGGTACAACAATGTAAAACTGTAATGGTAGATTAGTATAAAGTAAAGTGTTTGTTTATTATAGTGTCACCCCTATTTAAAGGGCCAGCCATTTCTGACTTATGAGACACCTCTTTTTTATGAACATCAGTACTTCCCGAATCCTATGCTTGTGTGCCAGATGCCAGGCTGGTAGGCAATCGGTAACCATTATTTAACTAGCTGGCGGCTCACCAACCGGCCTTATCAGAACGAATCCCTGATGAGATTCGAACCTTCGACCTCCCGCTCCGTAGGCGGACGCCTTAACCACATATATATATATAGGTTATAAACAAGAGTTGTCCAAAGGCTATTGGAAGTCATGATAGCGCAGTGGATGCGCGTTCGCTTCAGGTGCGAAAGGTCCCGAGATCGAGCCCCGCTGGAGCCGTTACGATTGTGCCCTTAGGCAAGGCATTAAAATTCCACGTTTACTCATCTCTCTCCATCGCACAGGAATGAGGTCTCGAGAGGGATTAATATAAGTTGTATAATCTAAAGGCTATTCATCGTAATTGTAATGATTTCTGGAGTAAATAATACAAATTGGTTTTAGTTTGATTGCAAAACAAGTTCAGTTTTAAAATTAGTTTAACTTTTCGGATGGAATCCATCGCCATGAGGGAGAGAAAAGAGGCAATGTGGAATTTAAATGCCTTGCCTAAGGGCACAATAGTAACGGCTACCGCTGGTGGCGAACTCCAGGTCTCTCACACCTGAAGCGAACGTACTATCACTGAGCTATCACGACTTCCATGGAGTAAAATTGCACATGACTTTGTTTGCTTTAATTGGGGAATAAGATGCAATGAGAAACATTAGTGAGTTACTTCCCCTGAATACTCCGAAAAGTAGATCGGTCCTCTTAATTTGTCTCCTCTGTTTTTATCGCTGTTTCCTTTGCACAGAATGCTATAAATTTTCATCCATTTTCCCAACTTATTATTAAATCTCGGCATTTATCCGATGGATACTTTACTGTTATCAATTAATTAATATGATTTTTATAAAATCACATTTTTTTATCATACCACAATATCTGGTTAGTGAACAACAGTAAAAACAATGTAATCCAACTAAAAGGACCAATATACATCAGACTGTCTGCCAAGGGAGGTAATAAAAAAAACAGTAATGTCTCTCATTGGGCCTATACAAAGGTTAATGTAAACCAAAGTTTAAACTTGATTTATTTTACAACGATTGCGAAGTAAGTTCTAACAACTTATATTAACGATTGCGAAGTAAGTTCTAACAACTTATATTAATCACTCTCATTGGCACGGATGAAAGCGTATATATGGTCATTCATGTGGGAGGAAACCGGAGTACCCGGAGAAAACCCACCTGTCCGATCTGGCAAGCACCGTACCATCTCACATACTTCCCGGTCCGAGGATCGAACCCGGGTCGCATTGGTGAGAAGTGGGCGCACTAACCACTGCGCTAATCGGACAGCCAATGAAACCCAAAGGACTTTGTGTAAGCCTAAGCAGTGTAATGGATTTCATATCCCCAATGAAAGTTATCCAATGCGCAATTTGTTACCGTATATTTATGCTCCATTGTGTGTTGTTTGTTACCGTATATTTATGCTCCATTGTGCGTGGTTTGTTACCGTATATTTATGCTCCATTGTGTGTGGTTTGTTACCGTATATTTATGCTCCATTGTGTGTTGTTTGTTACCGTATATTTATGCTCCATTGTGTGTTGTTTGTTACCATATATTTATGCTCCATTGTGTGTTGTTTGTTACCATATATTTATGCTCCATTGTGCGTGGTTTGTTACCGTATATTTATGCTCCATTGTGTGTTGTTTGTTACCGTATATTTATGCTCCATTGTGCGTGGTTTGTTACCGTATATTTATGCTCCATTGTGCGTGGTTTGTTACTGTATATTTATGCTCCATTGTGCGTGGTTTGTTACCGTATATTTATGCTCCATTGTGCATGGTTTGTTACTGTATATTTATGCTCCATTGTGCGTGGTTTGTTACCGTATATTTATGCTCCATTGCGCGTGGTTTGTTACTGTATATTCCCGGGTAGAAGTCGAACTCAGCCAGAAGTCGAGGGTCAAATTTTGGCTTGAAAAAGTTGATTTTAAGCTGGCTCCTTTCATAAGTCGAGGGTTCTTTGCTGACTTATGATAGTTGTTTCACTCTCAGTTTTGATAATCATGTAAACTGGACTCAACAGAAATAGAATTTCAAAATTTTGTTATTTGCAGGTGTCCAGTTTTGACACAACAACTGTGCAAATGATGAACAGGGCTTGTCGTAAACTCCTACAGCTCTCTCCAAAACAGGTAATATCTTTAAACACCACAGTTTTCTTGGAATTATCAATGAGAGCAGACTATAATAGAAAACAGAGGTAAGATGGAATTGTCCTTTATACAAGTAGAGAGTTCCACAATTTATAATGGAATAGTCCATTATACAAGTAGAGAGTTCCACAATTTATAATGGAATAGTCCATTATACAAGTAGAGAGTTCCACAATTTAACATAGAATAGAATATTGGAGCAGAGAGTTCCACAATGGAAATAGACTGATACTTGATGACATTTCTTGTTTAATATTAACATGATTAGCAAGGGGCCGAGTGGATATGGTCAAATCACTTGCCCCTCACCGCTGTAGGTTTGAATCACACTGGGATGTCAAATTGTTTCAAGAGAGCAAGCTATACAGCTAGCTTGCGGAAGGCCAGTGATTCTACCCGGGTGCTTCAAATACTGCTCGACGGGGCACCCAGACTCTTCCTCCTGGGATAGTCACCATATGACCTAAGCTGTTAGTTCCAATTTAATCCCAAATAAACAAGACAAACATGTTTAGCAAAGCATTTATTTTGTCAAAGCCATTTCTATGGGCATGTGTAATACTATATGTGACATTTCTTGTGTGTTTTACGTTTATTTATCGTCGCTACCGGTTGCCCATATGAGCGACGCCTCCTGAAGAGATTAGTCATTTTAGATTTTTGGAGGATAGTGCAATGATACAGACATAGACCCATTCCAGAGTCTCCTCTGGTTCTTTTATGTGCATGGTGTAAAGCACCGACACGAGACCTCGGTTTAACGTCCCATCTGAAGGACTGTTAATTTTATTATTGTCAGACGGGGGATCGAACCTGCGACAATTTCCTTAGTGACATTAGAATATCAATGAAAATTAAATTGTGTCACTAATATCTTTCTTTTCTATGTTTTGGTGAAGCTTAATGGCTTCGTGTATTTTATAGTGATACTGGTTTAATTATACAATGTGTGTAAAGTGCTAAGCATATTTCAGCAACATATGCATTACATAAATAGTAATAATTGACCCTTTTGCAATGCTACCAGCAGATAAAATCACTTTTGCAAACATTCTGTGCCATCTGATCTGGCTCTATGCTGTTTGCAATTCGGATAGTGGAGCTAAAACATTTGACTGAATAGCAAGCAACATAGATCCTGATCATGCACGGCATTATGCTGCGACTAATCTGGATCTATACTGTTTGCAATTCGGATAGCGGAGGACACTTAGCTGAATGGCAAACAACATAGATCCTGATTAGATGCGGCATTATGCCATGGCTGATCTGGATCTATGTTGTTCGCAAATGTGATTTTATTTACTCAGCAGACAAAGGGTTAATATTGATGTAGATGTGACAACCAATAATATTAACTGCTTAGATATCTGTATAGCTTTCTGTCCAATTCCTTACTTCAATAGTTGTAATTAATCATGTACATGATAGAAAATAAATCTGTTTAAACCAACCAATAATATTAAGACATTACATTGCAAAAAAAACAAATAAAATGCAGTTTTTCACGTATAAATGCATTGCTACTACAAATTCTTCAGAATACATTCGAACACTAACGTTGAATCAATAAACAGTGTTTTTGTGGATTGAAAGTATGATTTCATATAACGGTCATCCATGCTCCTGACTTGACGTATGACTTGACGTCATCGGAGTCAATACTAAACGAGAAATAATGTCGTTTAGAGATAATTTAACTAAGAATAGTCTACAAATAAATAGGCACAACTGCGAGATATAACGGTAAATATGTACCATAAATCGTGTTATTCAGGATACACGAGTTGTATTGTGCATGGATGTTTACATTATTTTGTTATGTCAACAAGCCGCGTATACGACGTTTGTTTATTTGTTGAAATACTCAGTATTTGAGGCAAATATTTGGGGGGAAAATTATACCATATAATAAGAAAATACATTCTGTAGAAATTTGTGTTTTCACTGATGCAGTGTCGCTTTAATAATTAAGATGAATGTAGATGTGTTTGATAAACCGACGTTGGTAATTACTTACATATGTGTCTTATCTTTCTTACTATTATAGTCAGATGAACTTGAAAATGAAGTAAGTGGAATCATAAATATTGTGATGCCCCTGTTTCAGTATTCAACGTGTTACACCGTACATGTGAACTCCTGCCCTTTCAGATAGTCCAAATTAACCCTTTGCTCCACATAAAACGCCATACAACACCATTATCGCTTCCCACATATAGCCAATGGCATTCTACACCATTATCTAGTCCCATAGATATTGAGTATGTAGTACAGTGTGCCTATTGCTTATCAGCACTATGGATATTATTGAGTATGTAGTACAGTGTGCCTATTGCTTATCAGCAGTATGTACATTATTGAGTATGTAGTACAGTGTGCCTATTGCTTATCAGCACTATGTACATTATTGAGTATGTAGTACAGTGTGCCTATTGCTTATCAGCACTATGTACATTATTGAGTATGTAGTACAGTGTGCCTATTGCTTATCAGCACTATGTACATTATTGAGTATGTAGTACAGTGTGCCTATTGCTTATCAGCACTATGTACATTATTGAGTATGTAGTACAGTGTGCCTATTGCTTATCAGCACTATGTACATTATTGAGTATGTAGTACAGTGTGCCTATTGCTTATCAGCACTATGTACATTATTGAGTATGTAGTACAGTGTGCCTATTGCTTATCAGCACTATGTACATTATTGAGTATGTAGTACAGTGTGCCTATTGCTTATCAGCAGTATGTACATTATTGAGTATGTAGTACAGTGTGCCTATTGCTTATCAGCAGTATGTACATTATTGAGTATGTAGTACAGTGTGCCTATTGCTTATCAGCAGTATGTACATTATTGAGTATGTAGTACAGTGTGCCTATTGCTTATCAGCATTATGTATATACAATGAGTGATTGGTCTCTACTGATGTGGAGTATAGCTACTGTTCCACACAATTATCTATTGAGTATGTAGTACAGTGTGCTTATTGCTTATCAGCAGTATGGAGATTATTGAGTATGTAGTACAGCGTGCCTAATGCTTATCAGCACTATGTATATACAATGAGTGATTGGTCTCTACTGTTGTGGAGTATAGCTACTGTTCCACACCGTTATCTATTCCCATAGATATTGAGTATGTAGTACAATGTGCCTATTGCTTATCAGCAGTATGGAGATACAATGAGTATGTAGTACAATGTGCCTATTGCTTATCAGCAGTATGGAGATAGAACGAGTTATTGGCTTCTTCTGTTGTGGAGTAAAGGGTTGCACCATGCTATATACAAAATGTCCCCCTGGCAATGTCAGGCTTTCCTTTCTTTGTTCTACAAAAATGTTTGACAAGTTGCCTTTTTCGATGACAGGTGTCCCACATTGGCTCTTGCTAATTGGTTCACATGTATGCACCGTTTATTTATGTTTCAATACCTGTTTGAATTAGCATCAATGCATGTGTGTTTGTGTGTTGTTAGGCCCTTTAGTAGTCAGCTAACATGGGCAATTGAATTGACATTTAGTTGTGCAAATTTGATTTCGCTCAATTGCTGTTTCAGAATAGTGAAAGAGCATTTTCTTTCACTGAGAAAACTGAATCATTCATTGGAAAGCATAGAAGAAGTGTTGGGATGGGATGATGGCATTCCTGGCTTACATTTACCATAAATTGATGTTTCAACCTTTTTTTATCTACAACTACAGTCAAACTTTCTTGAAAGACCATGTCTATTAAGAGACAACTTGTATTAAGAGACCACTTGTATGAGACCACTTGTATTAAGAGACCACTTGTATTAAGAGACCACTTGTATTAAGAGACCACATCTATTAAGAGACCACTTGTATGAGACCACTTGTATTAAGAGACCACTTGTATTAAGAGACCACATCTATTAAGAGACCACTTGTATGAGACCACTTGTATTAAGAGACCACTTGCATTAAGAGACCACTTCTATTAAGAGACCACTTGTATTAAGATGCCACTTGTATTAAGATACCACTTGTATTAAGAGACCACTTGTATTAAGAGACCACTTGTATGAGACCACTTGTATGAGACCACTTGTATTAAGAGACCACTTCTATTAAGAGACCACTTGTATTAAGAGACCACATATATTAAGAGACCACATATATTAAGAGACCACTTGTATGAGACCACTTGTATTAAGAGACCACTTCTATTAAGAGACCACTTGTATTAAGATACCACTTGTATTAGGATACCACTTCTATTAAGAGACCACTTGTATGAGACCACTTCTATTAAGAGACCACTTGTATTAAGAGACCACTTCTATTAACAGACCACTTGTATGAGACCACTTCTATTAAGAGACCACTTGTATTAAGAGACCACTTGTATTAAGAGACCACATATATTAAGAGACCACTTGTATGAGACCACTTGTATTAAGAGACCACTTCTATTAAGAGACCACTTGTATTACTTGTATTTTTACAGACACACATTATAGTTCCCGTTTGTGTTATTAAGGAACAAATGAGCCTGTATTAAGAGACCATCCCTGCTTACAGACCCAGCTTTTAGTCCTTCCCTTTGATGGTTTCTTAATACAAGTTTGACTGTATTGCTAAGCAGATTTGAGTTAAAGAAAAAGCAAATTATATACTTATTTAGTTAGATTCCTAGTTACGGCATCTCTGTTTAAATGATTTATTTTTTAAACAACTAGGGGTGTAAAATTCATTCATGTGAGGAAGTTATCCATGTTGTGGTTCTACCTGAGTGCCTGTTCGTGCCTACAATACTGCTCGGAGTTGCACCCTGGGTCTTCCTCCATCAATAATAGCTGGAGAGTCGCCGTATGACCATAGCTGGAGAGTCGCCGTATGACCATAGCTGGAGAGTCGCCGTATGACCATAGCTGGAGAGTCGCCGTATGACCATAGCTGGAGAGTCGCTGTATGACCATAGCTGGAGAGTCGCCATATGACCATATCTGGAGAGTCGCTGTATGACCATAGCTGGAGAGTCGCTGTATGACCATAGCTGGAGAATCGCTGTATGACCTAAGCTGTTTGTACGACTGTAAGCCGTAAAACAATCAAACAAAACCCCATTTGCAACACCATTATCAAGAAGTATTGAGTAGTCATGGTAGCGATGCGTAGTGTTGGGTAATTCTTACTAACATGTGACTCTTGCAATTGTCACTAAATTTAAAATAGAAATAACCACAGGCACAAGACACAATTTTTTTGCCCTATCGTCATATAGTAAGTAATGTTTACATGTTAAAAAAAAAATGTGTGTCTTGTGTCTGTGGAAATAACATGTTGCTGCTTGCAATAATGGAGGCAATGTGGTTATATTTCTAGCATGGTACGAAGTACTACATGGTATATGATGTTGCTGCTTGCAATAATGGAGGCAATGTGGTTATATTTCTAGCACGGTACGAAGTACTACATGGTATATGATGTTGCTGCTTGCAATAATGGAGGCAATGTGGTTATATTTCTAGCATGGTACGAAGTACTACATGGTATATGATGTTGCTGCTTGCAATAATGGAGGCAATGTGGTTATATTTCTAGCATGGTACGAAGTACTACATGGTATATGATGTTGCTGCTTGCAATAATGGAGGCAATGTGGTTATATTTCTAGCATGGTACGAAGTACTACATGGTATATGATGTTGATATGGACCACAGCCACAAGACCATCACACTACAGTCACCATTACAGGTAACACCAGCTTAACCCATTCAACACCAAGTAACTCACATGGACTGGTCCATGATATTTTTAGACCAATAAATTAATAACAAAATTACATTTGGATCAGTTCATTTATCAAAATGGGTAATTTTTTCTCTAAAAATAGTTATATTACTTGAAAAAAGTGCAGATCCAGATGAGCCGGCTCATGACGAGCCGTCTCATCTGGATCTACACTTTTTTGTAAGCCAATTTAGAGGTCTGTGGTGTTGAAAGGGTTAAATTATCATCTAAAGTAAGTGACTATTTTCACACCATAAGCGGAAATGGAAATAAATGAGTCGAAGATTTGATATTAGTTTATACAAATTTATTTTAGCTCGATTGTGAAACAAGTTCTTTCAACTTATATTAATCACTCTCGAGACCTCATTCCTGATGGAATCCATCGCCATGAAGGAGAGAGAAGAGGCAATGTGGAATTTAAATGCCTTGCCTAAGGGCACAATCGTAACGGCTCCAGCGGGGCTCGAACTCCGGACCTTTCGCACCTGAAGCGAACGCGCATCCACTGCGCTATCACGACTTCCACAAGATTTGATATTGAAAAAGAAGCAATGCAATGAGATATTGCTACAGCACCTTCAAGGTGTTCAACTGTATTTTGTCTCATAACTTTTGGTAGCGTCTACATTAACTTTGTGTCTTCGTATCGTTTCTTGATTGTTATAAATTAGTTTCTGTTCGTCTCTCAACCTCACCCTTCAAGTTCAAGCTCATTTTTTAAAACTTTATTTATTTTACAACGATTGCGAAGTAAGTTTTAACAACTTAATATTAATCACTCTCGCTGGTGCGGATGAAAGCGTATATGTGGTCATTCGTGTGGGAGGAAACCGGAGTACCCGGAGAAAACCCACCTGTCCGATCTGGTGACCATCGTACCATCTCACATACTTCCCGGTCCAAGGTTATTAATTAGGTTATATTCGTATTGCAGACCACCATATGTACGCTATTTGGTGCCGTACGTTATAAAACCATAACACTTATGAAATTGCTAAATCTCCGACTAGATATGTTTAATTGTTTTTCGTGTAAGTAAAAATTAGCGGCGCTGTGCAAGTACCAACTGTAGGATCAAAATGTCTTATTTTCCGTTATCGTATTTTGCTAACATTCCAGTTTGTTTACAAAAATGTTTGGAGATCATGCTTTTATCACCATCTTTCTTTATGTATATGTTTATTTATCGCCTCCAGATGTATGTTAATCTAAGGAAAATGTTTTATAAAAGCTACTTTTAGCTTCTTATTTGATTCTCTGTATTATGTATTGTTATATGTGATTTATGTATTACAATAAATACTGTTTAAACCAAGTATGTTAGTCATTTTAGTTTAAACATATCTATTTTTCTATCATGTACATGATTATTTACAACAATTGCATTAAGCTTGGACAGAAAGCAATACAGCTTACGGTTGTCCTCTCATTTTATATGTTGGAGGATAGTGCAAGATACATAAGACCCTCTAATTCTAGAAGCTGGTTCTTTTACATGCCCAGTATATAAATAAGGAAAGAACATTTCAATTTTTGTAGTTTTTCATTAACCCTTAACCTGCTGAATAAATTACACAGAATGTGCAACCAACATAGATCCAGATCAGCCGCAGCATAGCTCTGAGTGTAATCAGGATCTATGTTGTTTGCTATTCAGACAAGAATAGTATCTCCACTATCCGAATAGCAAACAGCATAGATCCAGATCAGCCGCAGCGTAACTCCGCGTGTAATCAGGATCTATGTTGTTTGCTATTCAGACAAGTATATTATCTCCACTATCCGAATAGCAAACAGCATAGATCCAGATCAGCCGGAGCATAACTCCGAGTGTAATCAGGATCTATGTTGTTTGCTATTCAGACAAGTATATTATCTCCACTATCCGAATAGCAAACAGCATAGATCCAGATCAGCCGCAGCGTATCTCCGCATGTAATCAGGATCTATGTTGTTTGCTATTCAGACAAGTATATTATCTCCACTATCCGAATAGCAAACAGCATAGATCCAGATCAGCCGGAGCATAACTCCAAGTGTAATCAGGATCTATGTTGTTTGCTATTCAGACAAGTATATTATCTCCACTATCCGAATAGCAAACAGCATAGATCCAGATCAGCCGCAGCGTATCTCCGCATGTAATCAGGATCTATGTTGTTTGCTATTCAGACAAGTATATTATCTCCACTATCCGAATAGCAAACAGCATAGAGCATGAGATCGTGCTGTCTGATTGATCTGACTCTATGCTGTTTGTAAAAGCCACTTTAGTCGTGATTGGCATGTTACCGGTTAAAGTTGAAATAGAGATATATGCCTTGGTTATTCAACTATTAGCACAGTGGTTAGCACACTCGCTTCTCATCAATGCAACCTGGGTTAAATCCTCAGACTTGGAAGTATATGAGATTGTACGGTGGTCGCCAGATCGGACAGGTGGGTTTTCTCCAGGTATTCCGGTTTCCTACCACATGAATGACCACATATATGCTTTCATCCGCGCCAACGAGAGTGATTAATATAAGTTGTTTGAACTTGCTCTGCAATCCTGCTTGAGTTCAACTAGTGTTCCGTTCCAATGGTTTGTTATTATTTGACGGATGCAATAAATTATAAAATGGAAACTAAATATTATGAAAGGAAGCAATCGTAAATTTGAAACCATTAAAAAATGGAGATATTTTCTCAATTCCACTAACACTACTAGTGAACATGCCTAGTTTTAACGTATGTTGTTGTTTTAATTAGGAATCCTTTCCGTAACACAAATAAATAAAATTCATTTGACATTTGTTATAATCCAATTTCAGTCTCGTTGAACAACGCTTTATTGATGGAATAGCTAGTCTCAGGCTTATTTATTAAAAAGGAAACTTTTGTATTATACCATTTGTGTACAATTGTTGTTTGTGTATATAACTATGTAATATGTACAATTGTTTTAACAAAAAACATCGAAATTCAAAAAAACATTATTATAAAATGGTAATTTCTTGTAAATCGACTGTGAGGATGTTTTTGATTTGCTACATACCATTTCTATTGTTGAAACTTGCATTATTTGTATCAACTACTATGTGTGCAGATCTTATGTGGCCGTGAGAACTGCAACCATAGAGTGGTTAAAAATTATACATTCTAAAGATAGCTGTCTAACTCGCGTGCAAAGTTGCTTAACTCTTTGCCAGCTGGGTAAAATAAAGGCTATAAATAGTTCAAACAATTCATTAATGTGTTTGGTTTATTTGTAACTGAAATCTGGAGTTATGTCATGGAAATTTCCTTAGAATTGTGTCTTTGTGACATATTTGACTGTTATTTTCACAAGCATGCAAAGAATTAAAAATATCTTTATATAGCATAAAAATGTGAGGATGTATGTCCTAAATTCAAAACTATTGGTTTGTCAATTTTGTAAAATTTGTTATTCTGTTGCTATGGTAACTGCTTGACCTTTGTTGCCTTTGCTTCAGGTGAAGAACAACCTGACTATGAGTGTAGATGTGTATGTACTCAAGGACGAGCTGCAGATGTACAAACGTATGAACAAGATGGACCATGTGAAGGAAGATTTCATGAAGCTGACAACTCTTTCACCGCAGGAGCTGTTTTTCGTTCCTCTGTTTGCAGCTTATCATTGTGCGCTGTACATCTGCCCTACAGATCTACCGTAAGTACACTTTTGGCAATATCATCAGCACTGTGTCTATGCTCTGTACATCTGCCCTACAGATCTACCGTAAGTACACTGTTGGCAATATCATCAGCACCATGTCTATGCTCTGTACATCTGCCCATCAGATCTACCGTAAGTACACTGTTGGCAATATCATCAGCACTGTGTCTATGCTCTGTACATCTGCCCTACAGATCTACTGTAACTACACTTTTGGCAATATCATCAGCACCATGTCTATGCTCTGTACATCTGCCCTACAGATCTACCGTAAGTACACTGTTGGCAATATCATCAGCACCATGTCTATGCTCTGTACATCTGCCCTACAGATCTACCGTAAGTACACTTTTGGCAATATCATCAGCATCATGTCTATGCTCTGTACATCTGCCCATCAGATCTACCGTAAGTACACTGTTGGCAATATCATCAGCACCGTGTCTATGCTCTGTACATCTGCCCTACAGATCTACCGTAAGTACACTGTTGGCAATATCATCAGCACCATGTCTGTGCTCTGTACATCTGCCCTACAGATCTACCGTAAGTACACTGTTGGCAATATCACCAGCACCGTGTCTATGCTCTGTACATCTGCTCTACAGGTCTACCGTAAGTACACTTTTGGCAATATCATCAGCACCATGTCTATGCTCTGTACATCTGCCCTACAGATCTACCATAAGTACACTTTTGGCAATATCTTCAGCACCATGTCTATGCTCTGTACATCTGCCCTACAGATCTACCGTAAGTACACGTTTGGCAATATCATCAGCACTGTGTTTATTGTCCTTATATATATATGCCCTACAGATCTACTGCTCTGTTGTGTTTTGGCTACTGTGTGATTGCTCTGTATTTCTGTCCTACAGACTTGCCCGTAAGTACACTCTGGGTGTGGTTTGGTAATATCTTCAGCACTGTGTAGTTTTCTCTGTGTTAACACTTTATCATACTGTCATTGGTAGAATATATATCACTTTATCATACTAACCCTGTCACTGGTGGGATACATTATCACTTTGTTATACTAAACCTGTCACTGGTGGGATACATTATCACTTTATCATACTAACCCTGTCACTGGTGGGATACATTATCACTTTATCATACTAATCCTGTCACTGGTGGGATACATTATCACTTTGTTATACTAAACCTGTCACTGGTGGGATACATTATCACTTTATCATACTAACCTTGTCACTGGTGGGATACATTATCACTTTATCATACTGTCACTGGTGGGATACGTTATCACTTTATCATACTGTCATTGGTGGGATACATTATCACTTTATCATACTAAACCTGTCATTGGTGGGATACATTATCACTTTATCATACTAAACCTGTCACTGGTGGGATACATTATCACTTTATCATACTAACCTTGTCACTGGTGGGATACATTATCACTTTATCATACTAAACCTGTCACTGGTGGGATACGTTATCACTTTGTTATACTAAACCTGTCACTGGTGGGATATGTTATCACTTTATCATACTAACCCTGTCACTGGTGGGATACGTTATCACTTTATCATACTAAACCTGTCATTGGTGGGATACATTATCACTTTATCATACTAAACATGTCACTGGTGGGATATGTTATCACTTTATCATACTAAACCTGTCACTGGTGGGATACATTATCACTTTATCATACTAAACCTGTCACTGGTGGGATACATTATCACTTTATCATACTAAACCTGTCACTTGTGGGATACATTATCACTTTATCATACTAAACCTGTCACTGGTGGGATACATTATCACTTTATCATACTAAACCTGTCACTGGTGGGATACATTATCACTTTATCATACTAACCTTGTCACTGGTGGGATACATTATCACTTTATCATACTAAACCTGTCACTGGTGGGATACGTTATCACTTTGTTATACTAAACCTGTCACTGGTGGGATATGTTATCACTTTATCATACTAACCCTGTCACTGGTGGGATACGTTATCACTTTATCATACTAAACCTGTCATTGGTGGGATACATTATCACTTTATCATACTAAACATGTCACTGGTGGGATATGTTATCACTTTATCATACTGTCATTGGTGGGATACGTTATCACTTTATCATACTAAACCTGTCACTGGTGGGATACGTTATCACTTTATCATACTGTCATTGGTGGGATACGTTATCACTTTATCATACTAAACCTGTCACTGGTGGGATATGTTATCACTTTATCATACTGTCATTGGTGGGATACGTTATCACTTTATCATACTAAACCTGTCACTGGTGGGATACGTTATCACTTTATCATACTAAACCTGTCACTGGTGGGATACATTATCACTTTATCATACTGTCACTGGTGGGATACATTATCACTTTATCATACTAAACCTGTCATTGGTGGGATACATTATCACTTTATCATACTGTCACTGGTGGGATACATTATCACTTTATCATACTAAACCTGTCATTGGTGGGATACATTATCACTTTATCATACTGTCATTGGTGGGATACATTATTACTTTATCATACTAAACCTGTCACTGGTGGGATACGTTATCACTTTATCATACTAAACCTGTCACTGGTGGGATATGTTATCACTTTATCATACTAAACCTGTCACTGGTGGGATACATTATCACTTTATCATACTGTCACTTGTGGGATACATTATCACTTTATCATACTAAACCTGTCACTGGTGGGATACATTATCACTTTATCATACTGTCACTGGTGGGATACATTATCACTTTATCATACTAAACCTGTCATTGGTGGGATACATTATCACTTTATCATACTGTCATTGGTGGGATACATTATCACTTTATCATACTAAACCTGTCATTGGTGGGATACATTATCACTTTATCATACTGTCATTGGTGGGATACATTATCACTTTATCATACTAAACCTGTCACTGGTGGGATACATTATCACTTTATCATACTAAACCTGTCACTGGTGGGATACATTATCACTTTATCATACTAAACCTGTCACTGGTGGGATACATTATCACTTTATCATACTAAACCTGTCACTGGTGGGATACATTATCACTTTATCATACTAAACCTGTCACTGGTGGGATACATTATCACTTTATCATACTGTCACTCGTGGGATACATTATCACTTTATCATACTAAACCTGTCACTGGTGGGATACATTATCACTTTATCATACTAAACCTGTCACTGGTGGGATACATTATCACTTTATCATACTAAACCTGTCACTGGTGGGATACATTATCACTTTATCATACTAAACCTGTCACTGGTGGGATACATTATCACTTTATCATACTAAACCTGTCACTGGTGGGATACATTATCACTTTATCATACTAAACCTGTCACTGGTGGGATACATTATCACTTTATCATACTAAACTGTCACTGGTGGGATATATTATCACTTTATCATACTGTCATTGGTGGGATACGTTATCACTTTATCATACTGTCATTGGTGGGATACGTTATCACTTTATCATACTGTCATTGGTGGGATACATTATCACATTATCATACTGTCACTGGTGGGATACATTATCACTTTATCATACTAAACCTGTCACTGGTGGGATATGTTATCACTTTATCATACTAAACCTGTCACTGGTGGGATACATTATCACTTTATCATACTAAACCTGTCACTGGTGGGATATGTTATCACTTTATCATACTGTCATTGGTGGGATACGTTATCACTTTATCATACTGTCATTGGTGGGATACGTTATCACTTTATCATACTAAACCTGTCACTGGTGGGATACGTTATCACTTTATCATACTAAACCTGTCACTGGTGGGATACGTTATCACTTTATCATACTAAACCTGTCACTGGTGGGATACATTATCACGTTATCATACTCCATTGGCAGATAGAGTCTGATTTATTCCAATATGTGAATAGGTCCTTTTAGTTAGAATCCTTTGTTTTTACTGATGTGCCCTAACCAGATGTTGCGGTATGATAAATGTGATCAAAAACGTGTTAATTAAGTGATCACATTGTTTATACAAATAAGTACCCATTGCATATACTGTATATGTAGTAGGAGATCTGTCGAGATATAGTAATTTAATAATCATAAGAAGTAATAGTGGTATAAAATTGTTAGCATGTTGTGCAAAGGAAACAACGATAAAAACAGAGGAAAGCACTTTTAGGGAGTATTCAGGGGCAGTAACTGATCGATGTCTCTCATTGGTCTACTTACTACTAGCTTCAATAACTAGTGACGGCATGTGCTAAAATCATCACAGTTTCTTAGTTTTGTATTTATATTGTCATATGGCGAGTCTCCACCTATTATTGATGGAGGAAGACCCCTGGAACCCCTCCAAGCAGTATTACAGACGGGTACCCGTGTAGAACAACCGACCTTCTGCAAGACAGCTGGATAGCTTCCTCACATGAAATAATTTGACAACCCCCAGTGGGATTTGACCCTTCCAATTGTAACGGGCATGTGATGTGAAGTCAATGACCGTAACCACCCTACCACGTAGGTTTTTGTTAGAGTGTGACCAGGAGAGTTTAGACACATAGAAAATATGAATAGCTTCAGTTGTGAACCTTGCTCGCTTCGTACCGATCACATCAGATTCTATACGCTATAACCCTTTCGCAACAGCTATGAACAGTCAAATATGTCATGGCGTGTCTTATATTTCCAGGGTTTTCAGTTACAAATAAGTAATATTCATTAATGAATTGTCGTCTGCTACAATTATATGAACTATTTATAGCCTTTATTTTTCCCATCATTCTAAGAGTTATGTTTGGCACAAGATAGAATCATTTTAGAGCAAAGAAAATGACGAAAAGATAGAGAAGAAATGCCAATAAACGGGATATTATGTGATTAGTAAGCATTATGAAATTGTGATGCTGACATTTGGGGTATAAGATGATTTAGCTTGTTTACACTCACCGCTGATGACTCATGTCGGCCATTTTGTATGAAAAACATGTGTTTTATACATACACGTTTACGGAATATAGAAGACACTGAGTACAGTGTATTCAATACACTTTATTCTGAAATAAGAAAGTTTCACCAAAAGGTGACCATGTACGTATCGATTTACCTCTTTAAAACACTTGCTGTCATATGTTTTACAAATACTGTTATAATCTCCGGTTTTAAATAAATTAATTACAGATATGAGAAGACAAACAACCCCATCTGGTGGCCAGATCTGGTACATACTAAAGACAGACAGAAATATTTCACCTGTAAGGCAGAAAATGATGAAAAACTCTTCAATATTAAGGTAAATGATAACCTGTTGATATATATCTCTTCAATACAATGTATCTCTTAATACTTGTGGCTCTCTTAACCCATTTCATTCTGGATACATTTAAAGACTTTTGCAAACAACATAGATTCAGATCAGCCACAGCGTGACGCTGATACTGATCAGGATCTATGTTGTTTGCTACATAGCCAAGTGTCTTAGCAAGATCATCTGAATAGCAAACAGCATAGAGCCTGATCAGACAGAACATTCCATGGCGGCTGATCTGGCGCTATGTTCTTTGCAAATAATGTTTGAACGGTATCCAGAATCAAATGGGTTAATTCAATCATTGTGGCACTCTCCAGTGTACAGGTACCAATTGGTAGATAAACTGACATATCCAATCCACAGAGGAGTGAGTGTCCCTGTGAGGGAAGGTAGATAAACAGATAAACTGACTTATCCATTCCACAGAGGAGTGAGTGTCCCTGTGAGGGGAGGTAGATAAACAGATAAACTGACTTATCCATTCCACAGAGGAGTGAGTGTCCCTGTGAGGGGAGGTAGATAAACAGATAAACTGACTTATCCATTCCACAGAGGAGTGAGTGTCCCTGTGAGGGGAGGTAGATAAACAGATAAACTGACTTATCCATTCCACAGAGGAGTGAGTGTCCCTGTGAGGGGAGGTAGATAAACAGATAAACTGACTTATCCATTCCACAGAGGAGTGAGTGTCCCTGTGAGGGGAGGTAGATAAACAGATAAACTGACTTATCCATTCCACAGAGGAGTGAGTGTCCCTGTGAGGGGAGGTAGATAAACAGATAAACTGACTTATCCATTCCACAGAGGAGTGAGTGTCCCTGTGAGGGGAGGTAGATAAACAGATAAACTGACTTATCCATTCCACAGAGGAGTGAGAGTCCCTGTGAGGGGAGGTAGATAAACAGATAAACTGACTTATCCATTCCACATAGGAGTGAGTGTCCCTGTGGGGAGAGGTAGATAAACTAACTTATCCATTCCACAGAGGAGTGAGTGTCCCTGTGGGGAGAGGTAGATAAACTAACTTATCCATTCCACAGAGGAGTGAGTGTCCCTGTGGGGAGAGGTAGATAAACTAACTTATCCATTCCACAGAGGAGTGAGTGTCCCTGTGAGGAGAGGTAGATAAACTAACGTATCCAATCCACAGAGGAGTGAGTGTCCCTGTGGGGGAGGTAGATAAACTGACTTATCCATTCCACAGAGGAGTGAGTGTCCCTGTGAGGAGAGGTAGATAAACTAACGTATCCAATCCATAGAGGAGTGAGTGTCCCTGTGGAGAGAGGTAGATAAACTAACTTATCCATTCCACAGAGGAGTGAGTGTCCCTGTGAGGGGAGGTAGATAATCAGATAAACTGACTTATCCATTCCACAGAGGAGTGAGTGTCCCTGTGAGGGGAGGTAGATAAACAGATAAACTGACTTATCCATTCCACAGAGGAGTGAGTGTCCCTGTGGGGGGGGGTAGATAGACTGACTTATCCATTCCACAGAGGAATGAGTGTCCCTGTGGGGAGAGGTAGATAAACTGACTTATCCATTCCACAGAGGAGTGAGTGTCCCTGTGGGGAGAGGTAGATAAACTGACTTATCCAATCCACAGAGGAGTGAGTGTCCCTGTGGAGAGAGGTAGATAAACTAACTTATCCATTCCACAGAGGAGTGAGTGTCCCTGTGGAGAGAGGTAGATAAACTAACTTATCCATTCCATAGAGGAGTGAGTGTCCCTGTGGAGAGAGGTAGATAAACTAACTTATCCATTCCACAGAGGAGTGAGTGTCCCTGTGAGGGGAGGTAGATAAACAGATAAACTGACTTATCCATTCCACAGAGGAGTGAGTGTCCCTGTGAGGGGAGGTAGATAAACAGATAAACTGACTTATCCATTCCACAGAGGAGTGAGTGTCCCTGTGGAGAGAGGTAGATAACTGACTTATCCAATCCAGAGGAGTGAGTGTCCCTGTGGAGAGAGGTAGATAACTGACTTATCCATTCCACAGAGGAGTGAGTGTCCCTGTGGAGAGAGGTAGATAACTGACTTATCCATTCCACAGAGGAGTGAGTGTCCCTGTGGAGAGAGGTAGATAACTGACTTATCCATTCCATAGAGGAGTGAGTGTCCCTGTGGGGAGAGGTAGATAAACTAACTTATCCATTCCACAGAGGAGTGAGTGTCCCTGTGGAGAGAGGTAGATAACTGACTTATCCATTCCACAGAGGAGTGAGTGTCCCTGTGGGGAGAGGTAGATAAACTAACTTATCCATTCCATAGAGGAGTGAGTGTCCCTGTGGGGAGAGGTAGATAAACTAACTTATCCATTCCATAGAGGAGTGAGTGTCCCTGTGGGGAGAGGTAGATAAACTAACTTATCCATTCCACAGAGGAGTGAGTGTCCCTGTGGGGAGAGGTAGATAAACTAACTTATCCATTCCACAGAGGAGTGAGTGTCCCTGTGGAGAGAGGTAGATAAACTAACTTATCCATTCCACAGAGGAGTGAGTGTCCCTGTGAGGGGAGGTAGATAAACAGATAAACTGACTTATCCATTCCACAGAGGAGTGAGTGTCCCTGTGAGGGGAGGTAGATAAACAGATAAACTGACTTATCCATTCCACAGAGGAGTGAGTGTCCCTGTGGAGAGAGGTAGATAACTGACTTATCCAATCCAGAGGAGTGAGTGTCCCTGTGGAGAGAGGTAGATAACTGACTTATCCATTCCATAGAGGAGTGAGTGTCCCTGTGGGGAGAGGTAGATAACTGACTTATCCATTCCACAGAGGAGTGAGTGTCCCTGTGGGGAGAGGTAGATAAACTGACTTATCCATTCCACAGAGGAGTGAGTGTCCCTGTGGGGAGAGGTAGATAACTGACTTATCCATTCCACAGAGGAGTGAGTGTCCCTGTGGAGAGAGGTAGATAACTAATATCCATTCCAAAGGAGTGAGTGCCCTGTGGGGAGAGGTAGTAAACTAACTTATCCATTCCATAGAGGAGTGAGTGTCCCTGTGGGGAGAGGTAGATAAACTGACTTATCCATTCCATAGAGGAGTGAGTGTCCCTGTGGGGAGAGGTAGATAACTGACTTATCCATTCCATAGAGGAGTGAGTGTCCCTGTGGGGAGAGGTAGATAACTAACTTATCCATTCCATAGAGGAGTGAGTGTCCCTGTGGGGAGAGGTAGATAAACTAACTTATCCATTCCATAGAGGAGTGAGTGTCCCTGTGGGAGAGGTAGATAAACTAATTATCCATTCCACAGAGGAGTGAGTGTCCCTGTGGGGGAGGTAGATAACTAACTTATCCATTCCATAGAGGAGTGAGTGTCCCTGTGGGGAGAGGTAGATAAACTAACTTATCCATTCCACAGAGGAGTGAGTGTCCCTGTGGGGAGAGGTAGATAAACTACTTATCCATTCCAAGAGGAGTGAGTGTCCCTGTGGGGAGGTAGATAACTGACTTATCCATTCCATAGAGGAGTGAGTGTCCCTGTGGGGAGAGGTAGATAAACTGACTTATCCATTCCATAGAGGAGTGAGTGTCCCTGTGGGGAGAGGTAGATAACTGACTTATCCATTCCATAGAGGAGTGAGTGTCCCTGTGGGGAGAGGTAGATAAACTGACTTATCCATTCCACAGAGGAGTGAGTGTCCCTGTGGGGAGAGGTAGATAACTGACTTATCCATTCCATAGAGGAGTGAGTGTCCCTGTGGGGAGAGGTAGATAACTGACTTATCCATTCCATAGAGGAGTGAGTGTCCCTGTGGGGAGAGGTAGATAAACTAACTTATCCATTCCACAGAGGAGTGAGTGTCCCTGTGGGGAGAGGTAGATAAACTAACTTATCCATTCCACAGAGGAGTGAGTGTCCCTGTGGGGAGAGGTAGATAAACTAACTTATCCATTCCATAGAGGAGTGAGTGTCCCTGTGGGGAGAGGTAGATAACTGACTTATCCATTCCATAGAGGAGTGAGTGTCCCTGTGGGGGAGGTAGATAAACTGACTTATCCATTCCATAGAGGAGTGAGTGTCCCTGTGGGGAGAGGTAGATAAACTACTTATCCATTCCACAGAGGAGTGAGTGTCCCTGTGGGGAGAGGTAGATAACTGACTTATCCATTCCACAGAGGAGTGAGTGTCCCTGTGGGGGAGAGGTAGATAACTGACTTATCCATTCCACAGAGGAGTGAGTGTCCCTGTGGGGAGAGGTAGATAACTGACTTATCCATTCCACAGAGGAGTGAGTGTCCCTGTGGGAGAGGTAGATAACTGACTTATCCATTCCACAGAGGAGTGAGTGTCCCTGTGGGGAGAGGTAGATAACTACTTATCCATCCATGAGGAGTGAGTGTCCCTGTGGGGAGAGGTAGATAAACTGACTTATCCATTCCACAGAGGAGTGAGTGTCCCTGTGGGGAGAGGTAGATAACTGACTTATCCATTCCACAGAGGAGTGAGTGTCCCTGTGGGGAGAGGTAGATAAACTAACTTATCCATTCCATAGAGGAGTGAGTGTCCCTGTGGGGAGAGGTAGATAAACTAACTTATCCATTCCACAGAGGAGTGAGTGTCCCTGTGGGGAGAGGTAGATAACTGACTTATCCATTCCATAGAGGAGTGAGTGTCCCTGTGGGGGGAGGTAGATAAACTAACTTATCCATTCCATAGAGGAGTGAGTGTCCCTGTGGGGAGAGGTAGATAACTAACTATCCATCCACAGAGGAGTGAGTGTCCCTGTGGGGAGAGGTAGATAACTGACTTATCCATTCCACAGAGGAGTGAGTGTCCCTGTGGGGAGAGGTAGATAACTGACTTATCCACCAAAACCAAAGATAACTGAATACCATTCCATAGAGGAGTGAGTGTCCCTGTGGGGAGAGGTAGATAACTGACTTATCCATTCCACAGAGGAGTGAGTGTCCCTGTGGAGAGAGGTAGATAAACTGACTTATCCATTCCATAGAGGAGTGAGTGTCCCTGTGGGGAGAGGTAGATAACTGACTTATCCATTCCATAGAGGAGTGAGTGTCCCTGTGGGGAGAGGTAGATAACTGACTTATCCATTCCATAGAGGAGTGAGTGTCCCTGTGGGGAGAGGTAGATAACTGACTTATCCATTCCATAGAGGAGTGAGTGTCCCTGTGGGGAGAGGTAGATAACTGACTTATCCATTCCATAGAGGAGTGAGTGTCCCTGTGGGGAGAGGTAGATAACTGACTTATCCATTCCATAGAGGAGTGAGTGTCCCTGTGGGGAGAGGTAGATAACTGACTTATCCATTCCATAGAGGAGTGAGTGTCCCTGTGGGGAGAGGTAGATAACTGACTTATCCATTCCATAGAGGAGTGAGTGTCCCTGTGGGGAGAGGTAGATAACTGACTTATCCATTCCATAGAGGAGTGAGTGTCCCTGTGGGGAGAGGTAGATAACTGACTTATCCATTCCATAGAGGAGTGAGTGTCCCTGTGGGGAGAGGTAGATAACTGACTTATCCATTCCATAGAGGAGTGAGTGTCCCTGTGGGGAGAGGTAGATAACTAACTTATCCATTCCATAGAGGAGTGAGTGTCCCTGTGGGGAGAGGTAGATAACTGACTTATCCATTCCACAGAGGAGTGAGTGTCCCTGTGGGGGGAGGTAGATAAACTAACTTATCCATTCCATAGAGGAGTGAGTGTCCCTGTGGGGAGAGGTAGATAACTGACTTATCCATTCCACAGAGGAGTGAGTGTCCCTGTGGGAGAGGTAGATAAACTAACTTATCCATTCCAAGAGGAGTGAGTGTCCCTGTGGGGAGAGGTAGATAACTGACTTATCCATTCCATAGAGGAGTGAGTGTCCCTGTGGGGAGAGGTAGATAAACTGACTTATCCATCCACAGAGGAGTGAGTGTCCCTGTGGGGAGAGGTAGATAACTGACTTATCCAATCCACAGAGGAGTGAGTGTCCCTGTGGGGGGAGGTAGATAAACTAACTTATCCATTCCATAGAGGAGTGAGTGTCCCTGTGGGGGGAGGTAGATAAAATAACTTAT
>CM026387.1:21603301-21699002 GCA_014843695.1 Archivesica marissinica
GGTAGATAAACTGACATATCCAATCCACAGAGGAGTGAGTGTCCCTGTGAGGGAAGGTAGATAAACAGATAAACTGACTTATCCATTCCACAGAGGAGTGAGTGTCCCTGTGAGGGGAGGTAGATAAACAGATAAACTGACTTATCCATTCCACAGAGGAGTGAGTGTCCCTGTGAGGGGAGGTAGATAAACAGATAAACTGACTTATCCATTCCACAGAGGAGTGAGTGTCCCTGTGAGGGGAGGTAGATAAACAGATAAACTGACTTATCCATTCCACAGAGGAGTGAGTGTCCCTGTGAGGGGAGGTAGATAAACAGATAAACTGACTTATCCATTCCACAGAGGAGTGAGTGTCCCTGTGAGGGGAGGTAGATAAACAGATAAACTGACTTATCCATTCCACAGAGGAGTGAGTGTCCCTGTGAGGGGAGGTAGATAAACAGATAAACTGACTTATCCATTCCACAGAGGAGTGAGTGTCCCTGTGGGGAGAGGTAGATAACTGACTTATCCATTCCAGAGGAGTGAGTGTCCCTGTGGGGAGAGGTAGATAACTGACTTATCCATTCCATAGAGGAGTGAGTGTCCCTGTGGGGAGAGGTAGATAAACTAACTTATCCATTCCATAGAGGAGTGAGTGTCCCTGTGGGGAGAGGTAGATAAACTAACTTATCCATTCCATAGAGGAGTGAGTGTCCCTGTGGGGAGAGGTAGATAAACTAACTTATCCATTCCATAGAGGAGTGAGTGTCCCTGTGGGGAGAGGTAGATAACTGACTTATCCATTCCATAGAGGAGTGAGTGTCCCTGTGGGGAGAGGTAGATAAACTAACTTATCCATTCCATAGAGGAGTGAGTGTCCCTGTGGGGAGGTAGATAACTGACTTATCCATTCCATAGAGGAGTGAGTGTCCCTGTGGGGAGAGGTAGATAAACTAACTTATCCATTCCATAGAGGAGTGAGTGTCCCTGTGGGGAGAGGTAGATAACTGACTTATCCATTCCATAGAGGAGTGAGTGTCCCTGTGGGGAGAGGTAGATAACTGACTTATCCATCCAGAGGAGTGAGTGTCCCTGTGGGGAGAGGTAGATAACTGACTTATCCATTCCAGAGGAGTGAGTGTCCCTGTGGGAGAGGTAGATAATGACTTATCCATTCCATAGAGGAGTGAGTGTCCCTGTGGGGAGGTAGATAACTAACTTATCCATTCCATAGAGGAGTGAGTGTCCCTGTGGGGGGAGGTAGATAACTGACTTATCCATTCCATAGAGGAGTGAGTGTCCCTGTGGGAGAGGTAGATAACTGACTTATCCATTCCATAGAGGAGTGAGTGTCCCTGTGGGGAGAGGTAGATAACTGACTTATCCATTCCATAGAGGAGTGAGTGTCCCTGTGGGGAGAGGTAGATAACTGACTTATCCATTCCATAGAGGAGTGAGTGTCCCTGTGGGGAGAGGTAGATAACTGACTTATCCATTCCATAGAGGAGTGAGTGTCCCTGTGGGGAGAGGTAGATAACTGACTTATCCATTCCATAGAGGAGTGAGTGTCCCTGTGGGGAGAGGTAGATAACTGACTTATCCATTCCATAGAGGAGTGAGTGTCCCTGTGGGGAGAGGTAGATAACTGACTTATCCATTCCATAGAGGAGTGAGTGTCCCTGTGGGGAGAGGTAGATAACTGACTTATCCATTCCATAGAGGAGTGAGTGTCCCTGTGGGGAGAGGTAGATAACTGACTTATCCATTCCATAGAGGAGTGAGTGTCCCTGTGGGGAGAGGTAGATAACTGACTTATCCATTCCATAGAGGAGTGAGTGTCCCTGTGGGGAGAGGTAGATAACTGACTTATCCATTCCATAGAGGAGTGAGTGTCCCTGTGGGGAGAGGTAGATAACTGACTTATCCATTCCATAGAGGAGTGAGTGTCCCTGTGGGGAGAGGTAGATAACTGACTTATCCATTCCATAGAGGAGTGAGTGTCCCTGTGGGGAGAGGTAGATAAACTAACTTATCCATTCCATAGAGGAGTGAGTGTCCCTGTGGGGAGAGGTAGATAACTGACTTATCCATTCCATAGAGGAGTGAGTGTCCCTGTGGGGAGAGGTAGATAACTAACTTATCCATTCCATAGAGGAGTGAGTGTCCCTGTGGGGAGAGGTAGATAACTGACTTATCCATTCCACAGAGGAGTGAGTGTCCCTGTGGGGGGAGGTAGATAACTGACTTATCCATTCCACAGAGGAGTGAGTGTCCCTGTGGGGGGAGGTAGATAAACTAACTACTTATCCATTCCACAGAGGAGTGAGTGTCCCTGTGGGGAGAGGTAGATAACTGACTTATCCATTCCACAGAGGAGTGAGTGTCCCTGTGGGGGGAGGTAGATAAACTAACTTATCCATTCCATAGAGGAGTGAGTGTCCCTGTGGGGAGAGGTAGATAAACTAACTTATCCATTCCACAGAGGAGTGAGTGTCCCTGTGGGGAGAGGTAGATAAACTAACTTATCCATTCCACAGAGGAGTGAGTGTCCCTGTGGGGGAGGTAGATAACTGACTTATCCATTCCACAGAGGAGTGAGTGTCCCTGTGGGGGAGGTAGATAACTGACTTATCCATTCCACAGAGGAGTGAGTGTCCCTGTGGGGAGAGGTAGATAAACTAACTTATCCATTCCATAGAGGAGTGAGTGTCCCTGTGGGGAGAGGTAGATAAACTAACTTATCCATTCCACAGAGGAGTGAGTGTCCCTGTGGGGAGAGGTAGATAAACTAACTTATCCATTCCACAGAGGAGTGAGTGTCCCTGTGGGGAGAGGTAGATAAACTAACTTATCCATTCCACAGAGGAGTGAGTGTCCCTGTGGGGAGAGGTAGATAAACTAACTTATCCATTCCATAGAGGAGTGAGTGTCCCTGTGGGGGGAGGTAGATAACTGACTTATCCATTCCATAGAGGAGTGAGTGTCCCTGTGAGGGGAGGTAGATAAACTAACTTATCCATTCCATGAGGAGTGAGTGTCCCTGTGGGGGGAGGTAGATAACTGACTTATCCATTCCATAGAGGAGTGAGTGTCCCTGTGGGGGGAGGTAGATAAACTAACTTCACATTCAATATGATAGGTATACTATATACGTGGATAACTTCGCGGGTTGAAATGTTCGCGAATGTGAAATTTCCGACTTTTCGAGGGCGGATATGTTCGCGTTAGGATGATTTCTGGTTATATCATATTATTTGCACATTGTGAAAGTCACTATGCCGCCATTGTCGTATTTTGACAAGATTTTTAAGACAGAGTTTGTGGACAGAATCACTACCGTGTTGAGGGAACATAACATTCCTGATCATATCTTTAATTGAGACCAAACAGGAGTTAATAGGGTTCCAATAAGTCAGTGGACGATGTCGCAAAAGTTGAAATTATCGGCAGTGATGACAAGCGTCAATAAATAAACAAAATAACATGACGCCCCCCCCACCAGCCGTTATACCGTCACAAACAATTCAAGTGATCTTTTCATCTTGCAGACTTGAGGATCACACGTTTAATAATTAACGCATGTGTTTATATTATGTGAGATAAATGTGTTCGATGCACTTATTTCCGACATATCTTAACGCAACTGCATGTGATAAATTACAACTACAACGATTCAAACACGCGACACAGACTACAGGCTGCTACACAGACTACAGGTTGCTACACAGACTACAGGCTGCTACACAGACTACAGGCTGCTACACAGACTACAGGCTGCGACACAGACTACAGGCTGCAACACAGACTACAGGTTGAGACACAGACTACAGGTTGCGACACAGACTACAGGTTGCGACACAGACTACAGGTTGCGACACAGACTACAGGCTGCTACACAGACTACAGGCTGCTACACAGACTACAGGCTGCGACACAGACTACAGGCTGCGACACAGACTACAGGCTGCTACACAGACTACAGGCTGTGACACAGACTACAGGCTGCGACACAGACTACAGGTTGCGACACAGACTACAGGTTGCGACACAGACTACAGGTTGCGACACAGACTACAGGTTGCGACACAGACTACAGGCTGCTACACAGACTACAGGCTGCGACACAGACTACAGGCTGCGACACAGACTACAGGCTGCTACACAGACTACAGGCTGCGACACAGACTACAGGTTGCGACACAGACTACAGGTTGCGACACAGACTACAGGCTGCGACACAGACTACAGGTTGCGACACAGACTACAGGCTGCTACACAGACTACAGGCTGCTACACAGACTACAGGCTGCTACACAGACTACAGGCTGCTACACAGACTACAGGCTGCGACACAGACTACAGGCTGCGACACAGACTACAGGTTGCGACACAGACTACAGGTTGCTACACAGACTACAGGCTGCTACACAGACTACAGGCTGCGACACAGACTACAGGCTGCTACACAGATTACAGGCTGCGACACAGACTACAGGCTGCGTGGGGGTTTACATTTTTAAATCATGGACTTGTTTTACGCACATTCACTTGATATGTAAATTGATGTACCAGTCACTGCTTGCTGAAGTGATGACCAGCTGTTTTATAAACACCTCGATTTGTTTATGTTTTGTGTAAGCAGCACATGCAAGGACGGGAGTAACCTGCACTCATCCGAATTAAAGCATGTGCATACTTGGATAATTTATGAGTGTATAATACGCTGATACGCAGTTTACATTGTATCTATAGTATTCTATATTACACAATTACGTCCTGTAATAGGGTAGAAATATATACATGTTGGAATGCAGATATTTACGCTGGCTGATATTTTCGCGAAAAATAGTCCTTTCGGGAAAATCGCGAACATTTCCACGTCGCGAACGTAACCACTTATACAGTATAGCTTTATCATAGAGATACACTACCGTAGTCTATAAGTCTACATATCTATGGGGGAAATGTTAATGTTATTTGTTATTAATTGTGTTTGTAATTTATCTTCTGCTATTGTAGGTTGTGTGTCAGGAGGGAGAAACTCTAAGACCGCCCCACATGTTAACCAGGACCATACCATACCTCACAATTACACTACATCCTCCGGTCGTCTTACATAATTACCTCCCCTACGATCTACAATTTTCATTGCAGGTAAAGAATATGTTGATTTGGCATCATGTGTCTGTGCATGCATCTGTCTGGAGCATTTTCTCAGTAACCAATGGATAGAATTGGATGCAGCTTAAAATAAATATGCATCACCATTATGCGGCGGTGCACGTGCACATTTCGTTGTGATCGGGCCAGTAACACCAGTTAGTTAACTTTGTCCGTCCGGAACCTGTTCTGAGTATCCAATCAGTGTGATTATAATATCACCATATATAGTTTGGTGGTGCATACATGATTTTGTTTTGGTCATGATCGGGCCAGTGATTCCAGAGTTGTTGTCCTTTAATTAACAAAATGTCTACAAATTTGTCCGTACTGTCCAGCGGTGGATATAAATTCTTCAAATTTGCTTGTTTTCTCTGATCTTGTAATAATAAAGGTGTTTGTTATGTGTAACATTGGTGGTAAGGTAGGGTTACCGTGGCGATGGCTATCAATACTAAACAGAGCTGTCCATTTATTTAAACTCGTAGCATGCTAACGGTGAAAATTACAATTCAAATATGTCGTGCAATTTCATTAGAATTGTATCACAAAATAATATAACTCATCTTAGCTCACAGTGATGATCAAACAGAAAGACATAGTTTTTGGCAGTGTCCGTCTGCATATAATATTATATGAATGGTACCATTGGTTGCTAAGGATGTGGTCTACTGGACACCTTTATTCATCTTTTTTGCATTTATTTATTGTTGACCCCCCCTCCCTCATGAATAGGTTTAATGGTCATAAAATACAAAAATCAAACTAACACATTTAATTGCTTGTTATTATTTATTATTTCAGGGCAGTGAATCTGCCAGCAGTCTGACACATGGTGACAGTACACCCTTGTACACAGTGAATATGTCACAGGCCTACAAGCTCAACTTGTTTGTAAGTATTTCAGTACACCCTTGTACCCAGTGAATCTGTCACAGGCTTGTATACAAGTTCAATTTGTTTGTAAGTATTTCAGTACACCCTTGTACACAGTGAATATGTCACAGGCCTACAAGCTCAACTTGTTTGTAAGTATTTCAGTACACCCTTGTACACAGTGAATATGTCACAGGCCTACAAGCTCAACTTGTTTGTAAGTATTTCAGTACACCCTTGTACACAGTGAATATGTCAAAGGCCTACAAGCTCAACTTGTTTGTAAGTATTTCAGTACACCCTTGTACCCAGTGAATCTGTCACAGGCTTGTATACAAGTTCAATTTGTTTGTAAGTATTTCAGTACACCCTTGTACACAGTGAATATGTCACAGGCCTACAAGCTCAACTTGTTTGTAAGTATTTCAGTACACCCTTGTACACAGTGAATATGTCACAGGCCTACAAGCTCAACTTGTTTGTAAGTATTTCAGTACACCCTTGTACACAGTGAATATGTCACAGGCTTGTATACAAGTTCAATTCGTTTGTAAGTACCATTTTATTCACAAACATTTCGGTTGTTGCCTTCTTAATATGCCAGTTATAGTGTTTTTATATAACAACTAGTTATGCTAAAATATATATTTTGGAGGGCTAAAAGTAATGTCATTGCTTTAAATACATGATTTTATGCAAATTCGAAATAATATTATGTTTTTATTGAAAAACAATGCGCGTGTCAAATCCCTATCTGTCTATGTTCCTGCTGATAGGGAGCTAACGCTCAGTCCTGGAGATAGAGGTGAATTGAGGGTTTTAACGACTGTGCACCAGACCACTCTGTCATGGAAGCTCGTTGAGAATCATCCACTTAACTCTTTGCACACTAATAGTGAAAATATCAATCAAATATCTCATGGAATTTCATTAGAATTGTGTCGTAATGACATATTTCCAGTGTTTTCATCTAAAATTAAGAAAAATACATTAATGAATTGTCGTCTGCTGCAATTATTTGAACTGTTTATAGCCTTTATTTTACCCATAATGCAAGAAGTTAAAATGACCATAGCTAGTTGATTGGCCATGAAAACAATAATTGTCTGTCTTTCACGAGTCAACTGTTGATGGTCTATGTGATTAAGTTTGATGGTTGAAGGTCTATGTGATTAATGTTGATGGTTGAAGGTCTATGTGATTAAGTTTGATGGTTGAAGGTCTATGTGATTAATGTTGATGGTTGAAGGTCTATGTGATTAAGTTTGATTGTTGAAGGTCTATATGATTATAAACTATATTTCTTTTGCAGGTTGAAGACTACCTAACCTGTGATTGGGCAGGTACACTGGACATCACAGAAGAAATGGAAGAGTTCAAGGCCATCATCATGGATACTGACCTTGACCCAGACAACAATAACAAACATCTAAGTCTCAGTGTCCACTGTAACCATGACAAATCATGGAATTTCTACATCTATTCTCCATACTGGATCGTGAATAAAACAGATCTGACATTCCAGATTAGGGTTTGTATTCTTTCAATTCTGTATTTTTGATATGAGACTGAGTTAGTTTAAACAATATTTTATTCAACAATGGTACATAACATAGGAATAGTTGCAATAGCACAGTTAGGATTGAGAGAAAAAAGTCACTTTTTCACAGTTAGTTTAAACAATATTTTATTCAAGAATGGTACATAACATAGGAATAGTTGCAATAGCACAGTTAGGATTGGGGAAAAAGTAACTTTTTCACAGTTAGTTTAAACAATATTTTATTCAAGAATGGTACATAGCATAGGAATAGTTGCAATAGCACAGTTAGGATTGGGGAAAAAGTAACTTTTTCATAGTTAGTTTAAACAATATTTTATTCAAGAATGGTACATAACATAGGAATAGTTGCAATAGCACAGTTAGGATTGGGGGAAAAGTCACTTTTTCATAGTTTAAACAATATTTTATTCAAGAATGGTACATAACATAGGAATAGTTGCAATAGCACAGTTAGGATTGGGGTAAAAGTCACTTTTTCATAGTTTAAACAATATTTTATTCAAGAATGGTACATAACATAGGAATAGTTGCAATAGCAGTTAGGATTGGGGAAAAGTCACTTTTTCACAGTTAGTTTAAACAATATTTTATTCAAGAATGGTACATAACATAGGAATAGTTGCAATAGCACAGTTAGGATTGGGAAAAAAGTTACATAGTAACTTATTCGAATCCCTTTCCTTGAGATTGAGTTGATAAACATGTTTGATTTCAAATCACTTGGCCTCTCCACTGTGTGTTCGAATTGCCAGTAGTGAGTTGGCTGGCTTGCAGAAGGTTGATCGGGGATGCCTTCTTGTGCCCTTATAGTCTCCCCCACTACTTATGGTTGGAATGTCGCTATGTAAACTTAGTTGATTATAAATACTAATAATAAAAAATATATACAGCCTAAATTTGTGTTGTATATATTTGTATGGATCTATGTCTATTCTATGTCTGACGTGGTTAAGTTATAATAGTGTGTTGTATATATATATGCAGGAATTTATGTCTGACGTAGTTAAGTTATAATAATGTGTTGTATATATATATATTTGCAGGAATTTATGTCTGACGTAGTTAAGTTATAATAATGTGTTATATAGATTATCAGGGAACTATGTCTATTCTATGTCTGACATGGTTAAGTTATAATAATGTGTTGTATATATATATATTTGCAGGAATTTATGTCTGACGTAGTTAAGTTATAATAATGTGTTGTATATATTTGTATGGATCTATGTCTATTCTATGTCTGACGTGGTTAAGTTATAATAATGTGTTGTATATATATATGCAGGAATTTATGTCTGACGTAGTTAAGTTATAATAATGTGTTGTATATATATATATTTGCAGGAATTTATGTCTGACGTGGTTAAGTTATAATAATGTGTTGTATATATATATTTGCAGGAATGTATGTCTGACGTAGTTAAGTTATAATAATGTGTTATATAGATTTGCAGGGATCTATGTCCGACGTAGTTAAGTTATAATAATGAGTTATATAGATTTGCAGGGATCTATGTCTATTCTATGTCCAACATGGATATGCTATAATAATGTGTTGTATATATTTATGCAGGAATTTATGTCTGACGTAGTTAAGTTATAATAATGTGTTGTATATATTTGCAGGGATCTATGTCCGATGTAGCCTTAGAATGCCTACCTTCGAGCTACCCTCAACTGTTTAGATATAAGAAAAATAAACGTAAAAAGGTACGCTCAGTTTCAACCACCTGAATGCTTTGTGAATTTGATTCCTTCCAATGAAATATAGAAATTTATCAGTGAAATATAAAGAGGATTCATTTGTTTCTGTGTACGATCGAGTTACATTTTACCAAATGAACATTGAAAGTATAATCATAACGAGTGGGGCAAGCGAAAAGTGATAATAATAGCTTTCTATGTTCATAAGTGAAATATTATATATCGATGGCTTAAACTAGCTAATGATCCTTTTTACTTTAGGCTGAAAAATGTTTTTATGATAGAAAGCGATGGCTAAATGGCGCTAGAACGTTGTGGTTAGATGACCATAAATGACGACATAAACACAACATTTCAACATGTAGCGCTTAGGTAACCGTCTCCGTGGCCTAGTGGTTAAGGCATCCGTCTACGGAGCGGGGGGTCGATGGTTCGAATCAAATAAAAAGTGCAATTACCTGTTAATAATAATTGTCACACTTACATTAATTGTATTTGTGTATGGTATACCGTCTCCGTGGGCTAGTGATTACGGCATCCGCCTATGGAGCGGGAGGTCGAAGGTTCATATCTCGTCAGGGGTTCGTTCTGATATGGCCGGTTGATGAGCCGCAGCTAGTTAAATAATGGTTACCGATTGCCTACCAGCCTGGTGCCTGGCATACAAGCATAGGATTCGAGAAGTACTAATGTTCATAAAAAGAGGTCTCTCACAAGTCAGAAATGGTTGGCCCTTTAAATAGGGGTGACACTATAATAAACAAACACACACAGACGGATCTGTAGTCCAGTGGTAACACGCTGGACTGGTAATCCAGGGATCGCAGGTTCGATCCCCCGTCTGACCCTAATAAAATTAACAGTCTTTCAGATGGGACATTAAACCGAGGTCTCGTGTTGGTGCTTTACACCGTGCACGTAAAAGAACCAGAGGAGACTCTGGAATGGGTCTCTGTCTGTATCATTGCACTATCCTCCAAAAATCTAAAATAACTAATCTCTTTAGGAGGCGTCGCTCATATGGGCAACCGGTAGCGACGATAAATAAATGTAAAACACACACATAAACAAACACTTTACTATCCAAAGCAGTGAAGACCACATTCCCTTAGTGCCTGTTGAAAGCTGCGGTCCCGTCCAGGACTTGCGACAACCACCTGCAAGAGAATAAACAATGATGTTGATTGGATAGATAACCTACAAAACAACTGTACTAAAAACCAAATTCCCACTATACTGAGAACTGATTGGTTGTCAGAAAATAAACAAAGGTGTTGATTGGATAGAACATACAAACACCTGCAATGGAAACCGTTTCCACGATTTGTTGTGAGTGTACACTGATTGGTCTACAGAAATAAACAATGTTGTTGATTAGATCATTTTTAACAAGACAACTGAACGAGGTTCGACAATCTCGCATGAGTATATCTACGGCGATAAACCGTTCTCACGAGAACTCACGATCATCAGAGCTGGAACCTACCAAGGAGAACTGGAGTACTGAGGAGAACTGGAGTACTGAGGAGAACTGCCTGAAGCATAGTAAAGTGTAAGTAGGTGTACATGTGTTCTTGTGTCTGGCAATTTAAAACTAGATTAATATTTTATCTTTATATTTTGCAGGCAAAGTTAAAAGTGTATGAATCTCATTGGTCACATGCCTTCTCCATGGATACAGTAGGGAATTGTGGGGTAGTAGAGTGCCATGACAACCAGAGGAGGTGCAAATATACTGTAAGTAACAAAACAGCTTTTAGTAGAAATGCTAAATTAAATATTTGTGTTGATAAAATTGAATATAATTTGATTTTAAATCAACTGATCTTTGTTATTCCAAGATGGCCGCCTCCATAATTCTCTATTTGAGATAATCAACCAATCATAACTTCTTTAATTGCAGAGCGATTTTCAAAATTCTTTCACCGCATTAATTTTTTATGTTTTAGTAAGCTATAATTTTCAAGATTGACATGAATTTTGTTTATGTTTTTCCTATATTTGGCCACAATAATTGCATATCTATGTTGAACAAATATCTGTTGGTTACAGTTTATGGTGCAGTGTCAGATAACCAAGCTGAAACTAACAAAAGTCATCACAGTTCTTCCATTCTTCCTGGTCGTTAACAGCTCAACCAAGCCCCTGAGATACATGGAGGAAAACAGAGCAACAGACCTGTGGTTTGATCTGGCTGTTGGGCAGGTATGATATGTTGTTCCTGTGGCTTTATAAAACAAAGGCATTTTACACAAACCTCTGCAGTATATGGCAGTTTGATCTGGCTGTCAGTGTGGTATGATGATGATTGAGCCTCCGGGAACCATGTGGGCGAGCGCTGTGTGATATGATATGTTGTTCCTGAGGCTTTATAAAAAAGGGCATTTCACACAAACCTCTGAGGTACTATGGAGGAAACTAAAGTGAAATACTTTTAGTTTAGCTATCTTGGTGAGACTATTCATCTCTTTACAACTAACTGATGAGTTGACTGGTTCCCTGTCCTAATCCTAGAAGCCATCTTGGTGAGACTATTCATCTCTTTACAACTAACTGATGAGTTGACTGGTTCCCTGTCATAATTTCCCAGAAACCATCTTGGTGAGACTATTCATCTCTTTACAACTAACCGATGAGCTGATAGGTTCCCTGTAATCCCAGAAGCCATCTTGGTGAGACTGTTCATCTCTTTACAACTAACTGATGAGTTGACTGGTTCCCTGTCCTAATCCTAGAAGCCATCTTGGTGAGACTGTTCATCTCTTTACAACTAACTGATGAGCTGATAGGTTCCCTGTCATAATTTCCCAGAAGCCATCTTGGTGAGACTATTCATCTCTTTACAACTAACCGATGAGTTGACTGGTTCCCTGTCATAATTTCCCAGAAACCATCTTGGTGAGACTATTCATCTCTTTACAACTAACTGATGAGTTGACTGGTTCCCTGTCATAATTTCCCAGAAGTATCTTGGTGAGACTATTCATCTCTTTTACAACTAACCGATGAGTTGACTGGTTCCCTGTAATCCCAGAAGCCATCTTGGTGAGACTATTCATCTCTTTACAACTAACCGATGAGTTGACTGGTTCCCTGTAATCCCAGAAGCCATCTTGGTGAGACTATTCATCTCTTTACAACTAACCGATGAGCTGATAGGTTCCCTGTCATAATTTCCCAGAATTCATCTTGGTGAGACTACAGTCTGACCTGTCTTAAGCAGCCAGCCAAGCAAGTCACAGAAAGTGGCTGCTTAGCACAGGTGGCTGCTTAATAGAGGTCAAATATATACTATCACAACATATTGTGAATCTGGAAACTGGCTGCTTAATACAGGTTTGCTGCTTAATGGAGGTGACCACTAACACAAGTTTGACTGTATTCATCTTTTTACAACGAATTGAGTGTCTGAAGTGCATGGAAGAAAACGGGCTACATGTATATATATATATTAACCATTGTGGTTGGTGAATCCACTGATCGCAAGTTCGATCCCACCATCTGGAGTACGAGTATATATTATTGATATTAAACATTTCTATTTCATGTGGTAACACCTTGAATATGCCGTTCAGATATGCAAGATTAATTTACTTTAAAACCTTGCCCCACACAGAAGGACAGTCACCAAGCAATTGTGTTTGCCGCTGCTAATGTTTAGCTAGCAACCCAAATTGGGCACAATTGTAATGGCTACATCTGGGCGCGAACTCCGAGCACACGGACGAGCTACAACTGCTCGAATTCCAACGGGAATGAAACTTCAGTCAAAACACACAAATCCCTTTCAGTATTATATGTAAAATGTTCATTTCTTAATTACATGTACAATTACTGAAATAAATAATGTTTAAACTATCCACATTTGACAAATGTTGACCACGCATTGCGGAAGTATGTCCCGCCTATGCCATGTAACATCACCATGTCGAGCATCAGTCTTATTCTGGATGTAACAAGGATCATTTCATGCCCCACCGTTAAAGAGCATGACCAAACACTCTCTACAGTCAAACCTGTGTTAGTGGTCACCTCCATTAAGCAGCCAATCTGTATTAAGCAGCCAGTTTCCAGATTCCCAATATGTTGTTTTATTATATATTTGACCTCTATTAAGCAGCCAGAAACTCTCTATACAGTCAAACCAGTGTTAGTGGTCACCTCCATTACGCAACCAACCTGTATTAAGCAGCCAAAAACTCTCTATACAGTCAAACCTGTGTTAGTGGTCACCTCCATTAAGCAACCAACCTGCATTAAGCAGCCAGTTTCCAGATTCCTAGTATGTTGTTTTATTATACATTTGACCTCTATTAAGCAGCCACTTGTGCTAAGCAGTCACTTTCTGTAATTCCATTGGCTGGCTGCTTAAGACAGGTTTGTGGAAGTTGTAATAGTGCAGTGGTAGCATGTTCGCTTCAGGTGCGAAAGACCCGGAGTTCGAGCCCCGCTGGAGCCGTTATGATTGTGCCCTTAGGCAAGGCATTTAATTTCCACGTTGCCTCTTCTCTCTCCCTCGTGGCGATGGATTCCATCAGGAATGAGGTCTCGAGAGTGATTAATATAAGTTGTAAGAACTTGTTTCGCAATCGAGCTAAAATAAATTTGAATAAACTAAGACAGGTTTGACAGTAAACATTTGTTTCCGCAGTCGTCCCTCAGACACATGCTAGTAACCCCATCTATATAATTATATTTTCAGTGCTCATCATTCTGGCCTGTGACGGAGAGTTACAACATGTTTGTCAAGTATGAGGGAAGTAATGTGGTATCGCAGCATTTTCCATTTAAATCTTTCAACAACACAGTTCTGCGAATGGAAAATGGAGTAAGTGTTAAACCTTGGCTTATGTTGTTATTATATGTTATATTTCGGGTTTTACGCCTGCATCAGCACCATTTTGGGCTATATCGCCGGCGGGCAGTTTACCTAACAACACCTTTCCTGGGCAGGCTCCAACGGTTAACAAGTACTTGGGTGCACCAACCTCCGTAAGAAACTGCCAACATTTTCATATAAATGAGACACGGTCTGAGCGGGGCTCGAACCCGTGCCCATCAGTGATGATAGGTTACAGTGGTATACAAGTCAGCGACCGTAACCACTCGACCACGGAGGCGGACCTGGCTTATGTTGATATAACTTTAGCTCTATGCATGCTGGGTACAATAAAGGCTATAAATAGTTCAAAGAATTATAGCAGATGACATTTCATTGATATGATTTTCATATTTAGTTTAAATAATATTTATTTTTTCTTTGAATAAACATTGTCAAGTATAAATAATATGTACCTACATGAAGGATTGAGGAGAAAGCAACCTGCTTGCACGGTTGCCTGTTTCATATTTGTAGCTGAAATCTCTGGAAGAGTGTGTGTTTTACATTTATTTATCGTCGCTACCGGTTGCCCATATAAGCGATGCCTCCTGAAGAGATTAGTCATTTTAGATTTTTAGAGGATAGTGCAATGATACAGACAGAGGCCCATTCCAGAATCTCCTCCGATTCTTTTACGGGCACAGTGTAATGCACCGACACGAGACCTCGGTTTAAAGTCCTATCTGAAAGACTGTTAATTTTATTAGAGTCAGATGAGGGATCGAACCTGCGATCACTGGATTACCAGTCCAACGTGTTACCACTGAACTACATATCCGTCTGTCTCTGGAAGTGTCGACACAATTCTATATTTGACTGTTATTTTCACCACTAGCTAGAGTTATAGTCACATTCCAATAAGCCAGTTTGTCAACTTACAAGGTATCAGTCTATTGTTAACAACTGCAATACACACAGTTCCTTCTGTTGTATACCTGTTTATTCTAACATGGCTCGACATTTTGTCTATATATGCAATGCAGGTATTTACCGTGTTTAAATCTGCAATAACACATTGGTTAATATGTGACTTCAAATCTGGCATCATTTTACTAGCAATTTTGTAGTTTTGTGATATCAGATTTTACACCCATTAAAAAATTACATCAACTCTTTTTGTGCATTTTAGATATTTGGATCGAAGTAATATTTGTCTTTCAGTTATTTATTGGCAGTTAAAACATGGTTTGTCGCCAGAATTAGTCACTTAGGCATATGGCCTGTAATGTTAATTCCTACGCGTCAGAACTCCAAACCATGTTTTATTCGCCAATAATTATAAACAACTGAAAGCGAAATATTATTTCTTAATCATTACATTTTACCTCTACAAGATGAATATTACATAACTGACATGCAATATTGCAATCCTTTATTGAGGAATAGGACACAAGGAGATGGTATTGCAAATACTGACATTACCGTAGTTGATCTTTTTGCCATGAATACTTTAAAATAGATTTTTAATTTTATATATATGGTATTTTTCTATTTTCAAATTTCAGACGGCATTATGTGTAATGGTGACGGGTGGTACCCAGAATCCTATTACAATACAGTTCACTGATTATGATGTAGGGGACATTCCTGTTAGAGTTGACAACTTCTGTGATGATGTCTTTATCAAGATACATCAAAAGTAGGTCATTCATTGTCACATGTTGTCGTCAAGTTCTAGGGCTGCTCTAATTGTGTCACGTCACATGTTGTCGTCAAGTTCTAGGGCTGTTCTAATTGTGTCACGTCACATGTTGTCGTCAAGTTCTAGGGCTGCTCTAATTGTGCCACGTCACATGTTGTCATCAAGTTCTAGGGCTGCTCTAATTGTGCCACGTCACATGTTGTCATCAAGTTCTAGGGCTGCTCTAATTGTGTCACATCACATGTTGTTGTCAAGTTCTAGGGCTGCTCTAAATGTGTCACATCACATGTTGTCGTCAAGTTCTAGGGCTGCTCTAATTGTGTCACGTCACATGTTGTTGTCAATTTCTAGGGCTGCTCTAATTGTGTCACGTCACATGTTGTTGTCAAGTTCTAGGGCTGCTCTAATTGTGTCACATCACATGTTGTTGTCAAGTTCTAGGGCTGCTCTAATTTTGTCACATCACATGTTGTCGTCAAGTTCTAGGGCTGCTCTAATTGTGTCACGTCACATGTTGTTGTCAAGTTCTAGGGCTGCTCTAATTGTGTCACATCACATGTTGTCGTCAAGTTCTAGGGCTGCTCTAATTGTGTCATGTCACATGTTGTTGTCAAGTTCTAGGGCTGCTCTAATTGTGTCACATCACATGTTGTCGTCAAGTTCTAGGGCTGCTCTAATTGTGTCACGTCACATGTTGTCGTCAAGTTCTAGGGCTGCTCTAATTGTGTCACGTCACATGTTGTCGTTAAGTTCTAGGGCTGCTCTAATTGTGTCACGTCACATGTTGTCGTCAAGTTCTAGGGCTGCTCTAATTGTGTCATGTGACATGTTGTCGTCAAGTTCTAGGACTGCTCTAATTGTGTCACGTCACATGTTGTCGTCAAGTTCTAGGGCTGCTCTAATTGTGTCATGTCACATGTTGTTGTCAAGTTCTAGAGCTGCTCCAATTGTGTCACGTCACATGTTGTCAAGTTCTAGGGCTGCTCTAATTGTGTCATGTCACATGTTGTCGACAAGTTCTAGGGCTGCTCTAATTGTGTCACGTCACATGTTGTCGTCAAGTTCTAGGGCTGTTCTAATTGTGTCATGTCACATGTTGTCGTCAAGTTCTAGGGCTGCTCTAATTGTGTCACGTCACATGTTGTCGTCAAGTTCTAGGGCTGCTCTAATTGTGTCACGTCACATGTTGTCATCAAGTTCTAGGGCTGCTCTAAATGTGTCACGTCACATGTTGTCGTCAAGTTCTAGGGCTGCTCTAATTGTGTCACGTCACATGTTGTCATCAAGTTCTAGGGCTGCTCTAAATGTGTCACGTCACATGTTGTCGTCAAGTTCTAGGGCTGCTCTAATTGTGTCACGTCACATGTTGTCGTCAAGTTCTAGGGCTGCTCTAATTGTGTCACATCACATGTTGTCGTCAAGTTCTAGGGCTGCTCTAAATGTGTCACGTCACATGTTGTCGTCAAGTTCTATGGCTGCTCTAATTGTGTCACATCACATGTTGTCGTCAAGTTCTAGGGCTGCTCTAAATGTGTCACGTCACATGTTGTCGTCAAGTTCTAGGGCTGCTCTAATTGTGTCACATCACATGTTGTCATCAAGTTCTAGGGCTGCTCTAAATGTGTCACGTCACATGTTGTCGTCAAGTTCTAGGGCTGCTCTAATTGTGTCACATCACATGTTGTAATCAAGTTCTAGGGCTGCTCTAAATGTGTCACGTCACATGTTGTCGTCAAGTTCTAGGGCTGCTCTAATTGTGTCACATCACATGTTGTCGTCAAGTTCTAGGGCTGCTCTAATTGTGTCACGTCACATGTTGTCGTCAAGTTCTAGGGCTGCTCTAATTGTGCCACGTCACATGTTGTCATCAAGTTCTAGGGCTGCTCTAATTGTGTCACATCACATGTTGTCGTCAAGTTCTAGGTCTGCTCTAATTGTGTCACATCACATGTTGTCATCAAGTTCTAGGGCTGCTCTAATTGTGTCACATCACATGTTGTCATCAAGTTCTAGGGCTGCTCTAATTGTGTCACGTCACATGTTATCGTCAAGTTCTAGTGCTGCTCTAATTGTGTCACGTCACATGTTGTCGTCAAGTTCTAGGGCTGCTCTAATTGTGTCACGTCACATGTTGTCGTCAAGTTCTAGGGCTGCTCTAATTGTGTCACATCACATGTTGTCGTCAAGTTCTAGGGCTGCTCTAATTGTGTCACGTCACATGTTGTCGTCAAGTTCTAGGGCTGCTCTAATTGTGTCACAGCACATGTTGTCGTCAAGTTCTAGGGCTGCTCTAATTGTGTCACAGCACATGTTGTCGTCAAGTTCTAGGGCTGCTCTAATTGTGTCACAGCACATGTTGTCATCAAGTTCTAGGGTTGCTCTAATTGGTTCTCAATCTTCTCTGTCAGCGTATATAGCTTTTTACTTTTTGTTTGTTATGTCTCCCCCTACCCCCCCCCCCCCCCTCCACTATGCGGGAAAACATTTTACCCATTGTCTGTCTCACTCGATACCATGACGCCCTTGTATGATCATGTATTACCGCAGCGTACAAGCTTGGTAGGTACATAGTGTATACAAATTTATATTTCGATTGCGAAACAAGTTCTTTCAACTTATATTAATCGCTCTCGAGACCTCATTCCTGATGGAATCCATCGCCATGAAGGAGAGAGAAGAGGCAATGTGGAATTTAAATGCCTTGCCTAAGTGCACAATCGTAATGGCTCCAGCGGGGCTCGAACTCCGGACCTCTCGCACCTGAAGCGAACGCTCATCCACTGCACTATCACGACTTCCACTGGTAGATACATAAATGAATCATATTAATTTTGTGTGTAGAAGGTCAACTGTCAAGGTCAAAATTGATAGAACTTTGCGCACAGTCATTCGATGACCCTTGACCTTGTGATAAGTGCATACAAAATCAGGGAGGAAGTAGAAGTCGTGATAGCGCAGTTGTAGCTCGTTCGTGTGCTCGGAGTTCGCGCCCAGATGTAGCCATTACAATTGTGCCCTTAGTTAATCACTTAAATTCCACATTGCCTCTTCTCTCTCCCTCATGGCATTGGATTCCATCAGGAATGAGGTCTCCAGATGCAAAATAATCTAATGTTGTAAAAACTTGTTTAGAACTAGAGCTAATATAATTTGTATAAACTAAGTCAAGATCACAGAAAATATTCGGGTAAAAAATGGTTATTTTTTGTGTGCATTATTCATCAATAAAATTAAGTCAAGTGGATGCGCGCTCGCTTCAGGTGCGAAAGGTCCAGAGTTCGAGCCCCGCTGGAGCCGTTATGATTGTGCCCTTAGGCAAGGCATTTAAATTCCACGTTGCCTCTTCTCTCTCCCTCGTGGCGATGGATTCCATCAGGAATGAGGTCTCGAGAGTGATTAAATATAAGTTGAAAGAACTTATTTCGCAATCGAGCTAAAATAAATTTGTATAAACTAATAAAATTAAGGGGACTACTTCAGAAATAAAAAGCAGGGAATTTAGCACATCATACATAGTGGCTTTGCAGTCATATTTTTATTTTATTAGAAACATATTTGTCCATAACCCGAGTGTTTGTTGTTACAGAGGCCAGAGTCAGACCACCATCCTCTCCTCCAATCAGTCGGTGTATTATACGTGGGATGACCCGACGTCAGAGCGTACCCTCATGTGGAATATCTACGGTAGAAACAAGCCAAACTTTCCTGCTGCTATATCAAAGGTAAGCCGTTATATCAAAGGTAAGCCGGCTCATCTTTCATTTATATGAAGCTGCTATATCAAAGGTAAGCCGGCTCATCTTTCATTTATATGAAGCTGCTATATCAAAGGTAAGCTGGCTCATCTTTCATTTCTATAAAGCTGTTATATCAAAGGTAAGCCAGCTCATCTTTCATTTCTATAAAGCTGCTATATCAAAGGTAAGCCGTCTCATCTTTCATTTCTATAAAGCTGTTATATCAAAGGTAAGCCAGCTCATCTTTCATTTATATAAAGCTGCTATATCAAAGGTAAGCCCGCTCATCTTTCATTTATGTAAAGCTGTTATATCAAAGGTAAGCTGGCTCATCTTTCATTTATATAAAGCTGTTATATCAAAGGTAAGCTGGCTCATCTTTCATTTCTATAAAGCTGTTATATCAAAGGTAAGCCGGCTCATCTTTCATTTATATAAAGCTGTTATATCAAAGGTAAGCCAGCTCATCTTTCATTTCTATAAAGCTGTTATATCAAAGGTAAGCCAGCTCATCTTTCATTTATATAAAGCTGTTATATCAAAGGTAAGCCAGCTCATCTTTCATTTCTATAAAGCTGTTATATCAAAGGTAAGCCAGCTCATCTTTCATTTATATAAAGCTGTTATATCAAAGGTAAGCCAGCTCATCTTTCATTTCTATAAAGCTGTTATATCAAAGGTAAGCCAGCTCATCTTTCATTTATATAAAGCTGTTATATCAAAGGTAAGCCGGCTCATCTTTCATTTCTATAAAGCTGTTATATCAAAGGTAAGCCAGCTCATCTTTCATTTATATATCAAAGGTAAGCCGGCTCATCTTTCATTTATATAAAGCTGTTATATCAAAGGTAAGCCAGCTCATCTTTCATTTATATATCAAAGGTAAGCCGGCTCATCTTTCATTTAATATAAAGCCACTATATCAAAGGTAAGCCAGCTCATCTTTCATTTATATATCAATTGTAAGCCAGCTTATCTTTCATTTATATATCAAAGGTAAGCCGGCTCATCTTTCATTTAATATAAAGCCACTATATCAAAGGTAAGCCAGCTCATCTTTCATTTATATATCAAAGGTAAGCCGGCTCATCTTTCATTTAATATAAAGCCACTATATCAAAGGTAAGCCAGCTCATCTTTCATTTATATATCAATGGTAAGCCAGCTCATCTTTCATTTATATATCAAAGGTAAGCCGGCTCATCTTTCATTTAATATAAAGCCACTATATCAAAGGTAAGCCGGCTCATCTTTCATTTATATCATAAGTTCTTCTAGCTCTTTGCACGCTAACAGTGAAAATAACAGTGAAATATGTCCTGGAATTTGAATGAAATTCCATAACATGTTTCGAGAGTTTTCAATTTCAAATAAGAAAAACTGATTAATTGTCATTTACTTCAAATACTTTGAATCTTATCTCAAGACTGCAGCTACGAATGCAACATGGTGTCAAATTAATTCATGTGAGATGCTATTCAGCTGCTGCTCGAAAGGTTGGTGGTTCTACATTGGTGCCAGCCCAAGTGTATGAATAATGACACACTGCCTTCTTCCTCCAATAGAAGTTAAAAAATAATCAAATGTACTAATTTTAGTTGGATTTCAAATCACAAAACAAACAAAACAAACAAACTAATTAGAGCAGTCGTTAGTGCGCTCGCTTCTCACCAATGCAACTCAGGTTCGATCCTCAGACCGGGAAGTATGTGCGATGGTTTGGTGGTCGCCAGATCGGACAGGTGGGTTTTATCCGGGTAATCCGGTTTCCTCCCACACGCATGACCACATATACGCTTTCATCCGCGCCAACGAGAGTGATTAATATAAGTTGTCAAAACTTGCTTCGCAATCGTTGTAAAATAAATAAAGTTTAAACTTAAACTAATTACTTGTTAGACAGTCAGTTGTCCAGTGGTTAACATGTACGACTGCAATTCCATGGATCGCAGGTTCGATCCCCTTGTCTGACTCTATTGATACTAACAGTCTTTCAGATAGAACTATAAACCAAGGTCTCGTGTACATCAGGCATGTAAAAGAACCAGGGATGATTCTGGAATTGGAGCGACTACTGTATCTTGCAAATAATCAATAGACCTCTGGTGGCAGGGCTACGATATAAAAATATATACAAAAAAATATAATTACTTATGAATGTTAGGGTATTTCTTGATAATTTACCTACATTATTTCATCCATACATTATTTCATCCATACATTATTTCATCCATACATTATTTCATCCATACATTATTTCATCTGTACATTATTTCATCCATACATTATTTCACCCATACATTATTTCATCGGTACATTATTTCATCCATACATTATTTCACCCATACATTATTTCATCGGTACATTATTTCATCCATACATTATTTCACCCATACATTATTTCATCGGTACATTATTTCATCCATACATTATTTCATCGGTACATTATTTCTCCTACACATCGGTACATTATTTCATCCATACATTATTTCATCGGTACATTATTTCATTTTTTTTTTTTTTTTTTACATTATTTCATCCTACATTATTTCATCTGTACATTATTTCATCCTACATATTTCATTACATTTTTCATCTGTACATTATTTACCCATACATTATTTCATCTGTACATTATTTCATCTGTACATTATTTCACCCATACATTATTTCATCCATACATTATTTCATCCATACATTATTTCATCTGTATGTTATTTCATCCATACATTATTTCATCCATACATTATTTCATCTGTACATTATTTCATCGGTACATTATTTCACCCATACATTATTTCACCCATACATTATTTCACCCATACATTATTTCATCCATACATTATTTCATCTGTACATTATTTCATCCATACATTATTTCACCCATACATTATTTCATCCATACATTATTTCATCGGTACATTATTTCATCCATACATTATTTCATCCATACATTATTTCATCGGTACATTATTTCATCCATACATTATTTCATCGGTACATTATTTCATCCATACATTATTTCATCCATACATTATTTCATCCATACATTATTTCATCTGTACATTATTTCATCCATACAATATTTCATCCATACATTATTTCATCTGTACATTATTTCACCCATACATTATTTCATCTGTACATTATTTCATCTGTACATTATTTCACCCATACATTATTTCATCCATACATTATTTCATCCATACATTATTTCATCTGTATGTTATTTCATCCATACATTATTTCATCCATACATTATTTCATCGGTACATTATTTCATCCATACATTATTTCATCTGTACATTATTTCACACATACATTATTTCATCCATACATTATTTCATCCATACATTATTTCATCCATACATTATTTCATCTGTACATTATTTCATCTATACATTATTTCACCCATACATTATTTCATCCATACATTATTTCACCCATACATTATTTCACCCGTACATTATTTCATCTGTACATTATTTCACCCATACATTATTTCATCCATACATTATTTCATCCATACATTATTTCATCTGTATGTTATTTCATCCATACATTATTTCATCCATACATTATTTCATCGGTACATTATTTCATCCATACATTATTTCATCTGTACATTATTTCACCCATACATTATTTCATCCATACATTATTTCATCCATACATTATTTCATCCATACATTATTTCATCTGTACATTATTTCATCCATACATTATTTCATCCATACATTATTTCATCGGTACATTATTTCATCCATACATTATTTCATTGGTACATTATTTCACCCATATATTATTTCATCCATACATTATTTCACCTATACATTATTTCATCTGTACATTATTTCATCCATACATTATTTCATCGGTACATTATTTCATCTGTACATTATTTCATCCATACATTATTTCATCCATACATTATTTCATCTGTACATTATTTCATATGTATGTTATTTCATCTGTATGTTATTTCATCTGTACGTTATTTTATCTGTATGTTATTTCATCGGTACGTCTGTATGTTATTTCATCTGTATATTATTTCATATGTATGTTATTTCATCGTGTTTTTTTGTTGTTTTTATTATTTCATATGTATGTTATTTCATCGGTACGTTATTTCATCTGTATGTTATTTCATCTGTATGTTATTTCATCTGTATGTTATTTCATCTGTACGTTATTTTATCTGTATGTTATTTCATCGGTACGTCTGTATGTTATTTCATCCATACATTATTTCATCCATACATTATTTCATCTGTACATTATTTCATATGTATGTTATTTTATCTGTATGTTATTTCATCTGTATGTTATTTCATCTGTATGTTATTTTATCTGTATGTTATTTCATCGGTACGTCTGTATGTTATTTCATCTGTACGTTATTTTATCTGTATGTTATTTCATCGGTATGTTATTTTATCTGTATGTTATTTTATCTGTATGTTATTTCATCTGTATGTTATTTCATATGTACGTTATTTCATCGGTACGTTATTTCATCTGTACGTTATTTCATCTGTATGTTATTTCATCTGTATGCTATTTCATCTGTATGTTATTTCATCTGTATGTTATTTCATCTGTACGTTATTTCATCGGTACGTTATTTCAGGATGGTTATGATCAGGTGAATCTCAAGCTGAAATCCCTCAAGTCGTCGGGCACTGTAGATTACGTTGATGCTCCATCGAGCGAATTGGACAGTAGCCCAGAAGGTACTGCATATTAGATACTTTATGTAATGCGTCTGTAGGTAGCGTGGGGTGAGCGTAATTGGTGAATGCGATATTTCATATTTTACGTTATTTGTTTTGTATAGTATACACATTTGTTTTACTTAGCTTATACAAATTTATTTTAGCTCGATTGCGAAACAAGTTCTTGCAACTTATATTAATCACTCTCGAGACCTCATTCCTGATGGAATCCATCGCTATGAAGGAGAAAGAAGAGGCAACGTGGAATTTAAATGCCTTGCCTAAGGGCATAATCATAACGGCTGCAGTGGGGCTCAAACTCCGGACCTTTCGTACCTGAAGTGAATGTGCATCCACTGCGCTATCACGACTTCCATTTGTTTTACTTAGATCCTTGTTGAAGTTTTCAACTGTGCATTATATGGGGAAAGCCTGAGCGGGCCACAGTCAGGCTTGTACCGCCTACAGATTACATGTGCTAGACATGTGTAGACAAAAGTACATAGAGCTTAAAAATCTATTTTCCAAGTTTACTATGCTAGTAAATAATGTTCTTCCGTGAACCGATCAATTATCATAGTTGATAAATTACATGATCACCACTACGACGGACTGCTTCACGCATTCAGTCCATGTATCCGTGATTTCTGCAAATAGTTTTAACATTACCAGGAAAGAACAATCGTTGTCAATCATTCTATCTATCTATGTTCCTTAGATGTCAAATCCCTCGCAGGAATGTAGTCATATTTCTCCTATAATGTCCAGTTCAGTAATTGATATTTGCTTTCCATGTTGATATGTAATGCCTATTTCAGGTCAGCCTTCAGGTAATTTATTTCAGATAAAATTATCCAAAGTGTAGGGAAAATCTGTAAAACATTAGACAAGCCCTTTACCTGTGTAGAAGTCGCAATGTAAACTTACTATTAAAACCATTAGCCAGTAATATATATGTAATGAATTAGAATTGAGTGCGCTTATTGTTTATTTATCCTGCCTTCATGCGAAATAACGTACAAAAACGGCCTGCCTAATAAATTTTGCTTTATTGGTCGGTGCCTAATAACGCTTTCGTGACGGACTACTTTTATGACCCAGATTACGGTTTGTAAATAAACAAAGCGTCTGTCGTCACATTGTGTTGTCTGCTGAGTTTGGAAAATGTCCCAAGAAGAAAGTCGTGTACAGGCAAACTTTCAGGGTGTTTGGGATGAATTAACAGCACTCGATGAGACCCCTCTGGAAACTACTGTTGTCAGAGAAATGTCATTTATCATTTATCTATAAATAGAAATATCAATGCGCAACATATTACCAAGTGCGTAGCGAGTTTGTAAGCTGTCATGGCTAGTTCGTTTGTTTTTGTGTTGGGTGCACACCCAGAATGTAGGATAAATAGAATATTAGGTTACTCGTCTCCAAAAAAATACAAGGCTCGGCAAAGCCTTGCCTTGTATTTTTTTGGAGACGAGCCTAATAAATTAAAATTTATAAGACAGTAACCTAATATTCTCTATATATTTGACAAGTTCATAAGAAACATTAACCTTGATCATATTTCTAAATGTTAATGTTTTGGTATATCTTTTCTGCTTTATGCTCTTAGTATTCATGTGTTTTTACAATTTGAATCTTAGACTATTGGAGTATTTTGACATTTTGCTTTGTTTTATTATTATACATATATTATATGTATATATATATGTGTTTGGCTACCTACACCATACAGACGGATCTGTAGTCCAGTGGTAACACGCTGGACTGGTAATCCAGGGATCGCAGGTTCGATCCCCCCGTCTGACCCTAATGAAATTAACAGTCTTTCAGATGGGACGTTAAACCGAGGTCTTGTGTCGGTGCTTTACACTGTGCACGTAAAAGAACCAGAGGAGACTCTGGAATGGGTCTCTGTCTGTATCATTGCACTATCCTCCAAAATCTAAAATGACTAATCTCTTCAGGAGGCGTCGCTCATATGGGAAACTGGTAGCGACGATAAATAAACGTAAAACACCCACACCATGCTTATTTTTCATTCACAGAAGAAAGACATACTGTATTATCCATGTCAATAGATGCTTCACAGTTAGTTTTCAATCTTCCAGATGACTCGGATGATGTAGATGGCCTTTTAGGTAAAATGGATGAATCTCTGCTTGGACGAATGCGTAGTGATAAGCTCATTATATTCTGGGTTTCCTACCTGGACCACCAGCAACGTGTTCTGCTCCTCACACAAGATGAACGGGTCGCAAAAGGGGCCAGAAGGGTATGACAATTTAGTTTGTAAAAGTAACATAGAACATTGTGTAGAAACGATTTTGTTGGTTGTTGCATGCGGTAAACAGGTTTTATTATTCACTGACAGAACAATTTGAGTATAAATAAGGGTTTTGTTTTCATGCATGATACTGCCTGCTTCTTGGTGTGAGATACATGGTATATAACAAGGTGCTCTTAGTAATAAGATATAGACTGTCTAGTTAAATGAAGGATTAAAGGAAGATGTTTGATTTAGTCGCCCAAATGTATTTATACTGTAGCGACTTTTAGACAAATTTATATACATGTAGTAGTAGGAAGAATTTATTGTCCCACTTTTACAGTGGAGTTCTCTGCCTCCGTGGTTGAGTGGTTAAGGTCGCTGACTTGTATACCACTGTAACCTATCATCACTGATGGTCACGGGTTCGAGCTCCGCTCAGACCGTATCTCATTTATATGAAAAAGTTGGCAGTTTCTTACGGAGGTTGGTGCACCCAAGTACTGGTTCACCGCTGGAGCCTGCCCAGGAAAGGTGTTGTTAGGTAAACTGCCCGCTGGCAATATAGCCCAAAATGGTGCTGATGCAGGCGTAAAACTTGAAATATAACATAACAGTGGAGTTAGCAATACGAAGTGATTTTCTGTCCCCAGTGATAAAAGTCAACCTATGCAGTCAAAAATTTGTATAATTAACATACTGCAAAATCTCTTAGAAAACAGTAAAAAAAGATTGTATTGATAAAATAATATATTTGCTATGAAATGTTATATTGTTCGTCCTCTCAGAAGATAATTCATGTTATAGATTTCATGAAATCTTTGGTGATCTACCTGCACTTTGGAATAAACAAATCCTACCCCACCCTCCCCAAGGAGTGATTAAATCACTGTTAACAATGTGCTCTGAGAAAAATGTGACCATGTCTGAATGTTAATTATTCTTCTCCAATCTCAAGCTGGAAACTTTCTGATTGGTTGAAATAAGAGCAAATCTCAGACTCATCAAATCATATTGCTTGAGAGAAAGTCTATAATAATCTCTGACCCATGTCTACTCCATGCATGATGTGTGCTACCCATGTCTACTCCATGCATGATGTGTGCTACCCATGTCTACTCCATGCATGATGTGTGCTACCCATGTCTACTCCATGCATGATGTGTGCTACCCATGTCTACTCCATGTGTGCAATAGCTTCTTCTATTAGCATGGCTGTATTTGTGTTTGACCACAGAAAATATGCATTGGTATTCTCCTTTAACATACACATGGACGTCATGATAGCGCTGTCAGAGCGCAGTGAGTGCAGTCGTAGCGCAGTAGTAGCATGTTCGCTTCAGCTGCCAGAGGTCCAGATTTCCTACCCAGCTGAAGCCATTGCTAACTATTGTAACATCCTGTATTTATGGGTCTCCGTGCCTGAGTCAGGTTACGGTCGTTGACTTTGAACCACTTACCCCTCACCACTGTATGTTGTATGTTTGAATCCCACTGGGGGTGTCAAATTCTTTCAAGTGAGGAAGCTATCCAGCTGGCTTGCAGAAGGTCAGTGGTTCTATCCGATTACCTGTTTGTGCCTAAAATACTGCTCGGAAAGTCGCTATCTGAAGTAAGCTGTTAAATGCGACTTTAAACCCCAAATACACCCATTGTGTCTGTATACGAATCCGCATAATACTGCCAATACAGAATCATCACAATTTAACTATTGTTTTATTTAGCAATACAGTTATCATGAGGAGCTTTGTTTTATCTGTGGACTTCAGCTGTTCGTGTAAATTATGTTTCAAAACAAGCTGTTGTCGCTATCTTCAATTGTGTTGCCTGTGTACTCTCTAAGCAGATTAGTATTTTAGCGGACCAAATTTTGTACTTGTATTTTTTATTGTTATCTGCCTCTCGTTCCGTGAGCTTTCTTCGATGCATTGTTGTAGTACTGTATAACCCAAATATTGTACAATTTGTAAGACAAGACTGTATGCTTAATTTAACATTTTTTCTTTTCCGTTTAATGGTAATCAATTATTTTAATTATATTTTAATTAATTATTTAAAACACATTTTTATTTTCAGTCTTAGAATACGTATTTATAGTGCCGTACCGTATTTTATGGTTTTACCTATTATAGTAAATGGAAGGGGTTTTTTTGTACGTTTTTCTGTAGTATTTGGTGTACTAGTATTTACAATATTGTATGATTTATTTTTGGCTGCGTTCCCTACTCTAGGCCCATGTACAAGGGATTGATATACCGCATGAGCGAGGGGTAATGCAGGTAATCATCATCGCTTTTATTCACATGTGTCTAAAACGTCTGTTTATCGCTGTCATCTTGTACACACATACATCATGTTGTAGATTTGCTTTAATCCGTTAGGCTAATGACACTTTTAGGCAGTGGATGCGCGTTCGCTTCAGGTGCGAAAGGTCCGGAGTTCGAGCCCCACTGGAGCCGTAAACGATTGTGCCCTTAGGCAAGGCATTTAAAATTCCACGTTGCCTCTTCTCTCTCCCTCGTGGCAATGGATTCCATCAGGAATGAGGTCTCGAGAGTGATTTATATAAGTTGTAAGAACTTGTTTGTTGGTTAAATTTGTATAGAATAATGACACTTATCGTACGTTCCGCTGTATTGGGGTTTGTCACCATTGGTCAGATCCATTATATGCAATTATGAGGGGGTATTACCTTCCTTTTTCTAAAGTTTAAACTTTATTTATTTTACAACGATTGTGAAACAAGCTTTAACAACTTCTATTAATCACTCTCATTGGCGCAGATGAAAGCATGTATGTGGTCATTCGTGTGGGAGGAAACCGGATTACCCGGAGAAATCTCACCTGTCCGATCTGGCGACCATCATACCATCTCACATACTTCCTGGTCCGACGATCGAGGAGCGAGCATGCTAACCACTATGCTACTTGGACAGCCAATCCTCGGGTGTGTGTGGGCATGCTTCCTGCAAAGGGTTGGGGAGGGTTATTGTATTTGTCGCATTATGATGCAGCTTTAGAAAGGGGGCACCACTTGTAGCTTGTGCTCAAGTGAACATTGAGTTTATTGAGGGTGATGGAATTTATTGGGAGAAGTATAGAAATAGCCATCCATTAAAGCATTATCTATAGTAAATATTGCATCTAGTTCTAAATTCTTAGAAATATGTATTAAAATTTGTACTTGAAAATAGTCAGGCCTGCCAAAACTTTTTCATAAAGAATCCAAGTAAACCAATGGGCAAAAATACTGAATTAAACGTTTTCTACATCAATCGGATAGCTTCTTTATAAACCCATGATCGATAACCAAACGGAGCTAAAGCCTGTTCCATATTGGACATTTGATGCCGTTTTTTATTTGTGGGAGGGGGGTGGATTTGGCGATCTGAAAACCTAAGAAACCCTATACAAATCCTGAGTTCTAGAAAATGTACATGAAAACGAGATTTCCTGTGGAAATCCTGAGATTTGGCAGGTCTGCATAGTCCTATAATAAGCTCCTTATTAACACAGATTTTGCCTTTTTTTCTCTCCATTTTTCATCATTGGTTATTCAAACGTAATCGGAATTATATATAATATTATACTGGCATCAAGTATTATTGTCACAAACTTGAACAAAGTTATTGTTTTCTAAATTTGCTTTTGGAATTCATAAATATGGGAAAAATAAGTGACACGTTTAATAAGGGAAACAAATTATTGCTTTCTGAAGTTGCTTTTCGATTCATAATAAGTGATCATTTAACAATGGCTCCCAAAGCAATTTGAACTCCATTGAAAACCATTCGACGTTTGAATACCATGTACACATACATTATATGACACACGAGGCAAAAGGTACGAAGTGGGTGTGTGGTCTTTTATCGAAAACAAAACCTTAACTTTTGACGATGTAAATTAATGGGGTAGCTTGAAAGGGGGACTGGAAAAATACATGAGGCATTTAACCCATTTCATTCTGGATACATTTAAAGGCTTTTGCAAACAACATAGATCCAGATCAGCCACCGCGTAACGCTGCATGCTGATCCGCATCTATGTTGTTTGCTACATAGCCAAGTGTCTTACCAAGATCATCTGAATATCAAACAACATAGAGTCTGATCAGACGGCATGTTCCGTGGCAGTTGATCTAGCTCTATGTTCTTTGGAAATACTGTTTGAACAGTATCCAGAATCAAATTGGTTAAAATAACCAGGAATGATTCCGTACAGTGCACTATCCTCCATAAAATAACATGATTAATATAATTCTGGGGGCATCGCCCCGATTAACCAGGGGGCGACGATAAATAAACATATCCAGAACAAATAAAAGGGACACTGTTACAATAAATGCCAAAAAGTAGTTCTCACATAATTTTAGAAAATAAATTACATGTAATATAATACTCGAGTTTTATCATATAACTTGTTTGAAAGGAATACTTGTTTCAAAGAAACCAGGAAACTAATGTTCGATCTTATACACCAAACCGTACCTATTTGCATGATGGGTCACTTTATAATAAATACATGTACACATCACTGCAAAGCTTCATTATTATGCTGTATAATTTCATGCCTTCAGCTTGCTGTAGTTGTAGAATGTCGCCCCATGCTTACATGTAGTCAGTGTTGTTATCATTGTATACCTCTCATCTGTGTGATGCATTGAAGTCACTGTACAGTGGTAGAGTAATTCGATTTGTTCTTGCTAGGATGTGTCGCCATGGTGATGTGGATTTGAAATGCCGTGCATGCCGATAACATTGCCTGATTGCAGTTGCATTACACAACAATAGAGTTAAGATGGTTTATGTTTATAGTAGAGCCTCCGTGGTGTACTGGATACGGTGTTCATAGCGTAATCAAGAGGTTGTGAGTTCGAGCTCTGTCAGAACCACGGTGGAGGTTGTGAGTTCGAGCTCTGCCAGTGGTGGTGGTGTCCTTGGGCACGACACTTACATCCGCGTTACCTCTTCTCTCTCCCTCATGTCTCTGGATTCCATCAGAAATGAGGTATCCATAGCGATTTAACTAATGTTACAAGAACTTGTTTGGCAATCATGCTAAAGGAAATTGGTATGAACTAATAAGACATAGTCAACTTAAATATGCAAATCATGCTAAAGGAAATGGTTATGAACTAGATAATAAGATATAGTCAGCTTCAAATATATCCTCGCATAGCCAAAATAATATAGCAATATCCTAACATTGGAGCCTCTGTTGTACAGTGCATAGGGTGTATAGTGCATAGGGTGTACAGTGCATAGGGTGTACAGTGCATAGGGTGTACAGTGCATAGGGTGTACAGTGCATAGGGTGTACAGTGCATAGGGTGTACAGTGCATAGGGTGTAAAGTACATAGGGTGTACAGTGCATAGGGTGTACCGTGCATAGGGTGTACAGTAGTGCATAGGGTGTTCAGTAGTGCATAGGGTGTACAGTGCATAGGGTGTACACCTCTGTTCTACAGTGCATAGGGTGTACACCTCTGTTCTACAATGCATAGGGTGTACACCTCTGTTCTACAGTGCATGGGGTGTACAGTGCATAGGGTGTACAGTGCATAGGGTGTACACCTCTGTTCTACAGTGCATAGGGTGTACACCTGCGACTTTGAAACCTCATCAGAACGATTGTGGCAATGCATCTGTCTGCTTCACCATCTGCTTATCATGTTCTCTGTCATCTAGTGTTGTACCAATGTTGTCTTACCCCCTGTCCACCCCTACGATGTAGATTAGAGGATTCCATATTGCTGTGAAGGATACAACAGTGGCAGGTTCTGCCTCTGTAAGGTGGTAGACATTTGTTATTGTGTCCGAGTGAATAATAATACCGAAAGATTTAACTCGGCTGTCATTAAACAAACGGTGAATGTCGGATTGAGTAATAATACAGAAAGATTAACTCGGCTGTCATTAAACAAACGGTGAATGTCGGATTGAGTAATAATACAGAAAGACTAACTCGGCTGTCGTTAAACAAACGGTGAATGTCAGATTGAGTAATAATACAGAAAGATTAACTCGGCTGTCGTTAAACAAACGGTGAATGTCGGATTGAGTAATAATACAGAAAGATTAACTCGGCTGTCATTAAACAAACGGTGAATGTCGGATTCGGTAATGATACAGAAAGACTAAATGTCGGATTGGTACAGAAACACTAACTCTCAATGTCGGATTCAGTAATGATACAGAAAGACTACATTCAGACATTTAGATTCACATTGCCTCTTCTCTCTCCATCATGGCGATGGATCCTATATGGAATGAGGTCAATATAGAAACTACAATTATTTAACTTACCAAATTCATCAGTTTGTGTCAATATGTGGTAGAAATATAAAAAAATGTTATGATATTCCGTTGTCATAGCAACAAGAAGAGCTGGATACTGGTAATCTATTTTCTCAAATTCTCTGTTATAAATACATGTATATGAGAACAGAATCGCTACTGTACATGTCGGTTGGCTCAGATTTTTCGTTTTTTCGAAAATGTAAAATAAAGGGCCAAGAGAAGCATACCCTGAAGTACATGTATATCTGGTGCATAACCTACACCTGGCCGGCACCCGGCTACAACGAGCTCCGAAAAAAATACCACAGTAAATGCAATAAAAAGTAACGGGTAGGAGGGTTGAGGTAATATGTGTACTGTGTGTAATTTTTGAGACCAGATTCCGATGGAAAATGTGTAATTTCAAAACTATGTTACTAGGAAAATGAATGTAGTACGAACTAGTATACAATAAAGCATCTTATATGCTACAAGTGTATGAAGGAGAGCAAGGAGGTGCTCGTTAAGCCATGGCCTACGCCTACTAAATAGCCCAGCTACACGCCTGCATATAAGTTTCGTTGCTATACAATCCAAGGATGGATATTTGGGGAAGTGGTCCAGTTGTTATCATGATGGACTCCAAATCCACGGACCACATGTTCGATGTTCGATCCCCCCCCCCTCCTGTCTGACGTTAATAATATTAAAGCGACCTTACATCGTATAAAGCAAAAAACCGCATGTTTTCATGTAAGAATAGCAATGGTGCTGCACATTCTTCTGAAATAATTTGAATAATTAATTTTCAACAGTAAACAATGTTTATGCTTATCTACAAACTCGCAAAAGTGAAAGTAGGGATTTCCGAAACAGTTAACATGATCTCGATGTGACATTTGATTATTACTCAATCCTACAATACAGTGGATGTAATCGTGTAATACTGCCATTTAGATTTATTCAGATTAATCCAAAATTACCTATGTGTATGTACAATGGGTGAGATATAGCTGTACATTTGTATTGTGTATTACCTATGTGTATGTACAATGGGTGAGATATAGCTGTAAATTTGTATTGTGTATGACCTATGTGTATGTACAATGGGTGAGATATAGCTGTAAATTTGTATTGTGTATGACCTATGTGTATATACAATGGGTGAGATATAGCTGTAAATTTGTATTTTGTATGACCTATGTGTATGTACAATGGGTGAGATATAGTTGTAAATTTGTACATCACACTTTGTGATCATTGATAGCACATCTTTATTCATGATCCACATGCTGTGTCACACATTATTTAAATTTATTTTAGAACTTGTTTATGTCATTTTGCTTTGTCAACAAATGTTTGAGATATGTGTTTATTAGTAGAGATGCTCGGATTCTGTGGCAAATATCTGGAAACCATTCTACAGCATAATAGGCTACATGATTGTATTACATTCTGTAGATAGTTTCTTTTTTCACCGATTGAGTATCGCTATAACAGTCTTTCAGATGGACTATTAACCGAGGTCGCATGTATCGATGCTATACAATGGTCATGTAAATGAAGTCATGATAGTGCAGTGGTAGCACGTTTGCTTCAGGTACGAAAGGCCCGGAGTTCGGGCCCCACTGGAGCCTTACAATTGTGCCCTTAGGCAAGGCATTTAAATTCCACATAGCCTCTTCTCTTTCCCTCGTGACAATGGATTCCATCAGGAATGAGATCTCAAGAGTGATTAATATAAATTGTATGAACTTGTTTCACAATCGAGCTAAAATATATTTGTATAAACTAAACAAACTGTAAATGAACCAGGGATACTTCTGGAATTGGAGCACACACTATTGTCCAAACATTGAAATAACCAATATACCGATACTTCTGGACATGTCGCTCTCATTAAACCAGGAGGCGTCCGCCTCCGTGGTCGAGTGGTTAATGTCGCTGACTTGTATATCACTGTAACCTATCATCACTGATGGTCACGGGTTCGAGCCCTGCTCAGGCCGTGTCTCATTTATATGAAAAAGTTGGCAATTTCTTACGGAGGTTGGTGCACCCAAGTACTGGTTAACCGCTGGAGCCTGCCCAGGAAAGGTGGTGTTAGGTAAACTGCCCGCTGGCGATATAGCCCAAAATGGTGCTGATGCAGGCGTAAAACCCGAAATATAATATAATAAACCAGGAGGCTGCGATAAATAACCGTATTATAAATCACAAATAAATCCAGTGCAGCTTGTAGGTGGGCATGGGTTTAACTGAAGGTGTGATGCAGACGTTTCAATTATTGTGTCAATAATTCCCAGTATAGTATATCGAGCTTCATCGGGTGTGGTGTGTCTTAGTATATGTTGAAGCCAAAATTTTGTACTCACTTTTACGTGTTCCAGATGAACGAAGCAGAGCAGGCAAGTTTCGTTGTATTTGTCTCCCTTGATGGTATTTGCGTATCGATGATGAATAAAGCGTACGAGGAGGTGGCGCTACTCTCGCTGACGAGTATGCCGGCTCCGTGGGAGGTGGAAGTGAACAACCGCTGGAAGATGCTGAACGTGGAACTACAGACATGGTTAGAGGATCAGTGGAAGAACAGACAGTCACATGCCAGCTTACAGGAACAGTTTGAGGTATATATAAACTACAGTCTATTTACTAGCCCCGGGAAATCTGTGGAAGAACAGACAGTCACATGCCAGCTTACAGGAACAGTTAGAGGTATATATAAACTACAGTCTATTTACTAGCCCCGGGAAATCTGTGGAAGAACAGACAGTCACATGCCAGCTTACAGGAACAGTTTGAGGTATATATAAATTACAGTCTATTTACTAGCCCCGGGAAATCTGTGGAAGAACAGACAGTCACATGCCAGCTTACAGGAACAGTTTGAGGTATATATACAATACCGTCTATTTACTAGCCCCGGGAATAGTCCATAATATGTTTTACCATCAAATTTGAATTTACAGAAGAAAATAAAACAGGTCAAATTCTACCCAATTAGTGCCTTTTTGTTTCCATAACTATGTCATTATTAGCTCAATCTTTATGCTCAAGGTGAGCTGTTGTGATCACCTTGTCTGACGTCAAGCGACATCTCCTCGTGAACCACTGGTCCAATCATCTCCTCGTGAACCACTGGTCCAATCATCTCCTCGTGAACCACTGGTCCAATCATCTCCTCGTGAACCACTGGTCCAATCATCTCCTCGTGAAACACTTGTCCAATCATCTCCTCGTGAACCACTGGTCCAATCATCATGAAACTTCATATCAATGATCATTGGGTGATCCTCTTTCAAGATTGCTCCAATTAGGTCACTATGTCTTAAAACCGGTAGGTCAAATGAGTGCCAAAAATTTGAAAGGTTCGATCCCCCGTCTGACCCTAATAAAATTAACAGTCTTTCAGATGGGACGTTAAACCGAGGTCTCGTGTCGGTGATTTACACCGTGCACGTAAAAGAACCAGAGGAGATTCTGTAATGGGTCTCTTTCTGTATCATTGCACTATCCTCCAAAAATCTAAAATGACTAATCTCTTCAGGAGGCGTCGCTCATATGGGTAACCGGTAGCGACGATAAATAACGTAAAAAAACAATTGCTCCAATTAGGTCACTATGTCTTAAAACCGGTAGGTCAAATGAGTGCCAAAAATTTGAAAAGTGTTCTCTGTAAATACTAGCATGAATGTGACTTTATATATAATATCTTCTACTCGGAAACCACAATGCACAGCATTTTAGTGTCGTTATGTTACTGTATAAGAATATATTTTGTTTCCGGCTGACTGTGATTTTTTATATGTTATTCATTAACTGCCAGGCTTCAGTGCAATGATGTCGCTGTATTTGATTGTCTTGTTTCCGGCTGACTGTGATTTTTATATGTAGAATGATGTCATTCATTAACTGCCGGGCTTCAGTGCAATTATGTCGCTGTATTTGATTGTCTTGTTTCCGGCTGACTGTGATTTTTATATGCAGAATGATGTCATTCATTAACTGCCGGGCTTCAGTGCAATTATGTTGCTGTATTTGATTGTTTTGTTGTAGGCTGATCTTATTAAGATGCAGATGCTAAAGCCCTACATGGGAGCCCTGCGGAGAAGCTACAGCCCTGGGCTCTGGTTGAACTACCGGGCTTCACAACATCACATGTCCCTGCATGCCAAAGTTCAAAAAGTACAGGTAAATTGCTGGGTTCACTATAGTCTTGATGGTTTCCGGCTTCAATTGTTTGTTTGATTTAAGTTTATTTGCTATCATCTCACCGGGCACCATTGATTGTGTACAGTAAGCGTGTGCAGTGTAGAGGACAGACAAGGAATCTTAGTTTACTGTGTCATCTAAAAGAACGTAAACTTGTGCAGTGTAGAGGACAGACAAGGAATCTTAGTTTACGGTGTCATCTAAAAGAACGTAAACTTGTGCAGTGTAGAGGACAGACAAGGAATCTTAGTTTACTGTCATCTAAAAGAATGTAAACTTGTGCAGTGTAGAGGACAGACAAGGAATCTGAGTTTACTGTGTCATCTAAAAGAACGTATGATGCAGTGGAGTTCACTTGAAAATTGAAGATGAGAAGCGTGTGATCTGATGTGTAGGACAATCCTAGTGTGAGATGGTACGATGGTCGTCAGATCCCACAAGTGTGTGTTCTCCATGTACTTCTCTGGTTTTCTCCCACACGAATGACTAAGACTAAATATATGCATTCAACGATTAATTTCATTGCGTCAACGAGTGATTAATATAAGTTGTTAAAGCTTGTTTTGTGATCTTTGGAAAATAAATAAAGTTTATGGTGGGGTACTTTTATATAACATTAATCTCAATTTATCTTTCTCAAAGCAGATAGAAATATCTAGAATAATGTGACAACCTTCTCTGTGACTAGGTGGTTACGGCATCGGTCTACAGAAAAGGAGGTCAAATGTTCGAACCTGGTCAGGGGATTATTCTGATATTGCTGGTTTGCCAGCTAGTTAAATAATGGTTACTGATTGCCTATCAGACTTGCGCAGGGCCTTAACCCTTTCCCTCATGTAGTTTATTTCATACATTTTACTGTAATTTACCAATCGTATGCAATGGATAAGCTGTGAACTTGCTACTACTTACTCCACCTTCATGGAGGTTACTATGAATTACTAAGGGCTGTATACATACACTATGTTGTTCCGATCTTTATTATAGCTTGTTTGACTACTAATGTGTCGATCTATATCAATAGCTATTGGCGTTGAGAGGCGCTTCTAAGGGGGAAAGGGTTAAAGGATGGGATTATTTATACCAATTTATTTTAGCTCGATTGTGAAACAAGTTCTTACAACTTATATTAATCACTTTCGAGACCTCATTCCTGATGGAATCCATCGCCATGAAGGAGAGAGAAGAGGCAACATGGAATTTAAATGCCTTGCCTAAGGGCACAATCATAACGGCTCGAGCGGGGCTCGAACTCCGGACCTTTAGCACCTGAAGCGAACGCGCATCCACTGTGCTATCACGACTTCCAAAGGATGGGATTCAATAAGCAAACACTGTACTTTTTACTTACTGTTACGCAAACACTACATCCCATTACTATACCATTGAACCCAATTCATCCAGATCGTCTTACTCTTCTTGTACATTTTCAGTTGGACAACCAGCTACCTGATGCCTATTTCCCAACAGTCCTTCACCCGTGTCCAACCCCGGTGTATGTGATCCGCAAGAAGGGCCAGAAACCCTTCATAGAGGTCGGACTGATGAGAAGAACGGTGCCGGAAAATAATGTAGATACGTTCAGGTTGGTTAACCCTTTCCCACATAGATGCACCGCTCAGTACTAATAATGTAGATATGTTCAGGTTGGTTAACCCTTTCCCATGTAGATGCACCGCTCAGTACCAATAATGTAGATACATTCAGGTTGGTTAAACCTTTCCCACGTAGATGCACCGCTCAGTTCCAGTACAATAATGTAGATACGTTCAGGTTGGTTAACCCTTTCCCACGTAGATGCACCGCTCAGTACCAATAATGTAGATATGTTCAGGTTGGTTAACCCTTTCCCATGTAGATGCACCGCTCAGTACCAATAATGTAGATACATTCAGGTTTGTTAACCCATTCCCACGTAGATGCACCGCTCAGTTCCAGTAATAATATTAACAGTCATTCAAATGGGACTATAAACCGTTGTCTCATGTATCGGTGCTATACACTGGGCATGTACGATGTTTTTGTTTATATACAGGTACATGAAGGTACTTGTACAAGAGTTTAACATCAAGCTAGACAAGGGGTTTATGATGTCACTATACGATGTTTTTGTTTATATACAGGTACATGAAGGTACTAGTACAAGAGTTTAACATTAAGCTAGACAAGGGGTTTATGATGTCACTATACAATGTTTTTGTTTATATACAGGTACATGAAGGTACTTGTACAAGAGTTTAACATTAAGCTAGACAAGGGGTTTATGATGTCACTATACGATGTTTTTGTTTATATACAGGTACATGAAGGTACTTGTACAAGAGTTTAACATTAAGCTAGACAAGGGGTTTATGATGTCACTATACAATGTTTTTGTTTATATACAGGTACATGAAGGTACTTGTACAAGAGTTTAACATTAAGCTAGACAAGGGGTTTATGATGTCACTATACGATGTTTTTGTTTATATACAGGTACATGAAGGTACTAGTACAAGAGTTTAACATTAAGCTAGACAAGGGGTTTATGATGTCGCTATACAATGTTGTTGTTTATATACAGGTACATGAAGGTACTTGTACAAGAGTTTAACATCAAGCTAGACTAGGGGTTTATGATGTCACTATACAATGTTTTTGTTTATATACAGGTACATGAAGGTACTAGTACAAGAGTTTAACATTAAGCTAGACAAGGGGTTTATGATGTCGCTATACGATGTTTTTGCTCACCTGCTGGCTGAGGAGGAGTCGGAGGTATGTCTATGTATGCCTACATGGTGGTCCTTGCATATGTACATAGTGCTTGCATACTATTTGGTGGTATGGCATTTCATGTAGTAACAATATAGTGAATCAGCAATTTGAAATTTGGAGAAGAATGGTTCTCTACTGAACCCTTGTTTGCTACAATTGCAGAATTGAGATGTTATTCCTACGATCATTCAGGTATGTTGATGAGTTTACTACTATTGTAGTTTACATTGCTATTATGCAATTGCCCACCCATCTGACCCTATTAACAGTCTTTCAGATGGGATTATAAACCAAGTTCTCGTGTTTCGGTGATATACATCCGTAATGTAAAAGAACAAGGGATGCTTCTGGAATTGAAGTGCCTTATGTATTTTGCACTGTCCTCCAAAAAATAAAACAACAAGTATTCGTTATTATAGCAGCCATAAGTTGACCTTGGCCATAAGTCAAGGGTAAAATTTTGGCTTGTAAAAGCTGATTTTAAACTGGATCCTTACATAGGTCGAAGGTAGTTTGTGGACTTATGATATTCGTTACGACAGTGGTTTTTTCTCTCATTTCTGAATGAATCTGGGCTCAATTTGAGATATCTTGTTGACTTTATACCATTACAAATCATAAAAAAAATAACCGATGCTCATCAATTGATCTATGAAGTGTATCTGTTTGTTGTATGGTTTATAATGTCAATCATTATCTAAACCAATTGTTATATTAAAATAAATAAAACAGACATAAAGTTCCTACAAATAAAAAAATGTTGTCAATATTTTACATAAGCAATGAACAATGGTTATGATGCATGGCCTCAGTGGCTGTGTAGTCATAGTCAAATCCCTTGCCCCTCACTGCAGTAGGTTCGAATCTTTGAACATTTTGAACATGTTTCATCTCCTAATCTTCATAATACTACACATGAACAATGTCATATGACTTTTTATTGCAAAGACTTCATATGAAGCAACAGTGACATCTGTTTCTTTCCAAAACAATCTCTAATTGAAATTTGTCTTAGGCAAGTTCAAGTTACTGTCATGCGAGTTCAAATTGCCATTACAGACGGATATGTAGTCCAGTGGTAACATGCTGGACTGGTAATCCAGGGATCGTAGGTTCGATCCCCCGTCTGACCCTAATAAAATTAACAGTCTTTCAGATGGGACGTTAAACCGAGGTATTGTGTCGGTGCTTTACACCGTGCACGTAAAAGAACCAGAGGAGACTCTGGAATGGGTCTCTGTCTGTATCATTGCACTATCCTCCAAAAATCTAAAATTACTAATCTCTTCAGGAGGCGTCGCTCATATGGGCAACCGGTAGCGACGATAAACGTATAACACACACAAAATTGCCATTGGGAGAGTTCTAATTACAATCAGGTGAGTTCAACCGTTCAGCTGATCGTACATGCAATTTATTACAAGTTGACCGTGACATAATTCTGTTATTCTTTATATACATTTTGTTACCTGCTTGGTATTTTCAGAGTTCCAAAGTACAGTCTGATCTCCTCCTGACACAGAGATCTCTGCAGGAAGTGGCTTCGGTGATGATAGGTGCCCGACCAAACAAGATCTTCTTTGAGTATCTCAGACTGTCACCTCTACAGGTGAGTGTAATGTGAAAAAATGTACCTGAAGGTTGATTAGAGTCAAAATACGAATAATATAAGCATTTGATCACAATAGCATGTTTTCAGTTCCTAATAATATTAGCAGTCTTTGAGATTGGACTATAAATTGAGGTCGGAAGTATGGGTGATGATGTAGTAGTTTTCGTTATAGTCGCCTCCGCCGAGGCACATGGGCGACTGGTTTCTCTAAGATGTTTATGAAGATATCTAAGTTGTTTATGTAGACAGCTGGGAAGGCATCTCCGTTCTTCGCAGAGTGACAAGTCCTGTATCCTCTTTCGAAGGGGTCCCTTGTAGGGCCACATCCTCCACGATTTGTCAGCTCACAACAGCAATAATGGTTCCGGTTTCTTCGCTGGGGTCCTCACGCCATCAAGAAGTCAGCGTCCCACCGTCTTCCTTGAAGGAGATCGCTCCCCTTGAAGGAGCCGGCTAAAAGTATCCAGCTATCTGTCGTCTCCAGCACTAAGTGGTGCTGTCTCGCCAAGTAGGGAAGTTAGTCGAATGGTACTCTGTATGTATATGTACAGAGTCACGCGATTCCGATGGCGCGTCTTCCGTCAGCGAAGTCATTGAACCATATTCCTGTTGTGAGCTGTGCCTAGGTCACGACGTGCACGTAGTGGAGGAAAGACCTGGGGAAGTATGGGTGCTATACATCGGGCATATAAACGAACCACAGATACTTCTGGAATTGGAGTGACTTCCATATCTTGGCACTATTCTCCAAATGATAAAGTGACTTAAATATTTCTGGTGGCGTCGCCCCAATTAAACAGGGCGTATGATACATGAATTTAAATAAATGAATAATTAATTGAGGCATAAATTATGCCAGATGGATAAGCTAACTGTTTATAGCATTTTATATCGTTAACCCTTTAAACACTAATTAACTGACAGGAACTGGTGCATGATATTTTTAGACCAATACCGTACTGTATATTAATATGAAAATTACATTTGGACCAGTTCATTTATCAAAATGGGTAATTTGTCTAAAAAGTAGTAATATTACTGGCATTTTATATTTTATAATATTATGGCTGTCCGATTAGCGCAGTGGTTAGTGCGCTCGCTTCTCACCATGGCAACCGGGGTTAGATCCTCGAACCGGGAAGTATGTGAGATGGTACGGTGGTGGCCAGATCGGACAGGTGGGTTTTCTCCGGGTACTCTGGTTTCCTCCCACACAAATGACCACATATACACTTCGTATCGAGATCTCGTGCATAAGTGCTATGACCGGGGGGGGGGGGTTGCTGGGGGAACAATAAATAAATGAATAAAATCCCCAAAATAATTAGCCCAAACCTTTCATCACATCTCGATGCTCTAGCCAGACCAAGAGACCAATTTCTAATTTACGTCTTCTTTTATTTTAGATGCATATCAGCTTCTCCCTTCGGGGTACCTCTCATCTGTCACAGGAGAACAGACCGTCACTCGTGTCCGACATTGTAGACTTCTTTCTCAGTTCTGTTGGTGCTACTTTCACTGAAATGAAGGACGTAGAATTAAAGTTAGTACATCAACAACAACAACAACAACAAAGAAACAACAATATATATATAAAAGAGTTTTTTGGAAGTCGTGATAGCGCAGTGGATGCGCGTTCGCTTCAGGTGCGAAAGGTCAGGAGTTCGGGCCCCACTGGAGCCGATACTATTGTGCCCTTAGGCAAGGCATTGAAGTTACACATTGCCTCTTATCTCTCCTTCATGGCGATGGATTCCATCAGGAATGAGGTCTCGAGAGTGATTAAATATAAGTTGAAAGAACTTGTTTTGCAATCGAGCTAAAATAAATTTGTATAAACTAATAATAAAGAGTCTAATATTGATTACCGTTAATTGCATCTCATATAATTGTCATATGTTCACATGTAATTATGTATAATTATGTATTTGTATGTGAATAAAAGTGGCTTTGTCCGTGAGAAAAAAAGAAAGTTAGTACATCAAAGGTCTATTGAGAAATATTTATGGGAGAATCTATAAAATGTAGTTTATGCAGTTTATGCAGTTTATGCAGTTTATGCAGTTTATGCATTCTCCGAGTACCATCACCTTTGCTTAGTTTAAACAGTATGTATTTGTTCCGTTACATATATATACACATATACAACTATTATAAATGAGTGTAAGACAAATAGGATTTGAAAACAAGCGTAATACAAAGCTTATGTAAATTCATCTCCATGGTAAGCATAAAGTCTAATTATCAGATTAAAGAAATTATATGTTAATATATAATGTATTATGAAAAATGAAGTTATAATATTGTTTGTTTTAAACAAAAATATAGTCCATATTTCCTGGTTGTAATTGAAAGTGCTGCAAAGTATTTGAAAGAAAAACACATGTTCCCCTCCCAGTCCGTCCGTGTGTTCGTAGATCAATGAGTGAATCGCTTGGAGGCAACAATGAATTGTTGTACTTTATGAAAAAGGTGCATGTTTTGGTCGTTATTCAGACGTTCGTTGCTGTAGATAAGATTGCTATAGGTTAAAGGGCATGACCATTGCTTACTTAAACCCAAACTCTTGCCTCAACCAATAGGTCAATTACGGTGATGCTATGAATTTGTGATGACAATACCGGTAGTATCATTGTATAATAATAAATTTTATCAGGAGAGATCCTTGTAAGAACCATGTTCGTAATCGAGCTAAAATAAATTTGTATAAAATGACTTTGTATATAAACTAAACTAAGAACTGCTGGGTTGCCTCCAAGGTGTTGTGGTTATGGTTGTTGCTCCTCACCAGAGTTGGTTCGAATCCCACTGGGGGTGTCAAATTCTTCCATGTGAGGAAGCTATCCAGCTGGGTTGTGGAAGGTCGGTGGTTCTACCCAGGTGCACATCCGCGGATTAAATACTGCTCGGAGGGTGGGCACCTTGGAGAGTGTCATATGATCTCGACGTCAAACCCCCAAAAACAGACAAACAGAACTGCTTGATGATATTTGAGGCACTTTCATATGAAATAACCATGTTTCCTATCTCTGTCATTGAGTCTTTCCCTTCATCTATTGACTATTTTTTGGTGAATTTATCGATTTATCAATATGAAATTATTCGTTATTCAGGATGGCCTACTTTGAGGTGAAGGGTGTGTCTTTGTCATGGCAGCAGCTGACTGCTCAGATTCAGGCCCACTACACCCACCAGGCCATACAGCAGGCCTATGTCCTCATATTTGGACTGGATGTTCTAGGGAACCCATACGGGCTTATTAAAGACTTCACTCAAGGATTTGGAGATCTGTTTTATGAACCTTTTCTGGTAAGCTTTTATGTTAATGATCATATCTAAAATGTCCAGTGTTAGGCTCAGTATCATTGGTTAGATTGAGGCATTCTTCGAGATTCAGATTTTCATTGTTTTAGTTGGGATTTCCAATGTTAAATCAAGGATTTTCGAGGTTAGATTCAGGATTTCCATGGTTACATTCAGGATTTCCGAGGTTAGATTCATGATTTCCGATGTTAGATTCAGGATTTCCAAGGTTAGATCCAGGATTTCCAAGGTCAGATCCAGGATTTCCAAGGTTAGATTCAGGATTTCCAAGGTTAAATCCAGGATTTCCAAGGTTAGATCCAGGATTTCCAAGGTTACATTCAGGATTTCCAAGGTTACATTCAGGATTTCCAAGGTTACATTCAGGATTTCCAAGGTTAGATCCAGGATTTCCAAGGTAAGATCCAGGATTTCCAAGGTTAGATCCAGGATTTCCAAGGTTAGATTCAGGATTTCCAAGGTTTGATCCAGGATTTCCAAGGTCAGATCCAGGATTTCAAGGTTAGATCCAGGATTTCTGAGGTTACATTCAGGATATCCAAGGTTACATTCAGGATTTCCGATGTTAGATTCAGGATTTCCAAGGTTAAATCCATGATTTCCAAGGTTAAATCCAAGATATCCAAGGTTAGATCCAGGATATCCAAGGTTACATTCAGGATTTCTGGTGTTAGATTCAGGATTTCCAAGGTTAAATCCATGATTTCCAAGGTTAAATCCAGGAGTTCCAAGGTTAAATCCAGGATTTCAAGGTTAGATCCAGGATTTCCGAGGTTAGATTCATTATTTCCAAGGTTAAATCCAGGATATCCAAGGTTACATTCAGGGTTTCCAAGGTTAGATTCAGGATTTCCAAGGTTAAATCCAGGATTTCCAAGGTTAAATCCAGGATTTCCAAGGTCAGATCCAGGATTTCCGAGGTCAGATCCAGGATTTCCGAGGTCAGATCCAGGATTTCCAAGGTCAGATCCAGGATTTCCAAGGATTTATTCAGAATTTGCCGAGATATCTAGTGAGGATTGTACAGCACTTTGAAATATAATTCTCATTTAACTTAAGTCTCCATTAATGCGGATGCAATCTGGATTTATTAGAGTGAACTGTGCAAATTGCATCATTCCCAGCTCCTGCCGGGAGTATTAATCTATGAGTGATTACTGTACATACTATTGATGAACATGCACAGAATTAGAATTGTTGTTGGGATTGGAGATTAAACTGCCGGAGAAAACTCTTCCTTTGATCAGTTATTGCATCAGAGTTTGTTCATTTTATTTATAGCTGGTCACAAATATTTATGAGCATATTGTTATTTATACAAGTGGGTAGGGTGCGATGCTCTGTGGCCGAGTGGTTGCAGTCATTGACATTAAAATCACTTGCCCCTCACCGCTGTAGGTTTGAATCCCAGATGACATATTATTTCAAGTTTGGAAGCTATCCAGCTGACATGCAAAAGGACAGTGGCTCTACCTGGATGCCCGTCCATGCTGGAAATACTGCTTTTGATAGGCACACTGGGTCTTCCTCCACCAATAATAACTAGAGAGTCATCACATGACATATGCTATTAAGCTGTGTGACTTTAAACCAAAACAAAACAAGCAAATGTATTTATATAGGGGAAAGCGTGAGCCCGAACAGGCTTGTAAAACATGTGTAGACAAATTATAAATGAAAAAGAACATAAAGCTTAAAGCGTCATTACATTGCTAAAAGCAAATAAAATGCATTTTTTCACGTATAAATGCATAGCAACATTTTGTACTACACATTCTTCTGAATACATTCGAACACTAACATTGAATCAATAAACAGTGTTTTTGTGGTATACAAACTTTCAAAAGTAAAAGTAGGATTTCATATAACGGTCATCCGAATTGACATTTGTTTATCATTGGAGTCAATACTAGTTATAACCTTGTCCTGGTTAGATGATTTTTTGCGGATTTATGGCCATTTGAACATTTTTATAACACAATTCTTGTCCATGCTTCATCTCCAAAACACCTTTTTGCTTTTACACCTAGCTAGGCATGAATCACCAGTATAATATCTAGTTGTGCATAATTAGTGTAACCACGTTCCGATTGAATGGTTTGGTTTTTTTTGTGGATTTATGGCCATTTGAACATTTTTATAACACGAAGCTTGTCATTGCTTCGTCTCCAAAATTTCATAATACTACACATGACATTTTATTGCAATGGCTTCATATATTGCACTTCCATTCTTTCATTGCTCCACTGAAGCAACAGTGATTGGGGAGATTGTTTTTAAAAAACAATACTCAGTTGATATTGGCTTTCCTCATTGATAGGTAGTGCCTATTTCATATTAGCTTGTCACCAGTATTTATTAGCATAATATTATTGTATCGTTAGGATTCAGTGCAAGGATCAGATGAGTTTGCAGACAGCCTGGTACGAGGTGTGCACAGTATGCTGGGTAATACTGTAGGTAGGTGGTAGTGGCAGCTTACATTGAAGCAAGTTAAATATTGTAATTTTGATGCAGCTTAGAACAAAGAGAATTAGAGTATTTCAGTACAACCATTATACAACAGCCATCCTTGATCAATGCATAATGATCTATATATACTTAAGCCAGGTTTCGAAATGGAAATGTCACTATGATATTGCCTAGCAATAACAAACATTACCACTCTATATTGATTGTGCTACCACCACGACCCAGACACTGCAGTTATATGGACGTTTCTGTTGTTAACCCATTTCATTCTGGATACATTTAAAGGCTTTTGCAAACAACATAGATCCAGATCAGCCGCAGCGTGACGCTGCGTGCTGATCAGGATCTAACAACATAGATCCAGATCAGCCGCAGCATGACGCTGCGTGCTGATCAGGATCTATGTTGTTTGCTACATAGCCAAGTGTCTTAGCAAGATCATCTGAATAGCAAACAGCATAGAGCCTGATCAGATGGAACGTTCCGTTGCAGCTAATCTGGCTCTATGTTCTTTGCAAATACTGTTTGAACAGTATCCAGAAAGAAATGGGTTAAATGAAGAAGGAAAGTGAAACAAGTGGCTATTATAAGGCAGGATTTGCTATTATTGAGATTGTGAGTCTTCAGTATTTTGGCCAAATCTGCAATTCTGAGAATTATTAACCCTTACTGATTGATATAATGTCAACGTTTGCAAACAGTGCAGATCCAGAGAACCTACCTGTCCCACAGCAAGCTGTCTCATCAGGATCGCCACTGTTAATCGGTTTTAAATCGAACATTATGATTCCTCAATAATGGACTAGTCTGAAATTTGGAATGGACCAATATAGTACATGGAGTTCCATAACAGTAACATGGACTAATCCAATAAGTGTGGCGTCCGTGGTCCAGTGGTAGAGCGTCGGATTTGGAATCGAATGGTCCCGGGTTCAATACTCGGTCAGGCCACGTATGTAGTGTCATTGAGCAAGGCACCTCACACACATTGTTTAGTACTGGTTAATCGCTTAGGTCGGCTAAGCCTGCCCAGGAAAACATGTCTAAGTCCCCGCGAGGGGTTTGACATTAAAGGAACATACATACATAAGTTACATATGGTTGAATGGGATTATTTGGTCCGGTATGTAGATCGGAAATCCGGATGATTTAGTGTAATTGTAACTACATTTTAGTGGTGTTACATCATTGGAGATGTATTGTAAGTAGGGATGGCAACGAATATTCAAATATTCGCTCGAACGTCCGAATATTCGAATACTATTACAGTATTCTAATATTCGGGGAAAAAAATTATATTTGCAAAAATGAAATAAACTATCATAAAATCAGATACATCGTTGTATTGTAAACTTATTAGTAATTAAAAGGTTATAAATTTTATTGATTGTTCAATGTGCAAGAGTGAAATTCCGCTGTTTACAAATTCTAAGCGATATTCTTGGTTACAGGTGGAGCTGCAGGATCTGTTGCGCGTATCACTGGATCATTAGGGAGTGCCCTGGCTGCAATGTCACTCGACAAAAACTACAAAATGGTATATAAACACTAATCAGAACTGTCAGAGGTAGTCAGTAGAGCAGAGTGGTTAAAGCGACATTACAATGCAAAAAGCAAATAAAATGCATTTTTTTCACATATAAATGCATTGCTACAACAAATTCTGCTCAATGCATTCGAACACTAACATTGAATCAATAAACAGTGTTTTTATGGTCTACAAACATCAAAAATGAAAGTAGAATTTCATATAACGGTCATCCACGCTCCTGAATTGACGTTTCTTTGTCATTGCAGTCAATACTAAGCGCGCGATACTTTCGTTTAGAGATAATTTTACTAAGATTATTCTACAAATAAATATGCATAGGCACAAATGTGAGATATTATGGTAACATAAATCGTGTTATTCATGATACACGCATTGTATTGCTCATGCATGTCGACCATATTTACATTATTTTGTTATGTCAACAAACCGTGTATGCGACGTTTATTTATTTGTTGAAATACTCAGTTATTGAGGCAAACAAATATTTGTAAAACCATTATACCATATAATAGGAAATTACATTCTGCAGACATTTGTGTTTTCACCAATGTAGTGTCGCTTTAAGAGGTTGACTTCAAATCACATGCCTCTCATGACTGTAGGTTTGAATCTCACTGGGGATTCGAATTAATTCATGTTAGGAAGCTATCCACCTGGCTTGCAGAAGGTCGGTGGTTCTACCTGGGATGCCCACCCATGCCTGAATTACGACTCGGAGGGGCATAGAGTATGATATTTATTTCGTTATTACTTACTTGCTTTGGCCACTACACACTTTAAGCATTTCCAATGTAGTTTATACCCCGATGGAAACCATTAACCCGCGATTCATTCCTTAACTATCGAGAAATTACTATTGGACGATGAATGCTCAGTTCCTTATATCCATTGGTCATCATATTACTCTTCCATATAAACAGGGTGTAAATGTATTCTTATTATACCTACCAGTGAGGGTATGAGAGAGGGAGAGACGTAGATATAGTTTGTACTTTCTGTCCGTACATATCTCCCAGTGAGGGTATGAGAGAGGGAGAGACGTAGATATAGTTTGTATTTTCTGTCCGTACATATCTCCCAGTGAGGGTATGAGAGAGGGAGAGACATAGATATAGTTTGTACTTTCTGCCTGTACATATCTCCCAGTGAGGGTATGAGAGAGGGAGAGACGTAGATATAGTTTGTACTTTCTGTCCGTACATATCTCCCAGTGAGGGTATGAGAGAGGGAGAGACATAGTTTGTACTTTCTGTCTGTACATATCTCCCAGTGAGGGTATGAGAGAGGGAGAGACATAGAAATAGTTTGTACTTTCTGTCTGTACATATCTCCCAGTGAGGGTATGAGAGAGGGAGAGACATAGAAATAGTTTGTACTTTCTGGCTGTACATACCTCCCAGTGAGGGTATGAGAGAGGGAGAGACATAGAAATAGTTTGTACTTTCTGTCTGTACATATCTCCCAGTGAGGGTATGAGAGAGGGAGAGACATAGACATAGTTTGTACTTTCTGTCCGTACATATCTCCCAGTGAGGGTATGAGAGAGGGAGAGACATAGATATAGTTTGTACTTTCTGTCTGTACATATCTCCCAGTGAGGGTATGAGAGAGGGAGAGACATAGATATAGTTTGTACTTTCTGTCTGTACATACCTCCCAGTGAGGGTATGAGAGAGGGAGAGACATAGATATAGTTTGTACTTTCTGTCTGTACATATCTCCCAGTGAGGGTATGAGAGAGGGAGAGACGTAGATATAGTTTGTACTTTCTGTCCGTACATACCTCCCAGTGAGGGTATGAGAGGGAGAGACATAGATATAGTTTGTACTTTCTGTCTGTACATACCTCCCAGTGAGGGTATGAGAGAGGGAGAGACGTAGATATAGTTTGTACTTTCTGTCCGTACATACCTCCCAGTGAGGGTATGAGAGAGGGAGAGACATAGATATAGTTTGTACTTTCTGTCCGTACATATCTCCCAGTGAGGGTATGAGAGAGGGAGAGACATAGATATAGTTTGTACTTTCTGTCCGTACATATCTCCCAGTGAGGGTATGAGAGAGGGAGAGACATAGATATAGTTTGTACTTTCTGTCTGTACATATCTCCCAGTGAGGGTATGAGAGAGGGAGAGACATAGATATAGTTTGTACTTTCTGTCTGTACATACCTCCCAGTGAGGGTATGAGAGAGGGAGAGACATAGATATAGTTTGTACTTTCTGTCTGTACATATCTCCCAGTGAGGGTATGAGAGAGGGAGAGACGTAGATATAGTTTGTACTTTCTGTCCGTACATACCTCCCAGTGAGGGTATGAGAGAGGGAGAGACGTAGATATAGTTTGTACTTTCTGTCCGTACATACCTCCCAGTGAGGGTATGAGAGAGGGAGAGACATAGATATAGTTTGTACTTTCTGCCTGTACATATAACTGGATACCTATATTGCTAGAGGAATAATAGAGCTATATCATCTAGTGGTCTATGGTTATGTCTTATATGACTATTAATGGTCTTGTGTGACTGAATGTCTGATGGAACAAACGAGAGAACGATGGGGTATTCGAGTATCCACTTAATCCATTTCTAGGAAAATCTATCAGTCCATCACAAATTTTGTCCAGGCAAGAGCCTAGTTGTGCATACTCATCTTTGTGCATTACATTCGTTTAATTTTCCACACAGTGATGGCCCTTTGAAGACTTGTGAAGAATAGAGTTTATCCGAATTACTTCTGCTAAATCCGTTGACAGATTTCAGTGATACATGCACGTAATGATCAGTACCAAACTTAGTTTTGCATATCATCTTCTAGTTTTGCATGAGTTTATGTCCCCCTTTTCTTCACTGATGCAACACTGCTGGTAAGACATGCTTTTTTTTCCAAAACAATTTCAGTTTAGTTTAACCTGGCTGTTAACCCATTTCATTCTGGATACCGTTTAAACAGTATTTGCAAAGAACATAGAGCCAGATCAACCGCCACGGAACATGCCGTCTGATCAGGCTCTATGCTGTTTGCTATTCAGATGATCTTGCTAAGGCACTTGGCTATGTAGCAAACAACATAGATCCTGATCAGCATGCAGCGTCACGCTGCGGCTGATCTGGATCTATGTTGTTTGCAAAAGCCTTTAAATGTATCCAGAATGAAATGGGTTAAATAGTCTGATGTGGAATTACGATAACTTAATTCTTGAACTAGATATTTCAATTTTGTTGCTACAGAAACGAAGAGCTACGATGCAGCAGAGACCGACTAATCTTCCGCTGAGTCTGGCGCTAGCAGGACGGGGCTTTGTAATGGGCGTGTGTCTGGGATTGTCAGGAGTGGTGCTAGACCCTATCCGAGGTAATATTCAGTAAATTATGTGTGCTAAAGTATGTTAGGTTACTCGTGCCAGGTCATCACCCCATGTAAAAATGGCGGCGTTACTATCTTTATGTTAAAGATGATCTGTTTACTTACAGACTTTAGTGTTATCTTACCTACCTTCTACCAGAAATTAGCTAAACCTTTAATCTAAAATGACTAATCTCTTCATGAGGCGTCGCTCATATGTGCATCCGGTAAATAAATGTAAAACACGTACGCTAAACCTACAAAATAGGAAGATGTTTACGGTATGCAAGGGAGAAGTTTAGTGTGTACAAGAGAGAAGTTTAAGGTATGCAAGGGAGAAGTTTAGTGTGTACAAGAGAGAAGTTTAAGGTATACAAGGGAGAAGTTTAAGGTATACAAGGGAGACGTTTAAGGTATACAAGGGAGAAGTTTAAGGTATACAAGGGAGAAGCTTAAGGTATGCAAGGGAGAAGTTTAGTGTGTACAAGAGAGAAGTTTAAGGTATACAAGAGAGAAGTTTAAGGTATACAAGGGAGAAGTTTAGTGTGTACAAGAGAGAAGGTTAAGGTATACAAGGGAGAAGTTTAGTGTGTACAAGGGAGAAGTTTAAGGTACATGTATACAAGAGAGAAGCTTAAGGTATACAAGGGAGAAGTTTAAGGTGCATGTATACAAGAGAGAAGCTTAAGGTATACAAGGGAGAAGTTTAGTGTGTACAAGGGAGAAGTTTAAGGTATACAAGAGAACAGTTTAAGGAAGACGTTTATGGTATACAAGAGATAAGTTTAGTGTGTACAAGGGAGAAGTTTAGTGTGTATAAGGGAGAAGTTTAAGGTATACAAGAGAACAGTTTAAGGAAGAAGTTTATGGTATACAAGGGAGAAGTTTAAGGTACATGTATACAAGAGAGAAGCTTAAGGTATACAAGGGAGAAGTTTAAGATATACAAGAGAACAGTTTAAGGAAGAAGTTTATGGTATGCAAGAGATAAGTTTAGTGTGTACAAGGGAGAAGTTTAGTGTGTACAAGGGAGAAGTTTATGGTATACAAGAGAACAGTTTAAGGAAGAAGTTTATGGTATACAAGAGATAAGTTTAGTGTGTACAAGGGAGAAGTTTAGTGTGTACAAGGGAGAAGTTTATGGTATACAAGAGAACAGTTTAAGGAAGAAGTTTATGGTATGCAAGAGAACAGTTTAAGGAAGAAGTTTATGGTATGCAAGAGATAAGTTTAGTGTGTACAAGGGAGAAGCTTAGTGTGTATAAGGGAGAAGTTTAAGATATACAAGAGAACAATTTAATGGAGAAGTTTAAGGTATGCAAGAGATAAGTTTAGTGTGTACAAGGGAGAAGTTTAAGATATACAAGAGAACAGTTTAAGGAAGAAGTTTATGGTATACAAGGGAGAAGTTTAAGGTACATGTATACAAGAGAGAAGGTTAAGGTACATGTATACAAGAGAGAAGGTTAATGTATACAAGAGAGAAGGTTAATGTATACAAGGGAGAAGGTTAATGTATACAAGAGAGAAGGTTAATGTATACAAGGGAGAAGTTTAAGATATACAAGAGAACAGTTTAAGGAAGAAGTTTATGGTATACAAGAGATAAGTTTAGTGTGTACAAGGGAGAAGTTTAGTGTGTACAAGGGAGAAGTTTATGGTATACAAGAGAACAGTTTAAGGAAGAAGTTTATGGTATGCAAGAGATAAGTTTAGTGTGTATAAGGGAGAAGTTTAAGATATACAAGGGAGAAGTTTAAGGTGCATGTATACAAGAGAGAAGTTTAAGATATACAAGAGAACATTTTAAGGAAGAGGTTTATGGTATACAAGAGATAAGTTTAGTGTGTACAAGGGAGAAGTTTAGTGTGTATAAGGGAGAAGTTTATGGTATACAAGAGATAAGTTTTAGTGTGTACAAGGGAGAAGATTAGTGTGTATAAGGGAGAAGTTTATGGTATACAAGAGATAAGTTTAGTGTGTACAAGGGAGAAGCTTAGTGTGTATAAGGGAGAAGTTTAAGGTATACAAGAGATAAGTTTAGTGTGTACAAGGGAGAAGTTTAGTGTGTATAAGGAAGAAGTTTATGGTATACAAGAGATAAGTTTAGTGTGTACAAGGGAGAAGTTTAGTGTGTATAAGGGAGAAGTTTATGGTATACAAGAGATAAGTTTAGTGTGTACAAGAGATAAGCTTAGTGTGTACAAGGGAGAAGTTTAAGGTATACAAGAGAACAGTTTAAGGAAGAAGTTTAAGGTATGCAAGAGAGTATTTATGGATCCTCCCTTGTGTATTGGGTATGGTGTCCACCCGCCATGTAGCCAAGAGGTTGGAGTTGACGTTGCCATGGTGTCAGCTTCATGATGAATCCCTACACTCCAAAAAACAATGGAGGACAAAATGTCCATCTTAAAAGCAAGAAACGGAAGTACAATTAACGCAGTACAAGAAAGTTCAGGATAATATTTGTCTGCTTGTTTTCAGGCGCTCAAGAAGAAGGAGTCGAGGGTTTTTTCAAAGGTGTAGGAAAAGGCATTATGGGATTGCTGACTAAACCCACAGGAGGGGTATTTGACATGGTCAGTATGGCATTTGATGGCCTTCAGAGGTAAGCATGAACACTGTATGTGATAACTTCAAACCTTAAGTATAAACCTTATTTATTTTACGACGATACAAGCTTTAAATTATTTTTAATCAATGTTGTCGGTGGTGCAGACAATATGTGGCCAATCTCGTGACAACCATCTCGCATACTTCCCGGTCCTACGATTGAACCCAGGTTGCATTGGTGAGGGTGCTTACCACTGTGCTAACCGAACAGCCTATGTACTTAAATCGTACGGTGCTAAGCCCAACAAATGTTGTGTCTGTAAAAGAGTGTTGTGTTGGATTTGTGCAATTTGATCATGCAGGTTCAACTATTCTAGTTGTTATTCTGCCAGTAAATCCATTTCTTGGTATACACCCGCAATAAGTCCCCACCTGCAATAGTGACCTTTGGACGTTGATTAAATATAGTCTGATTTCAGAATCCAAAATCCAAAAAAACTCAAACATCATTTCTCAAAAAAACGTCCTACCCGGTAGTTATTGCTTTGAAATTTCGCAAACACATCCAAGGACTAATTATCTACACCCACAGTATATCCCCACCCTACCACTGACCTTCTTGAAATTTGGCAATTCCTTGGAAAGTATCAGCGACATTTTATTTTGAAGAACCAGTCAAAATGGCACTAGAACACCGTGTTTAGGCGACCATAAATGACGCCGCTGACAGCTTTAGTCCGAAATATGTTTGCATTGAAAAAACATTTCAGCATGCAGCAACTAGGTACCTCATGTGCAAAGGAGCGAGAAATAAAATGTATTATTCTACTGCTTTCACAGGGTTCATTCTAGGTCAGCATTTTTGGGAGAAGTGAGAAAGCGCGTGATCGCTTCCTTAAATGGTGTTCTTTAATATACTTCTGCAAAATAGGGTTAAAATGCACAGTACAACCATTAAATACAACATTTGAATAGAAGGAATGCTTTATAATGGGCCAGTGTATCTTACTAGACACAATTTTGTTTTGAAAATCGTAAAAAAGCGAGAGAAGTGGGGCCCCCAGAGGACGAAGTCAGGGTACCTAGGGCGACAATTTCTCCCACATCGCCCTCTAGAATGATCCCTGCTTTCATCCAGTGGAATAACCCATTTAATTTCACTGATAAATGTCTCCTTAGAAAGCATAAAAGATGTTGTTTTGATATACTATTGGAAGTATAGATCAGAATAACCTACCATGATTGGATATTAGTGTTTAGTTTAGTTTATACAAATTTATTTTAGCTCGATTGCGAAACAAGTTCTTACAACTGATATTAATCACTCTCGAGACCTCATTCCTGATGGAATCCATCGCCATGAGGGAGAGAGAAGAGGCAACGTGGAATTTAAATACCTTGCCTAAGGGCACAATCGTAACGGCTCCAGTGGGGCTCGAACTCCGGAATTATTGTTGATGTAGTAGTCTGGACATTAATTGTACTATTTTCGTACATTATATAGGGCTGCTGAACTTGAGAGCAGTGTTGTACACAGAATGAGGAAGCCGAGGTTCATCAACCCATATCTGGTTAGTATTTTTTTATCCCCCCCCCATCCTCTCCCTGATCTATCGGGGCGGTGCATCCAGAAGTGTTAGTAATTTTAGTTATAGGAGGATAGTACAAGATACCGAAGACGCTCCAGAAGCATCCCTGGTTCTCTTACATGCCCATGTATAACACCGATACATGAGATCATCTGAAAAGACTGTTAATACTGTTATGGTCAGACGTGGATAGAAACTGTGGTGGACACATAATTTGAATATTAAACTTCCTATGGAATAGTGTAGCAAGCTCTACAATGGTAGAGAGGTATGCTCTGTGCCGGAGGCGATTTCAGAAGCTCCAAGCTTTGAACTTTATTTATCTAACAACTTATATTAATCACTCTCGTTGGCGCGGATGAAAGCGTAAATGTGGTCATTTGTGTGGGAGGAAACCGGAGTACCCGGAGAAAACCCACCTGTCTGATCTAGCGACCACCGTACCATCTCACATACTTCCCGGTTCGAGGATCGAACCTGGGCTGCATTGGTGAGAAACGAGCGCGCTAACCACTGCGCTAATCGGACAGCCTTTGAACTGATGCTCTACAGTCAGAAATTTGACGGGAGAATTGCGATTTCCTTTCTGATAGTAGGACCTCCTTTGGAACCCAAAAGAGGTTGATGTATATTACAGTTGAAAGACTAACTGGGCATTATGTACATTACATATATTTTGTGGAGGGCCTCCGTGGCCGAGTGGTTACTGTCATTGACTTCAATTCATTTACCCCTCACTGCTCTAGGTTTAAATCGCACCGTGGTGTAAAATTCATTTCATGTGAGAAAGTTATCGAGCTGGCTTGCGGAAGATCAATGGTTCTACCGGGGTTCCCGAAATACAGTTTGGAGGGGCACCCGGGGTCTTCCTACACTAATAGTAGCCGGACAGTCGCAATATGATCTAATGTGTTGGTGCGACTTTTAACTCGCAAAACAAGCAAAACTCGTGGCGATGGATTCCATCAGGAATGAGGTCTCGAGAGTGATTAATATAAGTTATAAGAACTTGTTTCGCAATCGAGCTAAAATAAATTTGTATAAACTAAGCAAAACATATATAAAATCCATAGAAATTATGCACATTAAAATAAATTTACATTTATTCATAATTTCTGTATATTTGTATAGGGGATGAGACCATACTCTGTTCTACAAGCTGTAGGGGCGAACCTGTTGCTAACAGTGAACAAGGGTCAGTATGCGAAGAGTGATACATACTGGACGCATGCACCATTGAGCACTGCCGACAGAGCCGACGTCCTGCTGATAACTACAAGGTAAGTGTTGTACATACTGGGTGCATGCACCATTGAGCCCGGCCGACAGAGCCGATGTCCTGCTGATAACTACAAGGTAAGTGTTGTACATACTGGGTGCATGCACCATTGAGCCCGGCCGACAGAGCCGATGTCCTGCTGATAACTACAAGGTAAGTGTTGTACATACTGGGTGCATGCACCATTGAGCCCGGCCGACAGAGCCGATGTCCTGCTGATAACTACAAGGTAAGTGTTGTACATACTGGGTGCATGCACCATTGAGCCCGGCCGACAGAGCCGATGTCCTGCTGATAACTACAAGGTAAGTGTTGTACATACTGGGTGCATGCACCATTGAGCCCGGCCGACAGAGCCGATGTCCTGCTGATAACTACAAGGTAAGTGTTGTACATACTGGGTGCATGCACCATTGAGCCCGGCCGACAGAGCCGATGTCCTGCTGATAACTACAAGGTAAGTGTTGTACATACTGGGTGCATGCACCATTGAGCCCGGCCGACGGTCCTGCAGATAACTACAAGGTAAGTGTTGTACCTACTGGGTGCATGTACCATTGAGCCCGGCGGACAGTCCTGCTGATAACTACAAGGTAAGTGTTGTACATACTGGGTGCATGTACCATTGAGCCCGGCGGACAGTCCTGCTGATAACTACAAGGTAAGTGTTGTACCTACTGGGTGCATGTACCATTGAGCCCGGCTGACAGAGCCGACGTCCTGCTGATAACTACAAGGTAAGTGTTGTACATACTGGGTGCATGCACCATTGAGCCCGGCCGACAGTCCTGCTGATAACTACAAGGTAAGTGTTGTACATACTGGGTGCATGTACCATTGAGCCCGGCCGACAGTCCTGCTGATAACTACAAGGTAAGTGTTGTACATACTGGGTGCATGCACCATTGAGCCCGGCCGACAGTCCTGCTGATAACTACAAGGTAAGTGTTGTACATACTGGGTGCATGCACCATTGAGCCCGGCCGACAGTCCTGCTGATAACTACAAGGTAAGTGTTGTACATACTGGGTGCATGCACCATTGAGCCCGGCCGACAGTCCTGCTGATAACTACAAGGTAAGTGTTGTACATACTGGGTGCATGCACCATTGAGCCCGGCCGACGTCCTGCTGATAACTACAAGGTAAGTGTTGTACCTACTGGGTGCATGTACCATTGAGCCCGGCCGACAGTCCTGCTGATAACTACAAGGTAAGTGTTTTACATACTGGGTGCATGTACCATTGAGCCCGGCTGACAGCAGATATCTATCAGCTTCTTTCCATATTGAAACTCACATAAATATATCGTAAAACTTATTCCTTCATCTGTGATACTAGTGTTGATATATACTTAATTATCATGCCAATTAGTGCCCAGGAACTTGCAATTAGTATCGTTGCATGTAAATTATCATACTATGTGATATCGCAACATACAGTCAAACCTGTGTTAGTGGTCACCTCTATTAAGCAGCCAACCTGTATTAAGCAGCCAGTTAACATATTCCCAATGTGTTGTTTTATTAGACATTTTACCTCTATTAAGCAGCCAACCTGTATTAAGCAGCCAGTTAACATATTCCCAATGTGTTGTTTTATTAGACATTTTACCTCTATTAAGCAGCCAACCTGTATTAAGCAGCCAGTTAACATATTCCCAATGTGTTGTTTTATTAGACATTTTACCTCTATTAAGCAGCCAACCTGTATTAAGCAGCCAGTTAGCATATTCCCAATGTGTTGTTTTATTAGACATTTGACCTCTATTAAGCAGCCACCTGTGTTAAACAGCCACTTTCTGTGATTCCCTTGGCTGGCTGGCTGCCTAAGACAGGTTTGACCCTATAGAGTGAAAGTAGGATGACATAGGGAGGCTACCATAACCAAGTAAGTTACACGACACAGCGTGATATAGAATTACATCCAATGTCCTAACAGTTTATATAATATATTGTATATATATTTATGCGCCGCTTTTTTTTGTAGAAATATATTGCTGCTACAGAAACATCGTTGCTGGGGAGGATGGGATATAGAATGGGAGGTCAAAGTTGAAAATATTCTAGGATTTCCGGCCATAGTAAATAACAAGCTAATATTCAAGGTCAAACCGGTATGTCAATGATTGCCATTTTACTTCATTGCAGAGGACATGTATAAACAATCGCAACATTTTAGTATGGTATTCTATCACTGAAAAAACTAATTCTTGTGGAAATACAAATTTCGGGTCCGCCTTCGTGGTCGAGTGGTTAAGGTCGCTGACTTGTATACCACTGTAAAACTATCATCACTGATGGTCACTGGTTCGAGCCCCGCTCAGTCCGTGTCTCATTTATATGAAAAAGTTGGCAGTTTCTTACGGAGGTTGGTGCACCCAAGTACTGGTTAACCGCTGGAGCCTGCCCAGGAAAGGTGTTGTTAGGTAAACTGCCCGCCGACGATATAGCCCGAAATGGTGCTGATGCAGGCGTAAAACCTGAAATATAACATAACAAATTTCGGTGATCACTTGATGAAATAAATATAACCGTCTCCATGGCATAGAGCAGTTGGTGAGTCACCAGCTAGTTAAAGAAATGATTACCGATCAGCCTGGCCTACAAAGATATGATTCGGGAAGTACCATTGTTCATACGAGATGCCACAGAAATGTCTGACCCAATTAAAAAAGGGTGACACTTTACTTTTATAAGATCTTACATTAGTGGTGATTTCATACCATCTTTTATGGGAATGAGATTTGGAACTTTGCTATTAACCCATTTCATTCTGGATACCGTTCAAACGGTATCTGCAAAGAACATAGAGCCAGATCAACCGCCACAGAACGTGCCGTCTGATCAGGATCTATGCTGCTTGCTATTCAGATGATCTTGCTAAGACACTCGGCTATGCAGCAAACAACATAGATCCTGATCAGCACGCAGCGTTACACTGTGGCTGATCTGGATTTATGTTGTTTGCAAAAGCCTTTAAATATATCCAGAATGAAATGGGTTAAGTGGTAAAGTGGGTTAAGTGAGCTTTTCACGAGTGTAAGATCCTTTTTATCACATTACCATAGTAACAACCACAAATTTGAAATGAAACTGTTCCGTTTGCCAGAATACTTGCAAGCCTTATTGCATCTCGTGGAAATCAGTACGGTGCATCCGTACGCTGTTGTAAATAGTCCCTGATAATCAAACAACTACACGCAAATAATCGACACAATGCTTTTAATCACTATATATATCCTGCTAGTGCATATTTAGCATTTTATTGATATAAAACATGAACACAAACCATATTATGTCAAAAGTAAGCTGTCATGCAGTGAACATTCCAGGTTGTATTACACGTGTGTACATACAGGAGAATATGTGATGGCTGTATTAAACTGAATACAAGCAGTAATTGTCTTCCACTTATCTGCAGCAATGTATGCATCTTTTAAGAATAGGCTATAAGCCGAAAACGATTCAATATGTAAAATATTGGACTGTGTGAGGCGTGTAGTGCCGATTCACAGTACCACTATTTGACATATTGGATTTGTTTGAGGCTTATATCTTACTTAAAAACACATAATTATATAACAAGATATTACTAATTAATAAAAATTTTATTTTCCTACATTTATGCATAGGATTTAATATAATACTCCTGCATTTTGAGAGCAATATTAATAATAATGGACTGCAAGTACAAAGGCGTGGAAGTGGAGTCGTGATAGCACGTTGGCTTTAGGCTCTGAGTTCGAGCTCAGCTGGAGCCGTTACGATTGTGCCCTTAGGCAAGGCATTTAAATTCCACATTGCCGCTTCTCTCTCCCTCGTGGCGATGGATTCCATCAGGAATGATGTCTCGAGAGTGATTAATTGTAAGAACTTGTTTTGAAATCAACCTAAAATATTTTGTATAAACTAAATGTATGACGTCACAAGTGTTTTAATGTTGGATCTTACAGGAAGAGACAAGCATAAACATCTTCAGTGGTGGAGAACAAGAAATATCGTGTGAAGACATGGAAATGTTGAGATGGATTCAGCAGAGAATTGAGAATCTCATGAAATACAAACAGAGATGAAGATATTACATTCGCAACATTTAACCCTTTCAACACCACAGACCTCTAAATAGGCTTACAAAAAGTGTAGATCCAGATGAGCCGGCTCGTGACGAGCCGTCTCATCAGGATCTGCACTTTTTGCCAGTGATATGACTATTTTTAGACATAATTACCCATTTTGATAAATGAACTTGTCCAAATGTGATTTTCTGATTCATTTATTGGTTTATGAATATCATGGACCAGTCCATGTGAGTTACTTGGTGTTGAATGGGTTAACCAAGATCAGAATATCTCGTAATGCAGTTGAAAATGGCGCTGGTTGTTTGTAGGAACAATAATGATACAGTGGGTCCATGATGCTGAAGCTGGGATTGCTGTTCCTGGTTGTAGCTCGAGTGTATTTTATTAGAAAAGAAAACCCTCGAGTTATGAGACACATTAATTGTTTTTTTCTATTACCTCCCTTGACAGATAAAATCTGATTTACCCTGAAGTGTATCTTTGTCCTTTTAGTTGGAATCCTTTGTTTTTACTGTTGTTTTCTAACTAGATGTTGCGGTGTGATAAATGTAGTTTTATCAAAATCTGGTTAATTATTTTTTACAATAAAGTATCAATTGCATTTTGTGTAAAAAAGATATAAGATGAGAAAACTGATGGAGGTGGATAGCATTTGGTGTAACGATAAAAACAGATGGAAGTAGATAGCATTTGGTGTAACGATAAAAACAGATGGAAGTGGATAGCATTTGGTGTAACGATAAAAACAGATGGAAGTAGATAGCATTTGGTGTAACGATAAAAACAGATGGAAGTGGATAGCATTTGGTGTAACGATAAAAACAGATGGAAGTGGATAGCATTTGGTGTAACGATAAAAACAGATGGAAGTGGATAGCATTTGGTGTAACGATAAAAACAGATGGAAGTGGATAGCATTTGGTGTAACGATAAAAACAGATGGAAGTGGATAGCATTTGGTGTAACGATAAAAACAGAGGAAACCAATTAAGAGGACTAATCTACATTTAGGAGTATTCAGGGGCAGTAACTGACTTAATGTTTCTTATTGTCATGATTTGGTCAGTGTTGATTCTCTGATGTCTATCTGTTTAACCCATTCCCACATTGAGATGTTATATGTGGTATTGGTAATGATGTCAAGAGGCGACTCTATGTGGGAATGGGTTAAAAACTGTAATTTTCACAGATCATTTCTTGAGCTCGCAATATTTTGCTGATATTCCTACTTATTGCTGCCAGTTACTAATTAATCCTTAACTGTTCTCACCACAACTATGATCAGTTCCGATTAGCGCAGTGCGATCGCTTCTCACCTCTCCCGGTACTCCGGTTTCCTCCCATATTTACGCTTTCATCCACGTCAACAAGAGTGATTAATAGAGTGGTGGAACCTATGCTCGGCGTAAATCCTACATATCATGGCATATAAAAACAGTTAAATGAACTTGTTGTATATTATTATTTTCTTAAGTCGTGAACACAACTTTCAACAAATTGTTGTTGAAAATTTTAGCTTTATTACGTGACCATGCGCCTCAATACAGCTATCGCAATAGCACCTGTTTCCATGGGGAACTAGATACTTTAGGGCACCTATGCACGGCGTACATGAATTATTTTATTTATGCACGGGTAAATGTTGAATATATTATTTTGACTTAGTAACATCAATAACTAACAATATTACAACTCATAAGAAACTTTTTTTCTGGTTATTTGTACATTTTTTTTCCAATTCGGATAGCTACCTGAACTGCTCATATACTGCATCATTTCGGTGGAAACAATTCTCCCAACAAGTTGTCTGTTTATATTCTGCTACTGAACCAGTCAGGTGACAGTTGCATTAGGCTACTGGTACGCACAATGGAATGTTATTGAACCATGCTTCACCCCTGTCAGCGAAAATAGGTTAAAACTATTTAAATACGGATGTAAATGTAAAAATTACGCCGAGCATAGGAATACGCCGAGCATAGGTTCCACAACTCTATAAGTTGTTAAAATTTGCTTCGCAATCGTTGTAAAATAAATAAATTTTAATCAACTATGATCACTTACTTTTGCCAAAAACATGTCGGGGCGAGCATCTACACACATTGCTAGTGCTCTTCTTTTGTAGTTTACGTACAACAAATATTGGAGCTCTTCAAGAATATGTTTTAACTCTTTGTTCCATATAAACGCCATTGACCTTCATCGCTTCACATCATTATCGTTTCCCATAGATATTGGGTATGTATACATGTATTGGGTATGTATACATGAAATTGGCTTTTCTTTACGATTATCATGTATACATTGGGAGAGTAAGTCAGGTGTAGATTGTGTTTGTCATCGGTAGATCAAGTACTTATACATTCATTTACGTGTATTGGGAATATCCGATAATGCCAGCGTACATTCATTTACGTGTATTGGGAATATCCGATAATGCCAGCGTACATTCATTTACGTGTATTGGGAATATCCGATAATGCCAGCGTACATTCATTTACGTGTATTGGGAATATCCGATAATAAATTATACCCATAGTAAAGTGTTCATTCCTATTGTTTATCAGCAATAAGAAAATATGAGATAACAATCAATGTCAATGTTATTGATATGTTTTTCAACTTTTAGTTTGTATTAGGCTGGTGTTGGTTTCATCAAAAACTTTTAGTTAGAAATTTTCATTCCCGCCAAATGTTTTTAAAAGTGTTATTGGATGGTATAGTTAGATAACGAATCCAAAAGCTACACTTTTACTTATAGTTTATACACAAAATTAGTTTTCATGAAACCAGCCCCTCGAATTTATAGCAGTACCAGGGTTCCCCGCTGTCGGTTGCCAATTGCGACCAAAAAAAAAATATTGGCGCTAAATTTTGTGAATTGGCGAAAATATTTGGCACAACTTTTTTGGCACATGTTTTGTCAAATATTTATTTGTAAACTATATGGCTCTTAGTTGGCTCCAAGTTTTTTTAAATTGACTCCAGTGTTTTTCAATTGGCGAAAGAAGTGGCGCAGACAAACATTCAGACAGAGGGAACCCTGAGTACGGTGTAATATTTAAAATCAATATTTTTACTGGTTCCAGTTTTACGATTTATTACATGCATAATTACACGAGGCGAGCTGTTGGAAAACCAACATAATATACAAAAGTTTATTTTAGAATTCCTGCATTAATGATGAACAATGTAATGCAGGGTATTAATCTCATTTCACTATTAAATGAACAAGTATTGTCTTTATAAAAGTTTATATGTTGCTGCAAGGACTAAAGTTTTGAGTGATACATTTTTGTAAAACAGAGATATAATGAAATGCCTATTCAAGCTGATATAATCAATAAGCTGTGTGTATTAATTACATTTTCCAGTATAATAATCATTCCAGCTAACTTGCAGTCTGTGTTATTTTCTAGCTCGTTTATTTATGTGATGTACAGTATATGCTCGTATGTTATTTTCTAGCTCATTTATTTGTGCGATGTACAGTATGTGCTCGTATGTTATTTTCTAGCTCATTTATTTGTGTGATGTACAGTATGTGCTCGTATGTTATTTTTAGCTCATTTATTTATGCGATGTACAGTATGTGCTCGTATGTTATTTTTAGCTCATTTATTTATGCGATGTACAGTATGTGCTCGTATCTTATTTTTAGCTCATTTATTTATGAGATGTACAGTATGTGCTCGTATGTTATTTTCTAGCTCTGTGATGTACAGTATGTGAGCATATGTTATTTTTATTGTAGATGCTTAATTTACTGTCTGCCAGTGTTCAGTTCTTATTAATTTGTAATGAATTAGGTTAATTTGTGTTAGGTATTAATTAAATTTGTAATAGGTGTTAAGTAAATTTATTTGATGTATTTTCACAAGTTACAGTCGTTTCACATTAAATCACTTTCCCATCACCGCTGTAGGATCGAATCCCACTGGGGGCATCAAAATCTTTTCATCCGAGGAAGCTGTCCAGCAGAAGACCGGTGGTTCTTTCTCAAATATCATCATTTATTGCTTGCCCCAGATATGGAGGAGCAAACTGACAGCCCCAATGATAGCGGTGAAAGAAGAGTATCCAATTATTATCAGTCTGCTTGATTTGCTTACAGACGATGTTACTAACTGTGCCAATAAAGAGTGCAATATATACACAATATGTTATTGTATAATATTTTGATATAGTATTACATTGTATGCCCAGATATCTTACCCAATGCTTCAAGCAGTTAATGCTTTCTGTAGTTCTTCACCTAGACCTTCAAAATAGGGAGATGTTTTTGCTAAATTAGGAGTCTGGTCCTATCTCTCCATACCCTGGTCCTATCTCTCCATACCCTGGTCCGATCCCTCTCTCAATACCCTGGTCCGATACCTCACTCTCCATACCCTGGTCCTATCTCTCTCTCCATACCCTGGTCCTATCTTTTTCTCTCTCTCTCCATACCCTGGTCCTATCTCTCTCTAGAGCCTTTACAGCTGCACCATAATAAAATGGTGTAATAACACATGTATGGTGTCTAAACACACAGGAATGACAACAAGTGGTATTTGTTGGTCTCTTGGATCTAATAGTACTGCTTACGGCAGGTAGTCAATATTTAGAGGTGTCTTTAGCGCAGGTGTGCATGTATGTATATTGTTGTTACGATCATCGACTTCAAAATCAGTTGCACCTCACCACTGTAGGTTCGAATCCCACTGTGGGTGTTGAATTCAGAAGGTCAGTGGTTCTACCAGACCATGCATGAAATACTGCTGGGAGGGGGTTGTCTCAGTTATTCACGTAGTATTTTCGTGCTATGCTCTGCTATTCTTACTTGCATTATAATTTTCTGTGATACAATTATTGGTTTGATATACTCGATCTTGATACCGGTCCATGAAACAGTATGCTTGCTGTAGTTATTTTTACCGGTCATCTGTTAAAGCGACATTACATCTCAAAAAGCAAATAAAATGCATTTTTGTTCACGTATAAATGCATTGCTACTATAAATTCTTCCGAATACATTCGAACACTAACATTGAATACAGCTAGAAATACGTTGCTAAACTAAATGCGAGATAATGTCGTTTAGAGATAATTTAACTAAGAATAGTCTACAAATAAATATGCACAAATATGAGATATAACGGTAAATCTGTTCCATAAATCGTGTTATTCAGGATACACTAGTTGTATTGTGCATGGATGTTTACATTATTTTGTTATGTCGACAAACCGCGTATACAACGTTTGTTTATTAGTTGAAATACTCATTACTTGAGGCAAATATTTGGAAAAAAATTATACCGTATAATAGGAAATAAATTCTGTAGAAATTTGTGTTTTCACTAATGTAATGTCGCTTTACAATTCATTGTTCCTCTCCTGAACTTGAATAATCTGTCGGACATAACTTCACTCTAGGGATGGGGAGGGGACCCTGTGGACGTTGTGTCATTTCGATGTTATTTGTAATCCATTCTAAGTATTGTTAATCTTATTTTGTTGATATTATTATTATTAATAAATATGGTAAGATATATATTGCAAGTCTTTGTGCATTTATGTAAATATGAACTGGAGTGGAGCCAAGAGTTTGCCTGTCCTATTCATGTCTGTGAAAGTATCACAAGACCACACAGTTTTGTTTTAACACTGGGTAACGAAAATACAACAAAAAATGTCGATATAAATTGTCGACCGACTAAATGACGTGCGTCCAGGATACTCTTACAAAACATGTTTGTTTACAAGACTTCATTATGGTTGTGTGTGAATGCTACATACTGCACATCTAAATCCCCGGTGTACACATGGTACAATATCGGTACATAACCTAGTTCCACTACAAAATGTTTAGCACAGCCTGATTGAATCATATCTAACCATTTTACGAGTAAGCAACAACTTGCCCACCAACTAGTTATGTCCCTTTGATTATTTTTGAAAATTGGCACTAACCACCTAGTTTGGCTAATATCAAGGGAGATTTATTTCTAAAAATAATTTCTGATTAGTTTAGCTTGATTGCGAAACAAGTTCTTGCAACTAATATTAATCACTCTCGAGACCTCATACCTGATGGAATCCATCGCCACGAGGGAGAGAGAAGAGGCAACGTGGAATTTAAATGCCATGCCTAAGGGCTCCAGTAGGGCACAAACTCCTGACCATTCGCACCTGAAGCGAACGCGCATCCACTGCGCTATCACGACTTCCACACTTCTGATTAGTATGTGCATTAATAAGATTACAAAGGTCTACACACTGAAAAGTATGTCTTACAAAAGTCTACAGACCGCACATAAAACAATAATATTGCTAATTGTATAACATTTATTTCATTAAACAAATTTAACAATGGCCAACACATTAACGACATTATTCCTGATACTGTTTCCAAAAAATCTATGAAATGGTTTTATCACAAAAGCACAACTTTGTTATTTCATTGCAAAGTCGGACACATTCTCCAAGCCCCTATACAGGGTATACTCAACATTGGTCGGGTAGGAGCATCCCTTCTCCAAGCCCCTTTACAGGGTATACTCAACATAGGTCGGGTAGGAGCATCCCTCTAAGCCCCTTTACAGGGTATACTCAACATAGGTCGGGTAGGAGCATCCCTCCTCCAAGCCCCTTTACAGGGTATACTCAACATAGGTCGGGTAGGAGCATCCCTCCTCCAAGCCCCTTTACAGGGTATCCTCAACATAGGTCGGGTAGGAGCATCCCTTCTCCAAGCCCCTTTACAGGGTATACTCAACATAGGTCGGGTAGGAGCATCCCTTCTCCAAGCCCCTTTACAGGGTATCCTCAACATAGGTCGGGTAGGAGCATCCCCCTACCTGCATTACAAGGAATACATTTTTCATAAAATTCATCAGTATCAGACAGAATATCTATTGCACTTTGTTTCTGTAAGTAATTCTGATATTTAAACAAAATATATAATATATAGTTGCATTGGACCGTTACGTAATTCATTATATTTAACAAACCTGGCATTTATGTATTCCAGCTAAATTGTTCAATTTCGGTTAGTAAGGACTCGGATGACACACCAACCACATACCAGTACTGGTGATTAACGTGTGCACAAGACAAAAATCCCTGTGTATTCAATAGAAGCATTTCCTGGTGGCTAAGCAAATTCTATACCTTGTGAAAACCACATACACATATGGGTACTAAATTCTATCTTTAAGTAAGATGAAGGCACCTTTGCCTGGTAGACAATGTATATTCTATTGGAAACATACACACAGAAGTCCATTCCATGAGAGACATAAACATAGAAGTCCATTCCATGAGAGACATACACATAGAAGTCCATTCCATGAGAGACATACACACAGAAGTCCATTCCATGAGAGACATACACATAGAAGTCCATTCCATGAGAGACATACACATAGAAGTCCATTCCATGAGAGACATACACATAGAAGTCCATTCCATGAGAGACATACACATAGAAGTCCATTCCATGAGAGACATAGAAGTCCATTCCATGAGAGACATACACATAGAAGTCCATTCCATGAGAGACATACACATAGAAGTCCATTCCATGAGAGACATACACATAGAAGTCCATTCCATGAGAGACATACACATAGAAGTCCATTCCATGAGAGACATACACATAGAAGTCCATTCCATGAGAGACATAGAAATCTATGCTTTGCACATAGAAAAGAGTTCAAAAGACATTTCTACTATCATTTCTTGTAAATCAAGTTAACTTGATGTGTCTATGGTATCTGGAGGTACAGGGAATTCTACACACAATTCAAGTTAACCATTTACCACATGGTACAAATATACAACTAGTGCTACATCCAGTTGGGTGGACAGGTTCCGGTGTAGGGTTCATCCAGCACTGCCTAAATATGTCGTATCGCTAGACACGTTCAACAGAACGTCTCCGTAAACGAAGTTTGTCCAAACTCGATTTATCTCACTTTTATGAGCATTTTCCCCTTCAGGTTGGCCGTCCACCTCAATCACAATCCATATTACTGTAACAAACTACATTACACTTGCAAGTCATGGTTCATAATCCAGCACTGTCTAAAAACGTCATACATTTTCAACAGAACATCCGTTACCATCTCCGTAAACATGAAGTTTGTCCGAACTCTTTCTGTGAGCATTTTCCACTTCAGGTTGGCCATCCACCTCGATCACAATCCATATTACTGTAACAAACTACATTACACTTGCAAGTCATGGTTCATAACCCAGCACTGTCTAAAAACGTCATACATGTATTGCTTGACATTTTCAACAGAACATCTGTTACCATCTCCGTAAACATGAAGTTTGTCGGAACTCTTTCTGTGAGCATTTTCCCCTTCAGGTTGGCCGTCTACCTCAATCACAATCCATATTACTGAAGTGCACCGCCATCAAATATCATAATCTTGTAATTTACCCCAACTGTGTCCCACCTTAACTTTAACTGGCATTTTCACCGGAAGTTTCATGGCCATCTCCATGCAGTGCTTGACAATTTGGGCGACGGTGTGCACGTGGGTTTCGGCGACCTCGTATATTAGTTCATCGTGAAGTTGGAGAACCAGGTACGCTCCATCTGGAGGTGTGACAGTTCGAGCTGGATGTTTACCTGAAATGTTCAGTCATATTACAAACTGATTCAATCTGCAAAATGTAACATAACATTGTAGCAATAAGTTATAAAGTAAATATAAATTTTCTTTAGCTTGATTACGAAACAAGTTCTGTTCTTACATCATTGGTTTAATTGTACCTGTGGTGATATATCTAGAAAATCTAAACAAAAAACGTTACGTAATGTAGTTAAGTTTAAGCCGTGGTAGCACAGTGAATGCACGTTCGCTTCAGGTTCGAAAAGTCCGGAGTTTGAGCCCCGCTGGAGCTGTTACGATTGTGCCCTTAGGCAAGGCATTTAAATTCCACATTGTCTCTTCTCTCTCCTTCATGGCGATGGATTCCATCAGGAATGAGGTCTCGAGAGTGATTAATATAAGTTGAAAGAACTTGTTTCGCAATCAAGCTAAAATAAATGTTATATAAGCCGCGGATCATTAATGTACAAAACATAATAGGCCTTCTCTTGAATATTAATTTGTCAGTTTAATTACTCCTTTTGGGGCCTCATTATTGGCGTTTACCTCCCTTGATATCAGCTGTTTGATATTATTCAAATTTCAATGTATGACAAGCTGACCTAGTTATTGATGTAAAATAAATGACAGTGTAGCACAAACTTTTAAAATTATTAGAATTTTTTTTACAGAAATGAAACAAAATCAAATAAATATAGCACCGTCGTAAACGCACAAATATCAAATAAATATAGCACCGTCGTAAACGCAACAAATGTAAGTAAATAAGATTTAGAGCGCATGCGTGATTGTGGCAACGGATGTTGAAACAGCCGTCTTAGATGTTTGTTCTGATTGCTGATGGAGGGTTCTAAATGTATGCAGGGCATGACGGAGCGATACAAGAAAATCATACTTTCAGTTTGTTACATTGCAAAAAACACACTGAAAATACATCATAATGTAAGAATGTTAGCAGTATTGCTACTTGTACGTACAATTTCAAATTTTATAATATTTTATTCCATACGGCATACAATGTAGTGTTGCTTTAGCACGTTCTCACATAGGAGTGCCTCTTGACATCATTACCATTACCACATACATTGCCAATGTAGTAACCAACATTACAAAGCAAGTTTTAACAACTTATATTAATCACTCTCGTTGGCGCGGATGAAAGCGTGTATGTGGTCATTCATGTGGGAGTACCCGGAGAAAACCCACCTGTCCGATCTGGCGACTACCGTACCATCTCACATACTTCCCGGTCCGAGGATCGAACCTAGGTTGCATTGGTGAGAAGCGAGCGCGCTAACAACTGCGCTACTCGGACAGCCAACCAACATTCATAATAGAGGCCAGAATCTCATGTAGTCCCCAGTAATATGCATAGAGGTGGGGTAGATACAACCACTGCTTCTCCACTGATAGCTAAATGGCTGTTATATATATGAAGATATACTTAAAAAGCAACAGAAATGCAACCATTTTAGAATTTTATTTTCTATACATACTCCATATTGCAAACAGTTTCGGATTATTACGTGAAACTGTGACAAATGGATTATTTTTAGGTGATTGTCTAGTGCATATCCTAGTTTACTGAAATTAATTTAAAGTCTGTCTATGCGTTTATTTTCTTCAGTTGGAAAAATACTAGAATTCATATGCAAATTTATCTTGGTGTTAACTTTAGTAAACCACCATTTACAGATTTATTGGTGATTTTGTTTAAAAAAAATCCATAAAGGGAGGTAATTTACAAATGGTAATTTCACAAACATTTTTGTGGGAATATTTTCCAAATTTTACTTCTTACCGCAATAATTTAATATTGAAAAATGAAAATATCACAATACCTATATCATCCGCTCCATACAATATCTTTATGCGCAGCACATTCTAAGTAAATGCATAATGGGACTTTAATCATTCTGACGCTCAGATATGTGATGAAATTCAACGTTGATTATTAAAAATTCACACATAAAGAGGGTTGCGTTTTCTTTTGCATTTAAGTATATATATATATTAGCCTAAATCTATATGCGGTAAAAGTGCAAATCTGCAGTTATCGAGTGAAGAACATTGTTATCCAGAGACACTTTACAACACGACGTAACTACTAACCAGTGAGTCTGTGCCGATGGGTATACAACATGATATAGCTACTAACCAGTGAGTCTGTGCCGATGGGTATACAACATGATGTAGCTACTAACCAGTGAGTCTGTGCCGATGGGTATACAACATGACGTAGCTACTAACCAGTGAGTCTGTGCCGATGGGTATACAACATGATATAGCTACTAACCAGTGAGTCTGTGCCGTGGGTATACAACACGACGTAGCTACTAACCAGTGAGTCTGTGCTGATGGGTATACAACATGATATGCTACTAACCAGTGAGTCTGTGCCGATGGGTATACAACACAACGTAACTACTAACCAGTGAGTCTGTGCCGATGGGTATACAACACAACGTAACTACTAACCAGTGAGTCTGTGCCGATGGGTATACAACACAACGTAACTACTAACCAGTGAGTCTGTGCCGATGGGTATACAACACAACGTAACTACTAACCAGTGAGTCTGTGCCGGTGGGTATACAACACGACGTAGCTACTAACCAGTGAGTCTGTGCCGGTGGGTATACAACACGACGTAGCTACTAACCAGTGAGTCTGTGCCGATGCGTATACAACACGACGTAGCTACTAACCAGTGAGTCTGTGCCGATGGGTATACAACACGACGTAGCTACTAACCAGTGAGTCTGTGCCGGTGGGTATATTGTGTGTGCGGGAACAGTTCTGCAAGCTTTTCATCGATCCTGATCATTGCCATCTTTACCAGGTCAGCCGCTGACCCCTGGACTGTGGTGTTTATAGCTTGGCGCTCAGCCTGGGATCGCCCATGGGGGCTGGTACTCGTGATTGCCTGCAGGTAGCGCTTACGGCCCACCATAGTTTGCACATAACCATTTGTACGACATTCTTCGACAGTTCGTCTCAGATAGGTCCTCATAGCTTGTAAATAAATGTTTATTATTTATCCAAATTTATTTTAGCTCGATTGTGAAACAAGTTATTACTAACATTTAGATTAATCGCTCTCAAGACCTCATTCCTGATGGAATTCATCGCCATGGCAATGTGAATATAAGTGCCTAGCCTACTGACACAAACACCGTGGTTCTTGTGGGTTCGAAGCCACAACCTCTGGATTACAAGGTGAACACCATATCTATTACACCCGGAGGCTCCAAATGATATATTGTATGTACTGTACAGTGAGTTTTGTGTGTTATATTTACTGATTTTTGATAACACTTTTGAACAAAAAACTTATACACAGTCCTCTCCTATCGTGGAATCTTATTTTTGGTCTTTGCATAGATGTAAGTATGTTTAAAACTATATTGTCCATGACCTGAAGAAAGAAAACATTCTACCATTCTTAGTTTAAACTTTTAAATCATCAACATATATAAGGGAGTGCTCAACCACCTCCGACAGCTAACAATATTGTAAGTACATTATACAGCTTTATTACGCTTCAATGCAGTTTCCAGCATTTTGATTGCTGTAAATATATGTGATAGCTTAAAAGTTTAAACTTTATTTATTTTACAACAATTGCGAAGCAAGTTCTAACAACTTATATTAATCACTCTCGTTGGCGTGGATGAACAGTGTGGGAGGAAACTGGAGTACCCGGAGAAAACCCACCTGTTAGATCTGGAGACCACCGTACCATCTCACATACTTCCCTGTCCGAGGATCGAACCCGGGTTGCATTGGTGAGAAGCGGGCGCGCTAACCACTGCGCTAATCGGACCATTCTTAGTTCAATTTCTAAATTTGGATGTCAAAATACACAATACGGGTAATGCAAAATAATGTGCCATCAAAATCGCCATTTTGTTGCTTTATCAGCAGACATCAAAGTGGCATAATGTGATATACTGTGTAGAAGATATGCAGGCGTATATTTAGAAATCCAGCACTCTTTGAACAAACTTGGCAAGCAGCCACCTGAGGACCTCTCATCTCAGATAATAAATACCACCCGTACAGAGCGCAGAAAGAGAGAAGACAACAGAAGAAGATTTTTCTAACATTATTTAGTTTGGTTGTCATAGCAACCCAAGTTAACCAACATAACAATTTCATTATAAAGAATGTAACCAATAAGGATCATTTCTGAGAAGTTTCATTAAAATTAACCAGGAGGTTTCAGCAGAACTGTGGCCTACATTAACTCTTTATGGGACATACAGATGGACGACAGACAAAATGTGGTAACAATATGTATTCATATGTCTGATATTAACAATGAAAGATTATTACCTGGGTACTTGGCCTTGAATGTTTCTATGAAGACAGCTGCATCATTCTCTTCAACATCTAAATGTTCACCGAGTGCCTTGGCACCAATACCATAGATCATGCCATAACACACCTAAACATTGAAAACATTAAACTGTTAACCTAGGAACCAATATCATAGATCATGCCTACCTAAACATTGAAAACATTAAACTGTTAACCTAGGAACCAATATCATAGATCATACCTACCTAAACATTGAAAACATTAAACTGTTAACATAGGAACCAATACCATAGATCCTAACATATCTAAACATTGAAAACATTAAACTGTTAACCTAGGCACAAATACCATAGATCATGCCATAACACACCTAAACATTGAAAACATTAAACTGTTAACCTAGGCACAAATACCATAGATCATGCCTACCTAAACATTGAAAACATTAAACTGTTAACCTAGGAACCAATACCATAGATCCTAACATATCTAAACATTGAAAACATTAAACTGTTAACCTAGGAACCAATACCATAGATCCTAACATATCTAAACATTGAAAACATTAAACTGTTAACCTAGGAACCAGTACAATAGATCATGCCAAAACATACCTAAACATTGAAAACATGTCCACATCTAATGGTGAACCTAGGAACCAGTACAATAGATCATGCCAAAACATACCTAAACATTGAAAACATGTCCACATCTAATGGTGAACCTAGGAACCAGTACAATAGATCATGCCAAAACATACCTAAACATTGAAAACATGTCCACATCTAATGGTGAACCTAGGAACCAGTACAATAGATCATGCCAAAACATACCTAAACATTGAAAACATGTCCACATCTAATGGTGAACCTAGGAACCAGTACAATAGATCATGCCAAAACATACCTAAACATTGAAAACATGTCCACATCTAATGGTGAACCTAGGAACCAGTACAATAGATCATGCCAAAACATACCTAAACATTGAAAACATGTCCACATCTAATGGTGAACCTAGGAACCAGTACAATAGATCATGCCAAAACATACCTAAACATTGAAAACATGTCCACATCTAATTGTTAACCTAGGAACCAGTACCATAGATCATGCCTAACAAGTGTGTACAGTGTCTACAGGTGTGTACAGTGTCTACAGGTATGTACAGGTATATGCAGGTGTGTGCAGTGTGTACAGGTGTATGCAGGTGTGTACAGGTGTATGCAGACGTGTACATGTGTGTGCAGTGTGTACAGGTATGTACAGTTGTGTGCAGTGTGTACAGGTATGTACATGTGTATGCAGGTGTGTGCAGTGTGTACAGTGTGTATGCAGGTGTGTACAGTGTGTACATGTGTGTACAGGTGTATGCAGGTGTGCACAGGTGTATGCAGGTGTGTACAGTGTGTACATGTGTGTACAGGTGTTGCAGGTGTGTGCAGGTGTATGCAGGTGTGTGCAGTGTGTACAGGTGTATGCAGGTGTGTACAGTATGTACAGGTGTGTACAGGTGTATGCAGGCGTGTGTAGGTGTATGCAGGTGTGTACAGGTGTATGCAGGTGTGTACAGTATGTACAGGTGTGTACATGTGTATGCAGGTGTGTACAGTGTGTATGCAGGTGTGTACATGTGTGTACAGGTGTATGCAGGTGTGTGCAGGTGTGTGCAGGTGTGTGCAGGTGTGTGCAGTGTGTACAGGTGTATGCAGGTGTGTGCAGTGTGTACATGTGTATGCAGGTGTGTACATGTGTGTACATGTGTATGCAGGTGTGTGCAGGTGTGTACATGTGTGTACATGTGTATGCAGGTGTATGCAAGTGTGTACAGGTGTATGCAGGTGTGTGCAGGTGTGTACAGGTGTATGCAGGTGTGTACAGGTGTGTACAGGTGTATGCAGGCGTGTGTACAGGTGTATGCAGGTGTGTATAGGTGTATGCAGGTATGTACAGGTGTATGCAGGTGTGTACAGGTGTATGCAGGTGTGTACAGGTGTATGCAGGTGTGTGCAGTGTGTGTATGCAGGTGTGCACAGGTATGTACAGGTGTGTACAGGTGTATGCAGGTGTATGCAGTGTGTACAGGTTATCAGTATGTGGTTTTATATCTTCCTATGTCTCGGCATATACAATAAAGTACCAGTAATATACTGAAATTACTGTATGTGATCGAGATTTAACCTTTTGGTCCAGTGTGGAAAAGTCTATGGAAGGGCTCTCTCCTCCAATGTCCTCAGGTTCTATGTTCTTCCATTATGTAGAAAGTCACAATAAACGGACCTACTTGTTTAGCTTGGGCTCTCTGCTCCGGTGTCATGTCCTCGGGTTCTACATTCTTCCACTGTGCAGAAAGTCACAATAAACGGACCTACTTGTTTAGCTTGGGCTCTCTGCTCCGGTGTCATGTCCTCGGGTTCTACATTCTTCCATTATGTAGAAAGTCACAATAAACGGACCTACTTGTTTAGCTTGGGCTCTCTGCTCCGGTGTCATGTCCTCGGGTTCTACATTCTTCCATTATGTAGAAAGTCACAATAAACGGACCTACTTGTTTAGCTTGGGCTCTCTGCTCCGGTGTCATGTCCTCGGGTTCTACATTCTTCTACTGTGCAGAAAGTCACAATAAACGGACCTACTTGTTTAGCTTGGGCTCTCTGCTCTGGGGTCACATCCTCGGGTCTTATGTTCTTCCACTGTGCCGTGATCAGCTTGAAGACATCCCCATCTTTGTTGAGTATGCCCATCAGTTTCTGGTCTCTGGACAGGTAAGCAATCATACGCAATTCCAGCTGGGAGTAGTCTGCTGCTAGCAAAACTCCACCTGACAGTCACAAAACCAAACGCTATAATCCACTTATTACAATTTGTTTTAGCAGACCAATCAGATTTGTTTGTTCGGGTTTTACACCTTCCTCAGTGTTGTAGGCTTGATTATATGTGTTTATTTGACAATAAACGAGTACAAGACTTTAGTATATAATAAATAAAATAAAGTTATCACCATTTTGTGCTATATTGCACAGTTGACCTAACAACACTGTAATTTTGATACTCGAGTACTCGGAACCAGTCCCGATCGAGTACATGAGTGCTCGGAAACGATCATCATTTTTGGGATCGTATGTTTTTCGGATGAGGCGTGTCCGAAAAATGTGCTAAATAATCGTATTACAGTATGTGATCAAAACATTGCATTGCAATAAAGCTAATCCTGGGAAAATGAAAAATACTTTACTCATTTTAACAAACATATAAAGTTTATAAACAGTCTCCTCTATTGACAGACGAGGCATGTTCGTATACAGTATGCACTTGAAAATTCACTTCTTCATCTTAAGTGTGGTAAAACAACCTGCCAGTCATGGCAAGCTGTTTATTGAAAGAATACCCGTAAACAATGATTATTTTCACACTTACGCCTGTGGATTATTGGCTCTTGGATATGGTCCCAGATTAAGATAATTACTGTTTATTGAAAATTGAAAGGAACAATTGGCGATTACTTGCGTCTGATGACACATACATGTACAGACTCTTTCTTTTTTCAGCCACATTTGTGTGTTGTTGGGAGGTTTTCTGCATCGCTGTGTGGGAAATTGACTGTTGTTGTGTGCTGCTGGGAGGTGTCGTTCATGATAGGTGAAATAGTATTAAAATGCAACTGGTGGGATTAAAGGTGACGTTATAAAGAGGGTGTCGCTCATGGGAGGTGTCGTCTGGGGAGGTGGGACTGTATGAATTATAATTGAAGAAAATTATAAAACATTTGAAGCAAAGGAAATGACATTTGGACATACATGTACTTTCTTTAATGCCAATGCCATCCTAGGGAAATATAACATTCAACTAATAAATGTGTGCTGTTTTTACAAACCTACCTTCAAACGGTACAAACGCATGCCTCATGCTCACACAAAACTGGGAACCAGGGTTTTCTCCCGTCACCTTAGCAACTTGTGGAGGACCAATCATTTGCTGCAGTCTAGAGTTACTTGACCTTGTCCGTTTGCCTATAGGAGCTGTAAAGTTCGGTGGGGGGCTCTCACCAATTAGATCTTGTGAAAAGAAAGCAAATTAAAAACTAGATAATTATTTGTTTATAAGAATTTCTTTTACCATATATTCCTGGCCATAAGGCGATGAAATTCTCGCTCGAAAATGCTGATTTCTAAGTTGGAGTCTTCCATAAGTCGTGGGTACTTTGTGGACTTATGAAGCACCACGGTCTTCTCTCTCATTTTTGAGTGAAACTGGTCTCAATTTGAGATAATTGGTTGACTGATTGCATTACAAATCATAAACAAATGCACTGATGCAAAACAGTAATTTTTGATGTGTGTGTATCAAATTTTTCATTGGTTTGTAATTTTAATAAAACTAATTGTTATATTAAATCAAATCAAACAAATAAACAGACTTGAAGTTCAAACTTGTTCAGTACAATTTTTTGTTCGTTACTCAACCAAATGTCGACAGTCATTTCACATTTCTGGATGAGAAAATAATTTGACCTATGGCAGGATATATACGGTAGCTCAATTAAGTTAGTACAACATTAGTTAATCTGCCAATCACGACTAACTAAAGTAGCCTTTGCAAACAGCATAGAGCCAGCTCAGACAGCACAGAACGTACTATTTGGATAGTGGAGCTAAAACAGCATAGAGCCAGCTCAGACAGCTCAGAACGTGCTATTTGGATAGTGGAGCTAAAACAGCATAGAGCCAGCTCAGACAGCACAGAACGTGCTATTTGGATAGTGGAGTTAAAACAGCATAGAGCCAGCTCAGACAGCACAGAACGTGCTATTTGGATAGTGGAGTTAAAACAGCATAGAGCCAGCTCAGACAGCACAGAACGTGCTATTTGGATAGTGGAGCTAAAACAGCATAGAGCCAGCTCAGAACGTGCTATTTGGATAGTGGAGCTAAAACAGCATAGAGCCAGCTCAGACAGCACAGAACGTGCTATTTGGATAGTGGAGCTAAAACAGCATAGAGCCAGCTCAGAGAACGTGCTATTTGGATAGTGGAGCTAAAACAGCATAGAGCCAGCTCAGACAGCACAGAACGTGCTATTTGGATAGTGGAGCTAAAACAGCATAGAGCCAGCTCAGACAGCACAGAACGTGCTATTTGGATAGTGGAGCTAAAACAGCATAGAGCCAGCTCAGACAGCACAGAACGTGCTATTTGGATAGTGGAGCTAAAACAGCATAGAGCCAGCTCAGACAGCACAGAACGTGCTATTTGGATAGTGGAGCTAAAACAATAGCAATAGCAAACAACAGAGATCCTGATCAGACATAGCGCTACGCCGCGGCTGATCTGGATCTATGTTGTTTGCACATTCCGTTCAATTTATTCGACAGGTTATGGGTTACATCAGTGTCGATACCTCATTCCTGGTGCAATCCATCGCATTGAGGGAGTGAGAGAAGAAGCAATGTGGATTTGTGGACACTACAACCGCGGTTCTGGCGGTGATCGAATTCAGAACTCCTTGATTACAAGGTGGACAATTCATCTGTTACAAAATGGAGGCTGAACAGAAAAATTGAATTTGTGACTAACAGGAAGCTTGGATAGAATCACCGAAAGAATTCAAGAACCCCAGTGGGATTCAAACCTGCAGCGGTGAGGGGCAAGTGATTAGAAACGACCTCAACCACTCGGCCCCTTTAAGATGTTTGAATGTAATGAAAAAATGCCGTATGTAGGATGCCACATTTTGAAAGAAATTAATCTTGTACTCCTTTCAAATTATTTAATTTTGTACACCTTTCAAATTATTAATCTTGTACACCTATCAAATTATTAATCTTGTACACCTTTCAAATTATTAATCTTGTACACCTATCAAATTATTAATCTTGTACACCTATCAAATTATTAATCTTGTACACCTATCAAATTATTAATCTTGTACACCTTTTAAATTATTAATCTTGTACACCTTTCAAATTATTAATCTTGTACACTTTTCAAATTATTAATCTCGTACACCTTTCAAATTATTAATCTTGTACACTTTTCAAATTATTAATCTTGTACACCTTTCAAATTATTAATCTTGTACACAATTACCTGGAAGCAGTATATCAAAGTCTTTGGGTACATTCTGCAGATTGGGTTCTATCATGCTCACTCTTCCTGTTGCCGTGTGAAGTTGAACATCACCATAGATACGATACATTGATAACCAATCACAATGAACCTAGACGGTAAATCAAACACTTCTTTTCAACTGTGACAACAGATCAGTGGTCTAATGGTAATATGCCACATTCTTAATGCTTTCTCACATAGAAACTTCTGTACGTCATTACAAATATCACATACAGTGACAATATAGAAGCCAAACCAGCATTCAAAATAAAGACCAGAATCTCATATAGTCCCAGTATAATCTATGGAGGTGTGGTACAGATACTTATCCACTGATTTTGTGTAAAAATAAAATCGTTATGTTTCTATATTTATATATGCTTGAAATCACTGGTCACTATTCTTTTCAGTTACTATATTGTCGGGAAAGGCCGTAACTAATTTTGCTAGAACTTGTGGCCTGACCCGTTTGCCTTTATTTAATTTGTCATGTTTTGTATTCACATGTAAAATGAATCGAGCAATAAATGGCTGCCATATGTATACAGATATATAAGATATTAAATGAGTAGTCATTTGTTATTGAAGTAATTCTCCTTTTGCTTGTGGCGGAAATTAACCCACCTTTGATTTAGATTTGTAAATATGTAGATTAGCAAAGTAAACTTGTATTTCTTATTTGGAAAAATAAAGCGTGGTTTAAGGCGAGTGACAGTTGTCATTCAATTTAAATGACATTTTCACACATACATGTGTTATTTGTAAGTTATTCATAATCTATATCAAATGAACACTGATCCCTTGTGAATAGTTGTTGGACATGGTTATATGCCAGGGTAAGGACTCAAAGCTAAATGGCTGCGATATGTATACAGATATATGCGATATTAAATGAAAAGCGTAAATTCATTGAATTGCAAAAGTTTCATGTACCTGTGGTCCAGTTCACAGGGATTCGGCACGTTTGGGGGTACTAGTATATATATTTAAGTACAGGGATTCTACTCTGTGGGATGTCAGATTTCGCATCGATCAGTAAAATGGCCCTATCTGAAACAATTTTGTACAAATCTGTCCAAATACAACGCCTATCCCGAGTCTTTATATTGTTCTTCAAATAAAACACAACTTTAAGCTGCATGCATGTATACTTTGCAAACAATTGCCACATACATTGGCCATAGCAGGTCACATTTCCATACTAGGACACGGGTTCTGTCAGCAACAAAAAAATCTTCGACGGGAGAGTTTTAACTGTGAATAACATTATCAATAAAATGTGTTTACACTAACGTGTAGGTTTATTCGGCAATAATGTACGTCAAAAAGAGATTTCGTAGCATTTTCAATTTGTTTTGAAAATTTCTATAGCGGCGCAATTCGCGTTGACACGAGCGTTCTGATTGGATTATTAGAATGTAACAAGATGTTTTTTTTATATAGGAAGAATAATCATAATCCAATCAGAACGCTCGTTTCAACGCTCGTTTCAACACGAATTGCGCCGCTTTAGAAATTTTCAAAACAAATTGAAAATGTTACGAAATCTCTTTTTGACGTACATTTTTGATGTAATAAATTGTTTCAGATAGGGCCATTTTACTGATCGATGCGAAATCTGACATCCAACAGAGTAGAATCCCTGTACTTAAATATATATACTAGTACCCCCAAACGTGCCGAATCCCTGTGGTCCAGTTACTATCAACGTTATGCGGTCAGTTGTAAATGAATAGTAAACCCAAGAAAATGTAATTGACAGTTTATTTGTAACTTTACTTGTACTAGTTACTTCGCCTACTTCATGAAATTACTATAAAACAAAAAAACTAGTAAATGTATTCTAAACAACAGTGTGAGTTCTACATGTATATGCTTGTGTCAATCGTGTGAATGGAGCATATGCGACTATGACGTCACAAGTACTGTACTATGTCACAAGTACTGTACTATGACGTCACAAGTACTTTACTATGACATCACAACAAGTACTTTATTATGATGTCACAAATACTATACTATGACGTCACAACAAGTACATTACTATGATGTCACAAGTACTTTACTATGACGCCACAACAAGTACATTATTATGATGTCACAAGTACTCTACAATGTCACAACAAGTACTTTACTATGACGTCACAAGTACTTTACTATGACGCCACAACAAGTACTTACTATGACGTCACAAGTACTTTAGTATGATGTCACAACAAGTACTTTACTATGACGTCACAAGTACTTTACTATGACATCACAAGTACTTTACTATGACGTCATAAGTACTTAATATGACATCACTATGATGTCACAACAAGTACTTTACTATGATGTCACAACAAGTACTTTACTATGATGTCACAACAAGTACTTTACTATGACATCAAAAGTAATTTACTATGACATCACAACAAGTATTTTACTATAACGTCACAACAAGTACTTTATTATGATGTCACAACAAGTACTTTACTATGATGTCACATCAAGTACATATATACCAACTCAGTCAAGTTGTGTAATGTTCAAATACTGGCCATTCGTACAACATTTAGCAAGTTTTACATCGGAATTGCTACTGTAGCTGGACATGTCTGTTGAAGACATCAGTGATTGGACAGGGTTATGTAGTGTTGTCAAGTTTTACATCGGAATTGCTACTGTAGCTGGACATGTCTGTTGAAGACATCAGTGATTGGACAGGGTTATGTAGTGTTGTCAAGTTCTACATTGGAATTGCTACTGTAGCTGGACATGTCTGTTGAAGACATCAGTGATTGGACAGGGTTATGTAGTGTTGTCAAGTTCTACATTGGAATTGCTACTGTAGCTGGACATGTCTGTTGAAGACATCAGTGATTGGACAGGGTTATGTAGTGTTGTCAAGTTCTACATTGGAATTGCTACTGTAGCTGGACATGTCTGTTGAAGACATCAGTGATTGGACAGGGTTATGTAGTGTTTCAAGTGTCAAGTTCTACATTGGAATTGCTACTGTAGCTGGACATGTCTGTTGAAGACATCAGTGATTGGACAGGGTTATGTAGTGTTGTCAAGTTCTACATTGGAATTGCTACTGTAGCTGGACATGTCTGTTGAAGACATCAGTGATTGGACAGGGTTATGTAGTGTTGTCAAGTTCTACATTGGAATTGCTACTGTAGCTGGACATGTCTGTTGAAGAATTCAGCGATAGGGCAGGATTTGTACTAGCCCAGCGTGCAGGTTTATAGCTGAATGATGATCTTCAACGCCATGTTGTTTGCTTATCTTTATAACAAGTGCGTATGAATATGTATACAGTGCTTATTTGCATAGTGAAATACGAAAATATGTAATGGCATTATTATCTGTCTGCAGCACAAAATTATGTTATAAATAGTAATATATTAGCCCAAATCTCTAAGTGGGATAGGGGTTAAAGATACTGGCAAGATTTAACACAGTGTGTTATGAAATATTTATTTGGACATATTTTCACATGGTTGCATAACGCTCCTCGTGTTATCTCGGAGTCATTGAACATTACAGTATCACCATTGTTTGAGCAGCCATTTTTAGGATTATAGAAGAAGAAATTTTATTTTCCAATTTGAACTAAAAAGTTCATCATTGTACAACATATATATACATAAAATCATTCACGTGAAAATTATGTCAATATCAGAAAATTATATACCTTATTGACAATACCTACTATATATACGACTTGTGACGGGATATATGACTTGTGACGGGATATATAAATGATATAAAACATTATAATTAACAGTCTCATTATTTTCAGATATTGCATTCAATACAGATTATAACACTACCAATTGAGATAAATGCTGGCATGATGTTGCCAGATCTGTCTCAGGTTGGAGCCAAGTTTTTATAGGCCAAGCCACACAACACACATCCATTTTGTGAAGGAGAGCATCGCAGTCTCCAAATCCCCCACCCACCTCGGATTTGTTATCGCGAGGGACATCATAATGCCAATACAATACACAACACACATCCATTTTGTGAAGGAGAGCATCGCAGTCTCCAAATCCCCCACCCACCTCGGATTTGTTATCGCGAGGGACATCATAATGGCAATGCAATACACAACACACATCCATTTTGTGAAGGAGAGCATCGCAGTCTCCAAATCCCCCACCCACCTCGGATTTGTTATCGCGAGGGACATCATAATTACAATGCAATAATTGCTTATATCTTAATACAATTTGCTAACCTTCTCTTTCTGAAGAGGGAATACAGTTTTTGTAAGAGCATTGGTGATTCTTCGCCATTCCAGTATCACGCCCGGCAATGGGTGCAGCCTCTTCAGTTTCTCCAGGACGTCTTTAGACGTGCTGTACTGGGGCTTCCCGCGACCCCTTCTGGCGGCAACTCCTGGTTTAGGGACCAGAGACCTTGGAGCTGACATGGTTGTAGGGTCACCATTGGGGGAAAGTTGTAGTTCTATAAACAGAACCTGTTACAAACAAAACAATGAATAGGTCAAAATGTCAATGATCTTGATAACCATTAGGAATTTATTGGTGAGTAAAATGAATACATATATAATGTTATGTTATATTTCGGGTTTTACGCCTGCATCAGCACCATTTTGGGCTATATCGCCGGCGGGCAGTTTACCTAACAACACCTTTCCTGGGCAGGCTCCAGCGGTTAACCAGTACTTGGGTGCATCAACCTCCGTAAGAAACTGCCAACTTTTTCATATAAATGAGACACGGCCTGAGCGGGGCTCGAACCTGTGACCATCAGTGATGATAGGTTACAGTGGTATACAAGTCAGCGACCATAACCACTCGACCACGGAGGCGGACCGAATACATATATAAATACATTCAAACTTGCTCAAATGTCACATAAATAGCTTAGGAAATATGGCGAATCTCCAGCCATTACTGGCGAGGAAGACTTCTGGGCTGCCCTTCTGTGGAGTATTTCAGGCAAGTTTGGGCACCCGAGTAAAACCAACGACCTTCTGCAAACCAGCTAGATAGCTTCCTCACATGAAATATATTGACACCCACGATGGGATTCGAAGCTACAGCGATGGGGGCAAGATATTTCCAGGCACTATGTCAGCTGCAAATGGTTGCATTGGTAGATACACCAACTCTACAAGATAGTTGGTGGATAGCAATTTCCAAGAAGGAGATTACTGTTACTGGGAAAGAGTCGCTGCAGGGGAAGTAACTGCCAGTTAACGATCATGACAATAAAGAGACACCAAACTTTTTAGTTTGTTTTATATTTATAATTATGAAAATTCTTTCATTTTCTGTAGCAGACAAAGAGAATGGGTGGCCCACTAGATTATTGGCTTGCACATCAGGGGAGACAACTTTGCTACATTTACCTACCTTTGACTTCTACTAACATATCTTACGTTACCTGAGCTACAACTTTGCTACATTTACCTACCTTTGACTTCTACTAACATATCTTACGTTATCTGAGCTACAACTTTGCTACATTTACCTACCTTTGACTTCTACTAACAAATCTTACGTTACCTGAGATACAACTTTGCTACATTTACCTACCTTTGACTTCTACTAACAAATCTTACGTTACCTGAGATACAACTTTGCTACATTTACCTACCTTTGACTTCTACTAACAAATCTTACGTTACCTGAGCTACAACTTTGCTACATTTACCAACCTTTGACTTCTACTAACAAATCTTATATTACCTGAGCTACAACTTTGCTACATTTACCAACCTTTGACTTCTACTAACATATCTTACGTTATCTGAGCTACAACTTTGCTACATTTACCTACCTTTGACTAACATATCTTACGTTACCTGAGCTACAACTTTGCTACATTTACCTACCTTTGACTTCTACTAACAAATCTTACGTTACCTGAGCTACATCTTCCGTAGCGGACAGAGAGAATGGGTGACCCGCTAGCTTATACGCTTGGTCCTCAAGGGCAGACAACTTTGCTACCATCACTGTTTTCTGACTCTCACTCTCATCTTGACTGAAACCTACAAGCAATTATATCGCAACAATTAAACCGACAAACATGGTTTCTTACATAATCTTCTTGGGGGTGGGATACGTTTATTTATCATCACTCCCTGGTTAATCAGTCCAGAAAGTATATTAGTCATTTTAATTAGTATGGAGGCAGGGATCATTCTAGAGGGCGATGTGGGCGAAATTGTCGCCTTAGGGACCATGAATTCGCCCTTTGGGGACTCCACTTCTCCCAAAAAATAAAATTGTTTTTTGGTTATTAAGATTTTCAAACAATATTGTGTCTAGTAAGATACACTGGCCCATTATAAAGGACTCCTTCTATTTAAATGTTGTATTTAATGGTTTAATGTCCATTTTAACCCTATTTTGCAGGAAGTTTATCATATAGTCAAACCTGTGTTAGTGGTCACTTCTATTAAGCAGCCAACCTGTATTAAGCAGCCAGTTTCTAAATTCCCAATATGCTGCTTTATTATACATTTGACCTCTACTAGGCAGCCACCTGTGCTAAGCAGCCACTTTCTGAGATTCCCTTGGTTGGCTGCTTAAGACAGGTTTTGACTGTACTGCAAATGTGATCAAATGTATAGGGCTTAACCATTTGCTACATACCAAAGCCGTTCAATTCCATTCTACAGAGAGCCACAGCAGACGGCATCTCTATATCTCTCAATACCCCATAGATTTGCTACATACCAAAGCCATTCAATTCCATTCTACAGAGAGCCACAGCAGACGGCATCTCTATATCTCTCAATACCCCATAGATTTGCTACATACCAAAGCCATTCAATTCCATTCTACAGAGAGCCACAGCAGACGGCATCTATATATCTCTCAATACCCCATAGATTTGCTACATACCAAAGCCGTTCAATTCCATTCTACAGAGAGCCACAGCAGATGGCATCTCTATATCTCTCAATACCCCATAGATTTGCTACATACCAAAACCGTTCAATTCCATTCTACAGAGAGCCACAGCAGACGGCATCTCTATATCTCTCAATACCCCATAGATTTGCTACATACCAAAGCCATTCAATCCCATTCTACAGAGAGCCACAGCAGACGGCATCTCTATATCTCTCAATACCCCATAGATTTGCTACATACCAAAGCCATTCAATTCCATTCTACAGAGCCACAGCAGACGGCATCTCTATATCTCTCAATACCCCATAGATTTGCTACATACCAAAGCCATTCAATTCCATTCTACAGAGAGCCACAGCAGACGGCATCTATATATCTCTCAATACCCCATAGATTTGCTACATACCAAAGCCGTTCAATTCCATTCTACAGAGAGCCACAGCAGATGGCATCTCTATATCTCTCAATACCCCATAGATTTGCTACATACCAAAACAGTTCAATTCCATTCTACAGAGAGCCACAGCAGACGGCATCTCTATATCTCTCAATACCCCATAGATTTGCTACATACCAAAACCGTTCAATTCCATTCTACAGAGAGCCAAAGCAGACGGCATCTCTATATCTCTCAATACCCCATAGATTTGCTACATACCAAAGCCGTTCAATTCCATTCTACAGAGAGCCACAGCAGACGGCATCTCTATATCTCTCAATACCCCATAGATTTCTTCTTTCTCCAGGCATGCTCTGAAGTACTCTCCCAGATGACGCACAAGCACGGCCTCAGTGGTGGCACGGTAACGGCCTGAACCTGGGTTTTGGGGACTCATACCAATACTGCTTACACCTATACCACCTCCTATCCCTAAAACACAAACAAAAAGTTTAAAGGACTGTTAATATTATTAGAGTTAAATGGGGATCGAACATGTGGTTATTTTAGCTCGATTGTGAAACAAGTTCTTACAACTTATATTAATCACTCTCGAGACTTCATTCCTGATGAAATGCATCGCGACGAGGGAGAGAGAAGAGGCAACGTGGAATTTAAATGGCTTGCCTAAGGACACAATCGTAACCGCCAAAGAAAAAAATTCTAAATCAGTAATATATACATGTATGTTCTTGCAGAAACATATCACTATGTTAGTTTATACAAACTGAATTTAGCTTGATTGCGAAACAAGTTCTTACAACATTCGGTTAATCGCTCTCGAGGCCTCATTTCTGATGGAATCCATCACAATGAGAGAGAAGAGGAAACGTGGATTAACAGTCTTGCCTGAGGACATCACCACCATGATTCTGGCAGGCTTCAAACTCACAACCTCTCCATTAAGAGGCGACCACCGAACCCTTTTTATAACTATGTAATACATGTACGATAGTGGAAGTCGTGATAGCGCAGTGGACGCGCGTTCGCTTCAGGTGCGAAAGGTCTGGAGTTCGAGCCCCGCTGGAGCCGTTACGATTGTGCCCTTAGGCAAGGCATTTAAATGCCACGTTGCCTCTTCTCTCCCTCGTGGCGATGGATTCCATCAGGAATGAGGTCTCGAGAGTGATAAGTTGTAAGAACTTGTTTCGCAATCGAGCTAAAATAAATTTGTATAACAATACGGTAGTTAAGTTACTTGAATAAGTAGAATAAATGCTCATGTGATCTACATGTAATTATCTGGATGTCCCGGAAAGGCTCATGTGATCTACATGTAATTATCTGGATGTCCCGGAAAGGCTCATGTGATCTACATGTAATTATCTGGATGTCCCGGAAAGGCTCATGTGATCTACATGTAATTATCTGGATGTCCCGGAAAGGCTCATGTGATCTACATGTAATTATCTGGATGTCCCGGAAAGGTCCAAATTAAAGAGATTTTACTGTATGCATAGGTTTTACTTAATGTTACCATGTAGCATGTGGACCTCTGTAGGAAGCAGGTTGGTCACCATACGATGAAGGTTCTTCTCTCCGGCCCCTGGATCCAACATCCAGCAGGCTATCTTAGGGTCTTCAAACTGTCCCTTGGGGGCAAAGCCACAACCCTCCGCTAAAGCTCTGGAATTGATTAGAAAAATCAAGGCTTAAATTAGAGGGAGATTTTAGAGACCATTAGCAGTCTCATCTCTCTCTATATTGGAACATAAGGGTGCTTGGTCATGTCAACTTCTCCTTAATAGACCCAAAATTGTTTTCAGAAAACACTAAATCATTGTGCACATTCTTAGAGTTATATTAATGTTCAAAGTGATAGTCACAATTTTCTAAATCTCCAGTTTCCTCCAACACAAATGAACACATATATGCTTTGCTAAAGCTTGTAAAATAAATAAAGTTTATACTTTAATACATTAATGTACATGTACTTGAGCATTGTTGAAAAATATGTCATTTCGACTAGGATAGTCATATTTTCGTTCGGCTATCTCTGTAGTTCCGTTTCTCCATAACACATAAATACCTGGGCACTCGTGTATACAATTTCATTGTATTATAGGAAAATGACTTTATATTTTTGTGGTACCTAGCTCCTGCATGATGAAATATTGTTTTCGGAGTCAAGCTGTCAGTGAAGTCTTTCATGACGTAATTTATGGTCGACTAAACACAGAGTTTTAGCGCTATTTAGCGCACAGTTGAATCGTTTTCTATCAATAAAGATACTTTTCAGCCTAAAAAGAATATTTGTTTGCTCAAGTTAAAGATCAAATAATATTTCACTCATGAACATAGAAAGCTATTATTATCACTCATAAAAATAGCTTTCAATGTTCAGTCGTCTTTTATTACACATGCAAAGTTGTTCCAAGATATGCTCCATTAATGCTCCGTATGCCGTGCTGTAGGTGGAATAAAACTATCAAAATCTCACCTATAGTGTGCGTTCATGTCAAACATCACCATGGTTACAGCTTGTCCCTTACACACGGCTTGCTGGAGAACGGATTTTACGGCTTTCACCCGTATAGCTATAGTGACATCCGTGTCCGATGGGGGTGGCGCTAAACTGTCATCTGGGTTACCTGGGAAGAAGCAAATTTACCATGGATTGGTCAAAAGCTGTTCTATGTATAAATTGTGCTGGAGCGACCAATGAAAGACATTGCTGGTATTACCTCCCTTGGCAGATAAAGTCCGATTTACCTCAAAATGTATAGTGGTCATTTTAGTTGGAATCCTTTGCTTTAGCTGTTGTTCCATAACCAGATGTTGCAGTATGATACAATGTGATTATATCCAAATCATGTTTATTACCGTGGTACATGTAATTGTTTAAAGCGACACTACATCAGTGAAAACGCAAATTTCTACAGAATGTAATTTCTTATTAAATGGTATCATTTTTTTCTCCAAATATATGCCTCAAAAACCGAGTATTTCAACTAATAAAGAAACGTCATATACGCGGCTTGCTGACATAACAAAATAATGTAAATAGTGTCAAAATCCATGCGTAATACAACGCGTGTATCTTGAATAACTCGATTTATGGTACAGATTTACCGATATATCTGACACGTGTGCCTCTGCGTATGTATTTGTAGATTAATCTTAGTTGAATTATCTCTAGACGACAGTATCACGTGATATGACTCCAATGACAAACAAACGTCAATTCAGGAGCATGGATGACAGTTATATGAAATTCTACTTTCACTTTTGAAAGTTTGTAGACCACAAATGCACTGTTTATTGATTCAATGTTAGTGTTCAAATGTATTTGGAAGAATGTGTAGTAGCAATACATTTATAAGTGAACAAATGCATTTATTTGGCTTTTTGGGAGGTAATGTCGCTTTAACTGTAAAGTACGCATTGGATATAATGTAGGATATCTGTTTAATAATTATAAGATGAGAAACGGTTGAAGGGTACGATGAAAACAGAGGAAACCAAATGTGACCTACCCTGCCTAAAAGAGTAGGCAGGTGGCACTAACCGATCTGTAGTCCAGTGGTTAACACGTGGGACTGGTAATCCAGGGATCGCAAGTTCGATCCCCCGTCTGATCCTAATAAAATTAACAGTCTTTCAAATGGGACTTTAAACTGAGGTCTCGTGTCGGTGCTTTACACTGTGCACGTAAAAGAACAAGAGGAGACTCTAGAATGAATCTCTGTCTGTATCATTGCACTATCCTCCAAAAATCTAAAATGACTAATCTCTTCAGGAGGCATCGCTCATATGGGCAACCGGCAGTGATGATAATATTGTTATTGTTATATTTCGGGTTTTACGCCTGCATCAGCACCATTTCGGGTTATATCGCCGGCGGGCAGTTTACTTAACAACACCTTTCCTGGGCAGGCTCCAGCGATTAACCAGTACTTGGGTGCACCAACCTCCGTAAGAAACTGCCAACATTTTCATATAAATGAGACACGGCCTGAGCGGGGCTCGAACCAGTGACCATCAGTGATGATAGGTTACAGTGGTATACAAGTCAGCGACCATAACAACTCGACCACGGAGGCGGACGGCAGTGACGATAAATAAACGTAATAACAAAATAAAAAAGCACTAACCGACCATTGTCTGATATGTCCTAGCTTTCACAGTTACAATGTCAGAGAGAAGGATAATGTATATTAAAACAATGTAAGTGATATATAGGATATTGGTGATTACTAGTGTGTACCGGTATATGTAAGTGATATATAGGATATTGGTGATTACTAGTGTGTACCGGTATATGTAAGTGATATATAGGATATTGGTGATTACTAGTGTGTACCGGTATATGTAAGTGATATATAGGATATTGGTGATTACTAGTGTGTACCGGTATATGTAAGTGATATATAGGATATTGGTGATTACTAGTGTGTACCGGTATATGTAAGATTAATCATTGGAACTAATTTCATCGAGTGATTACAGAAATTTGTATTTCGAGCGAAAAACCATTATTTTCGTGAGCACGAGATGAAATAAATTCCTATCTTACGCTAATCAAGATATAGCGGAGATATAGAGGAGCCGGACATAGAGCCACCCCAGAGAGGAGGCTCGGACATAGAGCCACCCCAGAGAGGAGCCGGACATAGAGCCATCCCAGAGAGGAGGCTAGGACATAGAGCCATCCCAGAGGAGGCTGGGACATAGAACCATCCCAGAGAGGAGGCTAGGACATAGAGCCACCCCAGAGAGGAGGCTCGGACATAGAGCCACCCCAGAGAGGAGGCTCGGACATAGAGCCATCCCAGAGAGGAGCCTGGACATAGAGCCACCCCAGAGAGGAGGCTCGGACATAGAGCCACCCCAGAGAGGAGGCTCGGACATAGAGCCATCCCAGAGAGGAGGCTCGGACATAGAGCCATCCCAGAGAGGAGGCTAGGACATAGAGCCATCCCAGAGAGGAGGCTGGGACATAGAGCCATCCCAGAGAGGAGGCTAGGACATAGAACCATCCCAGAGAGGAGGCTGGGACATAGAGCCATCCCAGAGAGGAGGCTAGGACATAGAGCCATCCCAGAGAGGAGCCGGACATAGAGCCATCCCAGAGAGGAGCCGGACATAGAGCCATCCCAGAGAGGAGCCGGACATAGAGCCATCCCAGAGTGAAGCCGGACATAGAGCCACCCCAGAGAGGAGCCGGACATAGAGCCACCCCAGAGAGGAGCCGGACATAGAGCCACCCCAGAGAGGAGCCGGACATAGAGCCACCCCAGAGAGGAGTCGGACATAGAGCAACCCCAGAGAGGAGTCGGACATAGAGCCATCCCAGAGAGGAGCCGGACATAGACCCACCCCAGAGAGGAGCCGGACATAGAGCCACCCCAGAGAGGAGTCGGACATAGAGCCACCCCAGAGAGGAGCCGGACATAGAGCCATCCCAGAGAGGAGGCTGGGACATAGAGCCATCCCAGAGAGGAGGCTCGGACATAGAAACATCCCAGAGAGGAGGCTGGGACATAGAAACACCCCAGAGAGGAGGCTGGGACATAGAGCCATCCCAGAGAGGAGCCACATAGAGCCATCCCAGAGAGGAGGCTAGGACATAGAGCCATCCCAGAGAGGAGGCTCGGACATAGAACATCCCAGAGAGGAGGCTGGGACATAAAAACACCCCAGAGAGGAGCCGGACATAGAGCCACCCCAGAGAGGAGCCGGACATAGAGCCACCCCAGAGAGGAGGCTAGGACATAGAGCCATCATAGAGAGGAGGCTCGGACATAGAAACATCCCAGAGAGGAGGCTGGGACATAGAGCCACCCCAGAGAGGAGCCGGACATAGAGCCATCCCAGAGAGGAGGCTAGGACATAGAGCCATCCCAGAGAGGAGGCTGGGACATAGAGCCATCCCAGAGAGGAGGCTAGGACATAGAGCCATCCCAGAGAGGAGGCTAGGACATAGAGCCATCCCAGAGAGGAGGCTCGGACATAGAACCATCCCAGAGAGGAGGCTAGGACATAGAGCCATCCCAGAGAGGAGGCTCGGACATAGAGCCATCCCAGAGAGGAGGCTAGGACATAGAGCCATCCCAGAGAGGAGGCTAGGACATAGAGCCATCCCAGAGAGGAGGCTAGGACATAGAGCCATCCCAGAGAGGAGGCTGGGACATAGAGCCATCCCAGAGAGGAGGCTAGGACATAGAACCATCCCAGAGAGGAGGCTAGGACATAGAGCCATCCCAGAGAGGAGGCTAGGACATAGAGCCATCCCAGAGAGGAGGCTAGGACATAGAGCCATCCCAGAGAGGAGGCTAGGACATAGAGCCATCCCAGAGAGGAGGCGGACATAGAGCCATCCCAGAGAGGAGCGGACATAGAGCCACCCCAGAGAGGAGCGGACATAACACCCAGAGAGGAGTCGGACATAGAGCCATCCCAGAGAGGAGCCGGACATAGAGCCATCCCAGAGAGGAGCCGGACATAGAGCCATCCCAGAGAGGAGCCGGACATAGAGCCATCCCAGAGAGGAGCCGGACATAGAGCCATCCCAGAGAGGAGCCGGACATAGAGCCATCCCAGAGAGGAGCCGGACATAGAGCCATCCCAGAGTGAAGCCGGACATAGAGCCACCCCAGAGAGGAGCCGGACATAGAGCCACCCCAGAGAGGAGCCGGACATAGAGCCACCCCAGAGAGGAGCCGGACATAGAGCCACCCCAGAGAGGAGTCGGACATACAGCAACCCCAGAGAGGAGTCGGACATAGAGCCATCCCAGAGAGGAGCCGGACATAGACCCACCCCAGAGAGGAGCCGGACATAGAGCCACCCCAGAGAGGAGTCGGACATAGAGCCATCCCAGAGAGGAGGCTGGGACATAGAGCCACCCCAGAGAGGAGGCTCGGACATAGAGCCATCCCAGAGAGGAGGCTGGGACATAGAAACACCCCAGAGAGGAGGCTGGGACATAGAAACATCCCAGAGAGGAGGCTGGGACATAGAAACACCCCAGAGAGGAGGCTGGGACATAGAGCCATCCCAGAGAGGAGCCGGACATAGAGCCATCCCAGAGAGGAGGCTAGGACATAGAGCCATCCCAGAGAGGAGGCTCGGACATAGAAACATCCCAGAGAGGAGGCTGGGACATAGAAACACCCCAGAGAGGAGGCTGGGACATAGAGCCATCCCAGAGAGGAGCCGGACATAGAGCCATCCCAGAGAGGAGGCTAGGACATAGAGCCATCCCAGAGAGGAGGCTCGGACATAGAAACATCCCAGAGAGGAGGCTGGGACATAGAAACACCCCAGAGAGGAGCCGGACATAGAGCCACCCCAGAGAGGAGCCGGACATAGAGCCACCCCAGAGAGGAGGCTAGGACATAGAGCCATCATAGAGAGGAGGCTCGGACATAGAAACATCCCAGAGAGGAGGCTGGGACATAGAGCCACCCCAGAGAGGAGCCGGACATAGAGCCATCCCAGAGAGGAGCCGGACATAGAGCCATCCCAGAGAGGAGGCTGGGACATAGAGCCATCCCAGAGAGGAGGCTAGGACATAGAGCCATCCCAGAGAGGAGGCTGGGACATAGAGCCATCCCAGAGAGGAGGCTGGGACATAGAACCATCCCAGAGAGGAGGCTGGACATAGAGCCATCCCAGAGAGGAGGCTGGGACATAGAGCCATCCCAGAGAGGAGGCTCGGACATAGAACCATCCCAGAGAGGAGGCTAGGACATAGAGCCATCCCAGAGAGGAGGCTAGGACATAGAGCCATCCCAGAGAGGAGGCTAGG
>CM026387.1:21700002-21907836 GCA_014843695.1 Archivesica marissinica
TGTGATGGATGGTCTACATAGAGTGATGGATTGTTTACATAGTGTGATGGATGGTCTACATAGTGTGATGGATGGTCTACATAGTGAGATGGATGGTCTACATATAGTGATGGATGGTCTACATAGAGTGGTGGATGGTCTACATAGAATGATGGATGGTGTACATAGTGTGATGGATGGTCTGCATAGTGTGATGGATGGTCTACATAGTGTGATGGATGGACTACATAGAGTGATGGATGGTCTACATAGAGTGCTGGATGGTCTACATTGAGTGATGGATGGTCTACATATAGTGATGGATGGTCTACATAGAGTGATGGATGGTCTGCCTAGTGTGATGGTTGGTCTACATATTGTGATGGATGGTCTACATAGTGTGATGGATGATCTACATAGAGTGATTGATTGGTCTACATAGTGTGATGGATGGTCTACATAGTTGGTGTGGGATGGTCTACATAGTGTGATGGATGGTCTACATAGTGTGATGGATGGTCTACATAGTGTGATGGATTGTCTACATATTGTGATGGATGGTCTACATATAGTGATGTATGGTCTACATAGAGTGCTGGATGGTCTACCTAGTGTGATGGATGGTTAACATATAGTGATGGATGGTCTACATAGTGTGATGGATGGTCTACATAGTGTGACGGATGGTCTACATAGTGTGATGGATGGTCTACGTAGAGTGCTGGATGGTCTACATAGAGTGATGGATGGTCTACATAGAGTGATAGATGGTCTACATAGTGCGATGGATAGTCTACATAGTGTGATGGATAGTCTACATAGTGTGATGGATGGTCTACATAGTGTGATGGATGGTCTACATAGTGTGATGGATGGTCTACATAGAGTGATGGATGGTCTGCCTAGTGTGATGGTTGGTCTACATATTGTGATGGATGGTCTACATAGTGTGATGGATGATCTACATAGAAACACAAGTGATGGATGGTCTACATAGTGTGATGGATGGTCTACATAGTGTGATGGATGGTCTACATAGTGTGATGGATGGTCTACATAGTGTGATGGATGGTCTACATAGTGTGATGGATGGTCTACATAGTGTGATGGATGGTCTACATAGTGTGATGGATTGTCTACATATTGTGATGGATGGTCTACATATAGTGATGTATGGTCTACATAGAGTGCTGGATGGTCTACCTAGTGTGATGGATGGTCTACATATAGTGATGGATGGTCTAAATAGTGTGATGGATGGTCTACATAGTGTGACGGATGGTCTACATAGTGTGATGGATGGTCTACGTAGAGTGCTGGATGGTCTACATAGAGTGATGGATGGTCTACATAGAGTGATGGATGGTCTACATATTGTGATGGATGGTCTACATATAGTGATGTATGGTCTACATAGAGTGCTGGATGGTCTACATAGAGCGATGGATGGTCTACATAAAGTGATGGATGGTCTACCTAGTGTGATGGATGGTCTACATATAGTGATGGATGGTCTACATAGAGTGATGGATGGTCTACATAGTGTGATGGATGGTCTACATAGTGTGACGGATGGTCTACATAGTGTGATGGATGGTCTACGTAGAGTGCTGGATGGTCTACATAGAGTGATGGATGGTCTACATAGAGTGCTGGATGGTCCACATAGAGTGGAGGATGGTCTACATAGAGTGCTGGATGGTCTACATAGAGTGATGGATGGTCTACATAGAGTGATGGATGGTCTTCATAGTGTGACGGATGGACTACATAGATTGCTGTACGGACTATATAGTGTGATGGATGGTCTACATAGAGTGATGGATGGTCTACATAGTGTGCTGGATGGTCTACATAGAGTGATGGATGGTCTACATAGAGTGATGGATGGTCTACATAGTGTGATGGATGGACTACATAGAGTGATGGATGGTCTACATAGTGTGATGGATGGTCTACATAGAGAGATGGATGGGTTACATAGAGTGATGGATGGTCTACATAGAGTGATGGATGGTCTACATAGTGTGATGGATGGATTACATAGTGTGGTGGATGGTCTAAATAAAGTGATGGATGGACTACATAGAGTGCTGGATGGACTACACAGTGTGATGGATGGACTACATAGAGTGCTGGATGGACTACACAGTGTGATGGATGGTCTACATAGAGTGATGGATGGTCTACATAGTGTGATGGATGGATTACATAGTGTGGTGGATGGTCTAAATAAAGTGATGGATGGACTACATAGAGTGCTGGATGGACTACACAGTGTGATGGATGGACTACATAGAGTGCTGGATGGACTACACAGTGTGATGGATGGTCTACATAGAGTGATGGATGGTCTACATAGTGTGATGGATGGATTACATAGTGTGGTGGATGGTCTAAATAAAGTGATGGATGGTCTACATAGAGTGCTGGATGGTCTACATAGAGTGCTGGATGTACTACATAGAGTGCTGGATGGACTACATAGTGTGATGGATGGTCTATATAGAGTGCTGGCTAGTCTACATAGAGTGCTGGATGGTCTACATAGAGTGCTGGATGGTCTACATAGAGTGCTGGAAGGTCTACATAGAGTGAAGATGGTCTACATACGAGTGATGGATGTTCTGACGTAGTGTGATGGTGGTCTACATATTTGAGGATGGTCTACATAGGGTGATGCTGAGCTACATGAGTGATGATGGCATACATAGTGTGATTGATGGTCTACATATGTGATGAGGGTCTACATAGGTGATGGATGGCTCCATATGTGTGGATGGTTCTACATAGTGTGATGCCACCCCAGAGAGGAGCCGGACATAGACCCACCCCAGAGAGGAGGCTCTGACATAGACCACCCCAGAGAGGAGCCGGACATAGACCCACCCCAGAGAGGAGGCTCGGACATAGAGCCACCCCAGAGAGGAGCCAGACATAGACCCACCCCAGAGAGGAGCCGGACATAGACCCACCCCAGAGAGGAGCCGGACATAGAGCCACCCCAGAGAGGAGCCGGACATAGAGCCATCCCAGAGAGGAGGCTCGGACATAGAGCCATCCCAGAGAGGAGGCTAGGACATAGAGCCATCCCAGAGAGGAGGCTGGGACATAGAGCCATCCCAGAGAGGAGGCTCGGACATAGAACACCCCAGAGAGGAGCCGGACATAGACCCCCCAGAGCCGGACATAGAGCCACCCCAGAGAGGAGCCAGACATAGACCCACCCCAGAGAGAAGCCAGACATAGAGCCACCCCAGAGAGGAGCCAGACATAGAGCCACCCCAGAGAGGAGCCAGACATAGAGCCACCCCAGAGAGGAGCCGGACATAGAGCCACCCCAGAGAGGAGCCAGACATAGAGCCACCCCAGAGAGGAGTCGAATATAGAGCCACCCCAGAGAGGAGCCGGACACAGGGTGACCCTGTTGCTATACCTACTCCCTCTGCTTCATCGACACGTTGCCAGTTGTAAATCTCATATTATACAATGACAATCAATTATAGGTTTCCTCAAAGTGTTTCCTCAATATAGCGCTGGGCATTAGCACAAAAATGCTGGGTATTTACCGGTAGGTTGTTCATGTGTGAAGGACACATAGTAAGCATCCCTGTTCTCCCAGGACACGGCCACGCCCACAATCTGTACACCAAGACTGGCCACAGGAATGCCACTACCATCCTTCATTCTCTGCTTTGTGGGTGTAACTCCTGTAAAATGTAAGAGAAATAAGTCATGGTTCTGATGCAGACACAATTTAACCCTTTACTCCATAACAGAAGTGGTCATTTATTGTACTCATTTTATTTTCATACTGCTGAGGAGTTTGTTTTACGTTTTATTTATCGTCGCTATCGGTTGCCCATATGAGCGACGTCTCCTGAAGAGATTAGTCATTTTAGATTTTTGGAGGATAGTGCAATGATACAGACAGAGACTCATTCCAGAGTCTCCTCTGGTTCTTTTACGTGTAAAGTACCGACACAAGACCTCAGTTTAAAGTCCCATCTAAAAGACTGTTAATTTTATTAGAGTCAGACTGGGGATCGAACCTGTGATCCCTGGATTACCAGTCCAGCATGTTACCACCGGACTGCAGTCCGTCATAATTATGCAGTCGAGTAATGCAGTCTAATTGACAGGCATAAGCGTAGAATAATAATAGTAGCCCTTGTCAGTCAGCAAACTTCAATACATTTTGCCTGACAATGTTTGATAACTGTCTCACATGAAGGTTCAATGTTTATAAACATCTGACTAGCAAAAGATCATTTTTGGGTTATTTATGTCATTTTGACATGTAAATGCTCATATTATTGACACATGGGAGTTTGGTTTAAACATATTTATTCGTCATATACATAATTTACACAAATATATTTGCAATGATTAATGGATTGAATTGGAAGCTATAATAACATGGGAGTTAAATTGAGATATACATGTACATCCGGAAGCATGCATTCTGCAAATACATGTACATGTCATCACAAATTAACACGGACTGTGACACGGAGATTTATTTTCATGCCATTGGAGGGAAATTGCTCCAAGCAAATAATCAATCCGTCTTTTAGTTGAATTTCATGACGAATGAAAAACTTGGGTGGCACGCGTGGGTTGTGGGGCGTGTACGGTATGCATGTCCTTACCTTGCTTGAAGTTTGATCCAATGCCTCTCACTGGACAATCCTGCATCCTCCTCTCACATGCCAGTGACACTGCATACCTAGCCTTAGTTCGCCATTCCATTATAAATGTCTTAAACAATCTCTTATCTGCACATACATCAATGATGGTGAACGATGACTGTGTCAATGCTATTCCAGCCTGATCAGGATCAATAAACGACGGAGACAAAACATCATCATCGGCTTTTTCAGTATCGATCTCACTTGTCTCATCATCATTGTGTTCTATTTTATCAATGTTATGATCTAAATCCATGCCATTTTTCATAATTTCAGTTTTACCTTTAATTCTAGAGCTTTTTTCAGGTTTGCCTTGATTTTCTTCAGTGCTTTCAAAATGATTACAATTAACTGCATTATCCTCAGCTATTCCTTCATTTTCAGGTTTTTCACAAAGTGAAGTGCGTTTAATATTTCTTCCTAGATTATCATCACCAATTTTGTCTCTAACTGCAGCTGAAATGAACTTATTTTGAAGAGAAGTCTTGTGGTTAACTTTAGCACTTGTATCTTTCACAGTTGCATTGCTCCGGTCAATGTGATCTCTTACACTGGTTTTCAATCTTGGACTAAAGGGAGACAATGTCACTAATGGGGTTCTGGAAGGGGTTCTACTAGATCCTAACAGGGAAGTAGGCACTTCATCTGGAGGTGTTGGAGGTACACAGTCACTTCCTGTGCTTGTGTTCATCTCAGGAACAGAACACCTTTTTGTTTTTTCAGAAACAGGAGTCACGTTTTTATCACTTTTTCTCTTTCTTCTATTGCCTCTACTACATTCAGACTTTTTATAATCTCCATCTACAATGTGGTTGCTTGGTTTCTTAATTATTCTTCTGGTATGTTTTCCTAAAGCTTCTGGTGTTGAGTAACCATTGTCTTTAGTCTTCGGAATCTTCGAGTTTCTTACAGCCGAGCCTCCCAGCAATCTTTTCACCGCTTCTCTCCTTGGAGCTATAAACTCATCTCCACTGAGAGATTGCACACGATTATTTGTATTCAACAATGATTTATGTATAACATTTTGATTTGATTTCATTTTAACATCAGTTTTAAAATTGTTATCACAGCTTTGCTTGGAATGACTGCCCTCTTTATTCTCAGCGCTACTTAATTCACATTCTCCAACATTTGTGGAACTGATACTAGTAATAATTCCCGGAATTTCATTTGATTCTTCAAGAACTTTTTCTACCATAGAAATTGTTAATGAATCACCAAGTTTATCATCCTCTATGCTACCAATATGACTTTCTTTGTAATCTGGTTTTATAACCTTCACAACTTTTGTTTCAGATTGTGTTGGGACATTAAACGTGGATGAAAATGATTCTCCCATCTCTAAAGCCATGGCAAGATCTTCATGTAAAATGCCATGACAATTTGTAATGGCCTTGGGCTGTTTCTGACTTGAAAATTGACCCAAAATATGCAATTGCTGACCAAACGCAGGGATCACTTCAGTTATACAATTATCTCTGGTTGTTCCATACCTCTCTTTACATAAACTTGAAATAGCATTTCCAACAAGAGGATTTGGTACATCTGTTCTTTCAAAGCACTTTTCTTGACCACTTTGATAAGGAATATGCAGATCAAGGTAAGAGTCATTATTACTTGCTGGATTGTCAACTCTTGAATCACCAGATAATCCCATCCGCTCATAATTACTGGCAGAAACCAAAGACTCGCAGAACATACCTTCATTGGAACACTGGGATATATTCATGTCAAGTGCATTCTGGGACATATCCACATCACTTCCAGTGTCAGTTCTACCATTTGGATCATTTGGAACCTTTCCACCAGTTATTTGTTCTTCTACTGCATCATTGGCATCCACAATACCACCAACTTCCATATGAGAAGCATCACAATATAAAATAACATTTCTAGTGTCATTAGAACTGTCCATATGAAAGTCTTCTGAAAAAAGTGCCTCTGAAAATGCATTTTCATTACATTGGATTTTATTCTTTTCATGGCTGTCTTCTATTTTCCTTCCATCCTTTTCAACACAAGAGATATTTTCATCATGGATTGTAACCTTTTTGAAATTATCCAATGACTTCATACTTTGTGTATCTATTAGAAAACTTTCACCAAAATCAGATTCATTACAAATATTATTGATGATCTTTGTCTGATTCTCAGAAATAGTGGTTACTAAAGACAAACGTTTTTTATTTTTTCCATAACAGTCATTGCCATCAAAAGAGATTCCACTATCACCGCTGGTTATAAAATCAACTGGAGTCTGTTCCGTTTGTGCTGTAGAGCCACCATTCCTTTCCGTGTCATTTCCAGTATTGCAGGTGATCTGTTTTTCAATAAAATTATGTTGTGTTTCTTTTGCCAGCATATGATATTTATAGTTTTCCTCCCCATACACACTGTTTTTAGTCCTCTTTTCAGGACTTGTTTCCAGGCATGTTTCTGCCTTACCTGAAGTATCCATGGTAGTGTTTTGCATCATGTTTCCTCCAATCGCATATTTTCTTCTTTTCCTTGCTTTTTCAATGTTAGGTGTATCAATTTCTACTACAGGTTCTGTTGTAAATGCTACGGTTCTATGCTTAGCTTTCTTCACACAATCTCTCTCGTGTAACACCTCCTTCCTTCCAACTTGTGGATCAGAATCAACAACTTCATCTACATTATTTTCAGAACCTATTTCACTGCTGACTGCTCTAAGTTTACTTTCATTTAAGCCATACGTCACCAAAACTCCTTCACCTGCAACAATTGATTTAGAGACACCGGCATTATTTTCAGACGCGTAATTTTCTTCTTTGTCTTTCATAGGTGGCACATTCTGATCAACATTAGTTTTGCATCCTTGGATATTTGAAATCATTAACTGTATTGGCACTTTTTCAACTACAACATTTTCAGCTGCATTTTCATCTCTTTTTCTTGAACTTTTCATAGTTGCAATTGCCTTTTGCTTTTTGCTCATGTATTCATCATGTTGATATTCTTCAGATGTTGTCTGTTTCACATGATCGCATTCAGATTCTTCACTGTTTATTTCAATATCATTTGCTGTAGAACTCTTGCCACTAGGAGCAGCTGATTCAACAGTCTTCTTACCTTTGCCTATCTGTTTACGGCCAGAGTCGGCAGTGTTAATTTGGTTTTCTTGAACTACATTTTTAGCACCTTGTACATGGGTTACAACACATACTTCAGCATTCGTGATTTCATTCAGTTTTTGATCGATTTCATTGCTTATAGCAGCGATCGTCTGACCAGCTACCTTTGAGTCAGGTTTTATAGCAGGAGGGGAGATAACACATGGTATTGATGGTTTATTACAGTCACCTCCCTTGCTAGGAGGACTGGTACTTTTTCTGGGCTTGGAGTTTGAAGAACGTCTGATGTGTCCTTTCTTGCCTTTTCCAGCAGCTACAACAAAACAAATTAAAACAGAAAATGAGTCAACTTTATGACCTGATGCAAAATATCGAAAATTATTCATTATTTAACCTGACTTATCCTGTCAAACTGTTACGTTTCTAGTTCTCGTCTGATCTGGTTCACACTACCAGCTATAAACAGCCAATTGACATTAAAACCTAGGGTAACATTGTAGCATTTTGTACACTTGCTGAAATTAGTAACGATTATAATGGTTTCAGTTTCAAATTAATGGTTAAAGTTCTAACAATGGATGATGCTAACTTTGTAGATTCAAATTTGGTGAAACAAATCATTCTGAAATGAAAATAAATGCATCACAACTTACTTGCTAGGGGACTGAGAAGCACAGGTGATTTCAGACTCGGAACTGGCTCACTATCTGCAGCCCTCCACTGTATACCGAGCCCTCCCAACTCCTCCTGTATAATGGACTTAGCCTCTTGTATGATGGCGAGGGAAGCTTCGTACTCTGTCACTCCTTTACGACCTGTCAGGAAGATACAGCGAGTCTTACGCCTCTCTTCAGCTTCCCATTCACTTTCTGTATCTTGCTTCTTGTTACTGAAACCAGATTCTCTACCTTGGTGATCGACAATCTATAACTGCATTATGGCCATAACAACATATAAACATCTGTACACATAGCATAGCTTCGTTCATATAAATTGAGTCTAGCTTGATTACGAAACAAGTCTTTACAACATTAGATTAATCGCTCTCGAGACCTCATTACTGATGGAATCCACTGTCATGGGGGTGAAGAGAAGAGGCAATGCTGATTTCAATGCCATGCCCAATGGTACAATAGTAACAGCTACAGATGGGCGCAGACTCTGGGCCTCTCACACCAGAAGCAAACACGCTAATACTATGTTCTTACGACAGATACCTAGAGCGTAGTAAGAAAAACCACATGTCTCCAATGGTTTATACAAATTTATTTTAGCTAGATTGCGAAACAAGTTCTTACAACTTATATTAATCACTCTCGAGACCTCATTCCTAATAAAAGTTCTATAAATTACCTCTGAAATGGTGCAGAGTTTTTCAACAATGCTTCTATGTCGGCTGGGTGGGCTCCAGCTAGGGCGGCCACGGTCTGATACCCTCCATTATACATGACTCGTGCCCGCTGACCATTCACAGCAGAGATTCGGACCAGATCACAGAGCTCTCTCTGCACGCCAAATGTAAGACGGTTTTGGAACTGCGACAAAATCAGCTCCATGTTGGACCAACCGAGCCTTGCACAGAATACAGTCACCATTCCTAGAAATGTAACAACAAAATGCAGCTAATAACTGCTGTTGCTTTGACAGCTGCTTCCGACATGCTTATTACTGTGGAATTGGGTATTACGATCAGATTTCATTTTAGAGGGCGATGTGGGCGAAATTGTCGCCCTAGGGACCCTGACTTCACCCTCTGGGGGCTCCACTTCCCCCTAAAAAAAAAAAAGATTTTCAAACAAAATCGTATCTAGTAAGATACACTGGCCCATTATAAAGCACTCCTTCTATTCAATTGTTGTATTTAATGGTTGTACTGTGCATTTTAACCCTATTTTGCAGAAGTATATTAAAGAACACTATTTAAGGAAGCGATCACGCGCTTTCTCACTTCTCCCAAAAATTCTGAACTAGAATGAACCCTGTACGATGCACAGTTGATACAATCAAGCGCGTAGCTAGCCGTACGCATGTACGCACGTATGTAAGATTCATTTTGACAGTTCATGAAAATCATATAAATGCGAAAAAATGCAATAAAAACTGGATCGCAAGGGGGACACAGACATTGGTCATTCAAAAGAAAGCAGACGTGATCGAAATGCCAACAGATATTGATTGTAGCTGATAAAGTTGTTCATAGTATGCAATAGTCACCTGAGAAAAGAGGAAGAGGAAAAAAGTATCCCCCTAGAATGGTGCTTAATCCATATTTAGGCCTAGCTACGCGCCTGACAATATTTGGGTTGCAGGTTATAAAACTGTTCTCAAATATCAAACTCAAGCTCAATTGTTACGATTGGCTGTGCTGAGTGCAAGAATAACATTTAATCAATCGTATCATTGGAGTTTGAGATTGGAGAAAAGTTATATGACCTTGGGGTCAGAATTATAAGGAAATATAACATCATGGTTTTGCATCTCATTTAAAATCAATATGAGATATGGAACCAAAACGTTCACACTGGTTGGATTCACAGAGATGCAGCAGAACCAGGTGCTCCGACTCTATCGGTGGTCTCTATTGATCATATGCAGCAGACAAATTCTAGCTGTCCTTTATGCAACCCACACAATGGGGGTCTCCTTTACTAAATCATGGAGCTTGGTAATATCAACTCATACCAGCGAATGTTACAGCAGACTGTTTGTCCTTCATGCAGACACAATGGGGGTCTCCTTTACTAAATCATGGAGCTTGGTAATATCAACTCATACCTGCGAATGTTGCAGCAGACTGTTTGTCCTTCATGCAGACACAATGGGGGCTAACACCAACCCAAAACAACCCCACACACAATGGGGGTCTCCTTTACTAAATCATGGACTTGGTAATATCAACTCATACCTGCGAATGTTGAAGCAGACTGTTTTCCTTCATGCAGACACAATGGGGGCTCCTTTACTAAATCATGGAGCTTGGTAATATCAACTCATACCTGCGAATGTTGAAGCAGACTGTTTGTCCTTCATGCAGACACAATGGGGGTCTCCTTTACTAAATCATGGAGCTTGGTAATATCAACTCATACCTGCGAATGTTGAAGCAGACTGTTTGTCCTTCATGCAGACACAATGGGGGTCTCCTTTACTAAATCATGGAGCTTGGTAATATCAACTCATACCTGCGAATGTTGCAGCAGATTGCTGTAGAGACTGAAGCTGTCCTTTATTACAGTTGTACTTCCGTGCCACAACATTCAATGGGGTCTCCTGTACCAAATCATGAAGCACAAGTGCAGTGTAGAACCTCTTATGTATCGCTAGCAGCTTCAAGTGAGCTGAAGTCTTTGTGAGGATACGTCCTCGTACAGCTTTGGCCAGAAAGGACTCTTGAATGCCGACTAGTTCTGCAACTTTTTTCATTCCGGTAGTCAGTGTTTCCCAGATACTGAAATACTGGTACCAGTCTATGGAATCTATCTGAGCATAGATAGGGGTCACCTGTGGGTTGAAAATTACAAAACCAGCATATCAGAGCAAAGTTAGGGGTCAATATTACAGTAGAAGTATACTGAATATATCTGAGCATAGATAAGGGTCACCTGTGGGTTGAAAAATAACAACACCAGTTCAAGGTCCCTCTTGGAGGTGGAGACTTACTGCGGGTATAGATAATTAGTCCTCGGATGTGTATGCGAAGATTCAAAGCTATAACTCTGAATAAAAGGACGGTTTTTGATAAATGATAATGTTTGACTACTTTTGGACGCATAAATTACTTCTCAAATCAGACTCTTTTTGGCCCAAATTCTAGAAACAGTATGCAAGTTATCAAAGCATATATTTGACGGTATTTTAGTTATATGCAAATTTATAATTGTTGACCGCTAAGTCTCTCTTTCCATTAAAAGTCGGCGAGACATAGAGTGACCATTTTAATGGGTGGATCAATTGGGTTTTTCCAACAACTGGGTAGGGAGCTACAAACTTGCTCCATTTTCGAGCCAATGACAATGCATGAAGTTCCTGAAGCATAGCATCCAATCCCATGATATTCTCAGCTACATATGAACACCATCATTTCCAAACAATGCCTATCTACTCGCAACAAAACAATGCATATCTTCTTGGAGAGGAATTAATATAAGTTTTCTGAAAACTTGTTTTCCAATCCAAACCATTCACAATTTATGTAATTTGTAACATTTTTTGTGTTATACATGTATATTTATTGGAATAAATACTGTTTAAACCAAGTGTATGCCTATCTTCTCGGAACAAACCAATGCCTATCTTCTCGGAACAAACCAATGCCTATCTTCTCGGAACAAACCAATGCATATCTTCTCAGAACAAACCAATGCCTATCTTCTCGGAACAAACCAATGCCTATCTTCTCGGAACAAACCAATGCATATCTTCTCGGAACAAACCAATGCCTATCTTCTCGGAACAAACCAATGCATATCTTCTCGGAACAAACCAATGCCTATCTTCTCGGAACAAACCAATGCCTATCTTCTCGGAACAAACCAATGCCTATCTTCTCGGAACAAACCAATGCATATCTTCTCAGAACAAACCAATGCCTATCTTCTCAGAACAAACCAATGCCTATCTTCTCGGAACAAACCAATGCCTATCTTCTCGGAACAAACCAATGCCTATCTTCTCAGAACAAACCAATGCATATCTTCTCAGAACAAACCAATGCCTATCTTCTCAGAACAAACCAATGCCTATCTTGTCAGAACAAACCAATGCCTATCTTCTCAGAACAAACCAATGCCTATCTTGTCAGAACAAACCAATGCCTATTTTCTCAGCAATACCAATGCCTATTTTGCAAAGTTTCACGACAATATTACATAACATCGTACCTGGTATATAATGTGAAGCTCATTTTCCAGAACAAAGCACTGCCTTGCACGTCGTAACTCGGAGAAAACCACCAACCCTTCATCCGGGGACATGGACGATGCCAGGACAGCAGCACCCAACTGGGTAGGTACAAATCTCTCACTCTCTATGCCTGAAATACAAACATTTGTTGTTGTTTTGTTAATTTAATTTATTTGCATTCTATTTTCATGTACAAGTACACAATCTAAACATTTAATTTGGACATAGTATTGGTTTTAGCTCTAAACATTTAGTACATACTTATAAAATATAAATATTCTGCCAAATCCAAAAAACAGTATTATTTAAACAAAGTTATGTTATATGTTATATTTCGGGTTTTACGCCTGCATCAGCACCATTTTGGGCTATATCGCCGGCGGGCAGCTTACCTAACAACACCTTTCCTGGGCAGGCTCCAGCGGTTAACCAGTACTTGGGTGCACCAACCTCCGTAAGAAACTGCCAACTTTTTCATATAAATGAGACACGGTCTGAGAGAGGCTCGAACCCGTGACCATCAGTGATGATAGGTTACAGTGGTATACAAGTCAGCGACCTTAACCACTCGACCACGGAGGCAAACTATTTAAACAAAGTATGATTTGTCAACAAGAAAAATTCAGCATCACTGCAGTGTTTTGTCATATAGATTTTTCTCAGCTACAGACAAGCTTTTCGCGCCGTTTTGGGTGTGTGAAATAAATCTGTCTAACCGGGTAGACAAGGGGACTACTTTATGCTAATTAGATATCAAAAACAAATCTAAATAAGCCTGTCTGACCACATAGACAAGGTACTTTATGCTAATTAGATATCAAAAGCAAATCTGGTGGTTTCCGTTTATTTCAGTGTCCAAATTTATATCATTTCATTGGACAACGGTAAAATCATGCCGTGAAGCTTCGTCATTATGAGAACATCGATACGTCATGCATGATGCAATAAATGACGTATGGCTACCATTCATGTGTTGTTCTACTATGTGATTACTATTACTCATTGACCCACAATGCACTTGCATTGTTTGTAAGCATCCGGCCGCTCTCATTAATCACAGTGCGACTGATTTTCATTTATATCTTGTTATTTATTATTTCCTTTAATCATGATGGTTAAAGTTATAGATTATTTGAATCTTTACCCGTGTTGGATTTAAATGTTTAGAATTAAAGAAATTAAACAGTTAAAGTTAACATGTACGTGGTGTTTACTTTTAAGTGACTGACAATCAATGTGAATAAATGTTCACATTCCAACAACATCGTCAGTTCATAGTAAATTCCTACGCCAGTGAGGCATGTTATGTTATGTTATATTTCGGCCTACCTTGAATCTGAATTGGGAGGACTATTTGATACCTGGGTTTTTATATGACGTGATTACCCGGTATGTCCGCCTGGGTAAAAACATGGGGAGATTGTGTCTGGGGGCTATGCCCGGGGGATTATGTCTGTGGGATTGTGTCCGTGGGATTATGTCCAGGATAATAGATCCATGGGATTATGTATGGTGGGATTGTGTCTGTGGGATTGTGTCTGTGGGATTATGTCCGTGGGATTATGTCCATGGGATTATGTCCGAGAGAATATGTCCAGGGGATTATGTCTGTGGGATTGTGTCCGTGGGATTATGTCTGTGGGAATATGTCTGTGGGATTATGTCTGTGGGGGATTATGTCTGTGGGGGATTATGTCTGTGGGGGATTATGTCCGTGGGATTATGTCTGTGGGATTATGTCCGTGGGATTATGTCCGTGGGAATATGTCTGTGGGATTATGTCTGGGAGATTATGTCCGTGGGATTATGTCTGGGAGATTATGTCCGTGGGATTATGTCTGGGAGATTATGTCCGTGGGATTATGTCTGGGGGATTATGTCCGGGGGATTATGTCCTACACTCCTATACATGGCACAGAATAAGGTGTAAGAAGTACAATTACGTGACACAACCTTTCTAGACATTACTAATGCTATTGTGATTAGGAATATGTATTTAAACCTACCATCAGCTCCTTTAATTGTCTGGGTACACACAAACTCATTTTCCTGTAGAAACTCTACACATTGTTGTATCAGGTCTTGGTTCTGATTCTCCTCCTTGGTTAGAGAGGCCGCCAGTAGGGTGCAGGACGCGTAGCATGAGACTTCAACGGGAGAGATGGCCACCCCACTCACAACCACCTCCAGGATGGCACGCTTCATGCTGGAACTCAGAGGCTCACCTTCAAAATGAGTGACATACTGTACACATGGTCAAGCCTTGAGTGCTATAATTGAGCAATTAAAACTTCTATTGAACTTGCGATTTGTAATCTATAGTTTATTCTAGAGTGGCAGGGTGGGTCAGAAATGGGGCAGGGTGGGTCAGAAATGGGGCAGGGAGGGTCAGAAAAGAGGCAGGGTGCATTTTGAGCCACGACTAGGTGCAGGAGGGGGTATTTTATAGTGCATTTTGAGCCACGACTAGGTGCAGGAGGGGGTATTTTATAGTGCATTTTGAGCCACGACTAGGTGCAGGAGGGGGTATTTTATAGTGCATCTTGAGCCACGACTAGGTGCAGGAGGGGGTATTTTATAGTGCATTTTGAGCCACGACTGGGTGCAGGAGGGGGTATTTTATAGTGCATTTTAAGCCACAATTAGGTGCAGGAGGGGGTATTTTATAGTGCATTTTGAGCCACAATTAGGTGCAGGAGGGGTATTTTATAGTGCATTTTGAGCCACAATTAGGTGCAGGAGGGGGGGGGGGTATTTTGAGGCTAGCCCCTTGAAACCTTTACTAACTTACGGTGATTGATCAAAGAGGCAGTAAGGCAGTATATATTGGTGAAAAGGGCGGACGAGCTCCAATCTATATAGGTCTGCCCACCAGAAGGCACTCACATGTTGGAGGCTTATGTTAAAAAAATGTTTTATAAAAGGCAAAATGGCTGGGCTAAAAATGGTAGGGCAGGGCACCATGCTATTGCGCTCTATAAGAATCACTAAATCTATCTGTCTCTCATGCTTGGAAATGCTAAAAGCTGTCCCTCAAATGTTCAATGTTTATAAATATCAGGCTAACTAAAGAGCATGTCTTTTCTTATGTCATCCTGTTTATTTTTCAATGTTATGTTATATTTATATATTTCGGGTTTTACGCCTGCATCAGCACCATTTTGGGCTATATCGCCGGCGGGCAGTTTACCTAACAATACCTTTCCTGGGCAGGCTCCAGCGGTTAACCAGTATTTGGGTGCACCAACCTTCGTAAGAAACTGCCAACTTTCTCATATAAATGAGACACGGCCTGAGCGGGGCTCGAACCCGTGACCATCAGTGATGATAGGTTACAGTGGTATACAAGTCAGCGACCTTAACCACTCGACCACGGAGGCGGACTTTATTTTTCAATGTCAGGTGCGACATCATTTGTGATGGTTTTGGAGGTTAAAGTGGCATCAACAGCTTAGGTCATATGGCGACTCTCCAGCCGTTACTGTCGGAGGAAGTCATCAGGTGCCCCTCAGGTATTTAATGCACGAGCGGGCACCCACGTAGAACATAACGACCGTAACAACTGGGCCACGGAGGCCCATCCAAAACATAAAATAATAAATAGATTTTACTCCAATCACATCACACTATAAACAATTATGTTATGTTATATTTCGGGTTTTACGCCTACATCAGCACCATTTCGGGCTATATCGCCGACGGGCAGTTTACTTAACAACACCTTTCCTGGGCAGGCTCCAGCGGTTAACCAGTACTTGGGTGCACCAACCTCCGTAAGAAACTGCAAACTTTTTCATATAAATGAGACACGGCCTGAGAGGGGCTCGGACCCGTGACCATCAGTGATGATAGGTTACAGTGGTATACAAGTCAGCGACCTTAACCACTCGACCACGGAGGCAGACTTCACTATAAACAAGTGAGACAGGAATACCTTCATTGCGAACGAGCGTGCTCTGTACAGCTGGAAGGGATCCCGTCACAAGTCTCTCTGCCTTACAACGTTCATTCGGCTTGCACAACAGGATACTCTCACCTAAATGTAGAAGTATATATGGCGATATTTACATTCTTCTTATGCCTGCCCAGAAATAGCCGACTTCCAAACTTTGAGAAAAGGGTTTACATCCTGTTGTGGGTCACATGGGTCTCAAATTTTGAGCTTGAGACCTCTGACCTCCTGTAACCTTTACCATAGACTCATCGACCACAAAATCAATATAGCTAAGAGGTAATTTACTCACAAAGACAACTGTCCCGATCATGTTTGAGGACTGATGGTCGTAATGTGACTGCACAGAAACAAATTCTGACAGACGATTGCCAAACAGAGAGAGAGCAGGGGCATAACAATAGTTCATTTGAATACATTACAGTTATAAAAATATTGCAATGTACCACCCGATAATTTTGACCAAAAGCTTGTACTACATGCACGTTTCTTCGAATAGCATGTACTAATTATCGGCAGTTAATGCCGACATTCACTTGATAAAAACATTAGATTAGTCTATACAAATTTATTTTAGCTTGATTACGAAACAAGTTCATACAACTTATATTATTCACTCTCGAGACCTCATTCCTGATGGAATCCATCGCCATGAGGGAGAGAGAAGACGCAACGTGGAATTTAAATGCCGTGCCTAAGGGCACATTCGGAACGGCTCCAGCGGGGCTCGAACTCCAGGCCTTTCGCACCTGAAGCGAACACGCATCCACTGCGCTATCACGACTAGAATACAGAAACATTTACTGCTACAAGATATTTTACATAGGTTACGACACGGTCTTACAACAATAAGCATATCAAAGTATACCATTATAACATGCATTGTGCAAAGTATACCATTATAACATGCATTGTGCAAAGTATACCATTATAACATGCATTGTGCAAAGTATACCATTATAACATGCATTGTGCAAAGTATACCATTATAACATGCATTGTGCAAAGTATACCATTATAACATGCATTGTGCAAAGTATACCATTATAACATGCATTGTGCAAAGTATACCATTATAACATGCATTGTGCAAAGTATACCATTATAACATGCATTGTGCAAAGTATACCATTATAACATGCATTGTGCAAAGTATACCATTATAACATGCATTGTGCAAAGCATACCATTATAACATGCATTGTGCAAAGCATACCATTATAACATGCATTGTACAATTAAACGACCATTTTTAGTCACAAGCAGCAGACGGTGACACCTTGTATTTTTATATACCAAATTTGGCTACAGGTGTTCACATAACTCGGTCATTGAATCAAAATTTGGATGCGAATTTGGTCGACTTATCGTCGAGTACTCACGGTACCAGTGCTCCTGGCAACAAAGAGTAAAAATCAATAGTGATAAAACATGTTACCGGCTGTGTCAATGCCCTTCCTCCCAGCACGGCCAATCATCTGCTTGTACGTGAGAAAATCTATCAGGTGTCCATGAAATACTGGCGTGCGAATGAGTACCCTCCGAGCGGGCAGGTTCACGCCGGACGACAGCGTGGACGTAGCGATGAGAACCTTGAGGATACCCTGTCTGAACGCCCCCTCAACGATGTCCCTCTCATCGAACGTCAGACCTGTTTAGTTTATACAATGTTATTTTAGCTTGATTGCGAAACAAGGCCTTACAACATTAGATTAACCCGTAACCTGCCGAATAAATTCGGATGGAATGTACATACAACATAGATCCAGATCAGACGCTGCGTCTGATCGGGATCTATGTTGTTTGCTATTCAGACAACTGTTTTAGCTCCACTATCTGAATAGCAAACAGCATCCTGATCGTGCTGTCTGATCAGGATCTATGTTGTTTACTATTCAGACAACTGTTTTAGCTCCACTATCTGAATAGCAAACAGCATCCTGATCGTGCTGTCTGATCAGGATCTATGTTGTTTGCTATTCAGACAACTGTTTTAGCTCCACTATCCGAATAGCAAACAGCATCCTGATCGTGCTGTCTGATCAGGATCTATGTTGTTTACTATTCAGACAACTGTTTTAGCTCCACTATCTGAATAGCAAACAGCATCCTGATCGTGCTGTCTGATCAGGATCTATGTTGTTTGCTATTCAGACAACTGTTTTAGCTCCACTATCTGAATAGCAAACAGCATCCTGATCGTGCTGTCTGATCAGGATCTATGTTGTTTACTATTCAGACAACTGTTTTAGCTCCACTATCCGAATAGCAAACAGCATCCTGATCGTGCTGTCTGATCAGGATCTATGTTGTTTGCTATTCAGACAACTGTTTTAGCTCCACTATCCGAATAGCAAACAGCATCCTGATCGTGCTAGCACGTCTGATCGTGTGCTATGCTGTTTGCAAATGTTCTTGGCAGGTTAAGGGTTAATTGCTCTCGGAACATCACAATATCCTGTCAGTGAAACGTCGGATATTAGCTTAGTCTCCATCTACTCTTACTATTAGACACCTACAAACAATTCTAGGTCCGCCTCTGTGGTCGAGTGGTTAAGATCGCTGACTTGCATACCACTGTAACCTATCATCACTGATGATCACGGGTTCGAGCCCCGCTCAGGCCGTGTCTCATTTATATGAAAACGTTGCCAGTTTCTTACGGAGGTTGGTGCACCCAAGTACTGGTTAACCGCTGGAGCCTGCCCAGGAAAGGTGTTGTTAGGTAAACTGCCCGCCGGCGATATAGCCCAAAATGGGGCTGATGCAGGCGTAAAACCCGAAATATAAATATAACCAACAATTCCAACATCCGAGATCAAATTCTATATAATATTTGACAGGTACTTATTATTAACATCTCAGATTGTCTCCGGTACACCACTAATAGTGAGTATCGGAAAAGCCATCCGGTCTGGAGGTCATAAAACCTTTCTACACTCTCAAACTCGATCTCTCTGATTGGTCGAGAGTCCAGAGCAAATCTCAAGTCTCAATCAGTCATATCACATGTGCTTGAAATTTGTGAAACGTCTTAGAACCTCCAACCCTGATTGGCCAATAAATGAATATGTTAATTTAACTCTTAACTTGCCGAATAAATTGGACGGAATGGGCAAACAACATAGATCAAGATCAGCCGCGGCGTAACATTCCTGGTCAGAGGATCTAACTTGTGTTGCATTGGCGAGGAGCTTGCTAACTACTGTGCTACTCGGACAGGCGAAGAGAGAGACGGAACAGCAAACATAGGGATACAACACAAGGATATAAACGCATACATAATTCTTCTCTCAACAACCAAATCTACTCAACACTTATAGTATATATATTTCGGGTTTTACACCTGCATCAGCACCATTTTGGGCTATATCGCCAGCTGGGCAGTTTACCTAACAACACATTTCCTGGGCAGGTTCCAGCAGTTAACCAGTACTTGGGTGCACCAACCTCCGTAAGAAACTGCCAACTTTTTCATATAAATGAGACACGGTCTGAGCGGGGCTCGAACCCGTGACCATCAGTGATGATAGGTTACAGTGGTAGACAAGTCAGCGACCGTAACCACTCGACCACGGAGGCGGACAAAACATGCATCAAATAGAATTCTCATCAAATTACCTGCATGATGGTATGCCACACCAAACGGCACTGTCCTACCAAGAACAGAGTCTAATCCGGCGGGAGTACGTCGTAGTTGTTCTACTGTGTCTCTCAATGCCGACTGGTCTAGGGGCAGTACCAACAGGTCAGATGCCTTCACAAAACCTGGAAATGACAAAACAACCATAACCTGAGGCAACAAATTAGAAACAATTCCAGACGAAATAAAACTGCCGTAAGCAGAGCTAAAACTCACAACCATGGAGGATCACCCCGAGATCCATGACCACCTGAGCTATGGCAGCTCTCCGAATAATCAGCTGTAATCATAAAAGACATCCAGTAATCTTCACATTATAAATATCCCACAATTTCAGCCAATCAAATCCGTCTAGTACTCTTCATCATCTGCACAATATATTGCAACGTTCTAAATGATCATGTCATTGACCCATTCAACACTAACTAACTAACTAACTAACTAACTAACTAACTAACTAACTAACTGACTGGTCCATGATATTTTTAGACAATAAATTAATCAGAAAATTACATTTGGACAAGTTTATTTAACATTTATAAAAATGGGTAATTTTGTCTAAAAATAGTAAAATTACTGGCAAAAAGTTGTATAAAGACAACCTCTCTACAATGATCTATTTTCTCCTTGCCGAAAGGTGGTCTATCTTCACAGATATGACTCTACCTTAAACTGACCTTGTGCAGCAACAGCAACTGTTGGTTTCTTGAGTAGATTGTACAGTTCCCGAGCTACAGTTTCCGAGAGCTTCTCGCACCAATTCTTGGTTGGACAGAATATTAGGATAGAGTGACCTCCCCTGATTGTCTCAATACACGACGGCACCACATGGTCTTCATCACCCTAAAAAAAGATATTATAACTTTACTTGTGATGCCTACGTGGTGTAATGTAGAGGGTGGTGTAATGCATAGGGTGGTGTAATGTATAGGGTGGTGTAATGTATAGGGTGGTGTAATGTATAGGGTGGTGCCTACGTGGTGTAATGTATAGGGTGGTGTAATGTATAGGGTGGTGTAATGTAGAGGGTGGTGTAATGTATAGGGTGGTGTAATGTAGAGGATGGTGCCTACGTGGTGTAATGTAGAGGGTGGTGCCTACGTGGTGTAATGTAGAGGGTGGTGTAATGTAGAGGGTGGTGTAGAGGGTGGTGTAATGTAGAGGGTGGTGTTATGTAGAGGGTGGTGTAATGTATAGGGTGGTGTAATGTAGAGGGTGGTGCCTATGTGGTGTAATGTATAGGGTGGTGTAATGTATAGGGTGTGTAATGTAGAGGGTGTGTAATGTAGAGGGTGTGTAATGTAGAAGGTGTGTAATGTAGAGGGTGGTGTAATGTAGAGGGTGGTGTAATGTATAGGGTGGTGTAATGTAGAGGGTGGTGCCTACGTGGTGTAATGTAGAGGGTGTGTAATGTAGAGGGTGTGTAATGTAGAGGGTGTGTAATGTAGAGGGTGGTGTAATGTAGAGGGTGGTGTAATGTAGAGGGTGTGTAATGTATAGGGTGGTGTAATGTATAGGGTGGTGTAATGTAGAGGGTGTGTAATGTAGAGGGTGTGTAATGTAGAGGGTGTGTAATGTAGAGGGTGTGCAATGTATAGGGTGGTGTAATGTATAGGGTGGTGTAATGTATAGGGTGGTGTAATGTAGAGGGTGGTGTAATGTAGAGGGTGGTGTAATGTAGAGGGTGGTGCCTATGTGGTGTAATGTAGAGGGTGTGTAATGTAGAGGGTGTGTAATGTAGAGGGTGTGTAATGTAGAGGGTGTGTAATGTAGAGGGTGTGTAATGTAGAAGGTGTGTAATGTAGAGGGTGTGTAATGTAGAGGGTGTGTAATGTAGAGGGGAGTAATGTAGAGGGTGTGTAATGTAGAGGGTGGTGTAATGTAGAGGGTGTGTAATGTAGAGGGTGTGCAATGTATAGGGTGGTGTAATGTAGAGGGTGTGTAATGTATAGGGTGGTGTAATGTAGAGGGTGGTGTAATGTAGAGGGTGTGTAATGTAGAGGGTGTGTAATGTAGAGGGTGTGTAATGTAGAGGGTGGTGTAATGTAGAGGGTGTGTAATGTAGAGGGTGTGTAATGTATAGGGTGGTGTAATGTAGAGGGTGTGTAATGTAGAGGGTGGTGTAATGTAGAGGGTGTGTAATGTAGAGGGTGTGTAATGTAGAGGGTGTGTAATGTAGAGGGTGGTGTAATGTAGAGGGTGTGTAATGTATAGGGTGGTGTAATGTATAGGGTGGTGTAATGTAGAGGGTGGTGCCTACGTGGTGTAATGTAGAGGGTGGTGCCTACGTGGGTAATGTAGAGGGTGGAGTCTACGTGGTGTAATGTAGAGGGTGTGTAATGTAGGGGTGTGTAATGTAGAGGGTGGTGCCTACGTGGTGTAATGTAGAGGGTGGTGCCTACGTGGTGTAATGTAGAGGGTGGATCTATGTGATGTAATGTAGAGGGTGGAGTCTACGTGGTGCAATGTAGAGGGTGGAGTCTATGTGGTGTAATGTAGAGGGTGATGCATACGTGGTGTAATGTAGAGGGTGGAGTCTACGTGGTGTAATGTAGAGGGTGGAGTCTACGTGGTGTAATGTAGAGGGTGGTGCCTATGTGGTGTAATGTAGAGGGTGGTGCCTATGTGGTGTAATGTAGAGGGTGGAGTCTACGTGGTGTAATGTAGAGGGTTGAGTCTACATGGTGTAATGTAGAGGGTGATGCATACGTGGTGTAATGTAGAGGGTGGTGCCTACGTGGTGTAATGTAGAGGGTGGAGTCTACATGGTGTAATGTAGAGGGTGGTGCCTACGTGGTGTAATGTAGAGGGTGGAGTCTACGTGGTGTAATGTAGAGGGTGGAGTCTACATGGTGTAATGTAGAGGGTGGAGTCTATGTGGTGTAATGTAGAGGGTGGAGTCTACGTGGTGTAATGTAGAGGGTATGGTGGCCACCTTGCAACAGAGAACTTGTGAGCTTGAGACAACAGGGAGAACAACAGTGATGATACCTATGAATTTAAATTCCACATTGCCTTTTCTCGCTCCCTCATAGCGATGGATTCCATCAGGACTGGTGCTTCGAGAGCAATTACCAAGCTCTAAGATCTCATTTCGCAAGCGAGTTAAAATAAGTTTGTAAAAGCTAAAACATATATTTAGTTACGGCTGGCTAAAATTTCAACACCTTTAATGACCATATGTGTTCTTAGCCATTCTTAAAATTATAACTGCATTTACTAACACTCATTCATGTTGCAGACGTAAACATGTTGTGCATAAGACATTTGCATAGAAGGATTTGTATACGGTCAAACCTGTGTTAGTGGTCACCTCCATTAAACAGCCAACCTGTATTAAGCAGCCAGTATCCAGCTTCCCAATATGTTGTTTTATATATAATGTGACCTCTATTAAGCAGCCACCTGTGCTAAGCAGCCACTTTCTGTGATTCCCGTGGCTGGCTGCTTAAGACAGGTTTGACTGTACAGTACTACTAGGAAAAATGCATGAACATTCACATGGTCAAGTAGATCAATCGGCAGCTTGGGAGTAAGACAGTGTTCCATGGGTTAACATGTTGGGGACTCCATGGATCTCAGGTTTGATGCACCATCTGAGCGTAACCATCTTAACAGTCTGTCAAATGCGACTATTAACAGGCTTCATTCTAGGTCAGAATTTTTGGGAGAAGTGAGAAAGCGAGTGATCGCTTCCTTAAATGGTGTTCTTTAATATACTTCTCCAAAATTGGGTTAGAATGCACAGTACAACCATTAAATACAACATTTGAATAGGAGTGCTTTATAATGGGCCAGTGTATCTTACTAGACCAAATTTTGTTTGAAAATCGTAAAAAAACAAAAAAAATATATATATATTTTTTTTTTTAGTGAGAAGTGGGCGAAGTCAGGGTCCCTAGGGCGACTATTTCGTCCACATCGCCCTCTAGAATGAGCCCTGATTAACTGAGGTATCATATATTAGTGATTTTCACTAGGCATGTTAAAGAACAAGGGATGTTTCTGGAATTGGAACATTCTGTATCTTGCATTACCCTCCAAAATATAAAATGACTAATGAACTTCCCCCTCCCTGGTTTTGGGGGGGGGATAAACGTATTTTAACAGGTTTTTTTTCCAAATACTCGTCTATCATTTCATTAATCGCTACTCGGACATTCTTCCAAGTAATCGAATACTCATTGCAAATCTTAGTATCATTTTGTTCCGACTGTTTTTGGGGCTTAAAATTGCACCAGACAGCTTAGGACATATGGCAGTATATCAGGCACGGACGGGCACCATGGTAGAACCATTGTCCTTCCCACTATTCCTAGTATCAATTTACACGAAACAATGTTAATTTTCAATTGTATATGACTGTATAGGAAACTTTGTGATATTCTTGAATATAGCCTCGAATTTGGTACAAAGGATAATGGCGTTCTTGTACATAATGTATGTCCGACAGCATGACTCATCACTTCTCAGACATACTGCAGGAGATAACTCCCAATTACTTTACAAAAACAGAGTGTAACCGAGAGGATGCGAGTGCGCCCCGTCAGAAACGCGTGATGGTGTCCTTAGGCAAGCCCTTTAAATCCACACTGCCTCATCTCTCTCTCGATAGGCTCCATCAAGAATGAGGCTCCATCAAGAATATCAAGAATGAGGCTCCATCAAGAATGAGGCTCCATCAAGAATGAGGCTACATCAAGAATGAGGCTCCATCAAGAATGAGGCTCCATCAAGAATGATGCTCCATCAAGAATGAGGCTCCATCAAGAATGAGGCTACATCAAGAATGAGGCTCCATCAAGAATGAGGCTCCATCAAGAATGAGGCTCCGACAAGAATGAGGCTACATCAAGAATGAGGCTACATCAAGAATGAGGCTCCATCAAGAATATCAAGAATGAGGCTCCATCAAGAATGAGGCTCCATCAAGAATGAGGCTCCATCAAGAATATCAAGAATGAGGCTCCATCAAGAATGAGGCTCCATCAAGAATGAGGCTCCATCAAGAATATCAAGAATGAGGCTCCATCAAGAATGAGGCTCCATCAAGAATATCAAGAATGAGGCTCCATCAAGAATGAGGCTCCATCAAGAATGAGGCTCCATCAAGAATGAGGTCTCGAGAGCTATTGATCCAATGTTGAAAAAAGTTTCGCATTTGAGGTAAAATATATTTGTTTATAAAAACAGCAACGTACCTTGACAGCATATTTTGTGTCGATATCTCTGACTAACTGCATACTGGAATCGTACAGTGCAGTGCCGATCTTGACACATTCAGTCAGCGGGACGGGTCTATAGTCGGTACGATACAGGTCGGCACTCAACCACTGAGCTAGCAGATCCAAGTTAGGTAGGGTGGCGCTCATACCCACAACCTGTATGTTTGTCCTGGTCTCACTGCAATAGAAAGAACATTATACCAATGTGGTTAATTGATTCGCTGGAGAACAATACTGTTTAATCTGCTGATAATGGAAATACACATAATATTTATTAATTAGAGATAAGGGAGGGCAATTTTACATTTTCACAAAATAATAATACTCGATCAACATTTTCTCACACTGTACAACCAGTCCACTAAACTAGAGATAAGGGAGGGCAATTTTACATTTTCACAAAATAATAATACTCGATCAACATTTTCTCACACTGTACAACCAGTCCACTACCGTAGTCCAGACTCGTTGATTTGCGTGGAAAAATAAAAGCCAATAACCTATTGGATATAGCATTTCATGAAAGTGTTAAATTCAACAAATAGTGACCGACGTAGACACGATGCCGTCCCCTATCAGATGTAAGTCAATATTTACCTGGTAGGGGCCAGTCTGGACTTCTGGGACATGTAGGAGATCTTGGTGAGTAAGAGTTCTAACAAGTACCCACGATGCCGGTCCCCTATCAGATGTAACTCATCTACAACAATGATTCCTGCAAATATACAACGCATTCTAGAGCGGAAATAACAAGAGCTAACACAAATAGCAATATATGCTAAACCTGATCTTAGAGAAACGCAGACGTCTCCCTCAGAATCTGGAGTGCCATGTACATGTAGAGGACTGTACACACAACAAACTATTGATCCAAAGTAGGTTAACCCTTTCCCTCATAGAAGCACCTCTTGACATTACATTGACAATTTAGTAGCCAAACCAATGTTCATTAACCCTTTCCCTCATAGAAGCACCTCTTGACACCATTACCAATAGGACATACATTGACAATTTAGTAGCCAAACCAATGTTCATAATTAAGGCCAGAATCTCATGTAGTCCCAGTACTATCTATGGAGGTGGGATAGGTATGGCGACTACTTATCCACTGCATGATAGCTAAATGACTGTCGTTTGCATGGAGATATAATCGTATATTAACCTAAATCTCTATGAAGGAAAGGGTTAAGCGACATTTAGTTCAATAGAGGTCATCTAGTGAGCTTGATCAGTAATCCTACACAGTCTGTGCACCCAGTCAGTCACACGTTAATGAGCAGATTCAGATTTCGGATATAGTTATAAACTTGCATTATATGCAATTTCAATTTAACTTCGACAGATTACATTTAATAAAAATAATATCACGTGACCTATGAATTGATTGCACAAATGTTTGGGATGTACCTGGTTGCTAGGGATGTACCTGGTTGCTAGGGATGTACCTGGTTGCTAGGAATGTACCTGGTTGCTAGGGATGTACCTGGTTGCTAGGGATGTACCTGGTTGCTAGGGATGTACCTGGTTGCTAGGGATGTACCTGGTTGCTAGGGATGTACCTGGTTGCTCTAGATGTACCTGGTTGCTCTAGATGTACCTGGTTGCTCGAGATGTACCTGGTTGCTAGGGATGTACCTGGTTGCTAGGGATGTACCTGGTTGCTCTAGATGTACCTGGTTGCTCTAGATGTACCTGGTTGCTCTAGATGTACCTGGTTGCTCTAGATGTACCTGGTTGCTCTAGATGCACCTGGTTGCTCTAGATGCACCTGGTTGCTCGAGATGTAGCTGGTTGCGCGAGATGTACCTGGTTGCTCTAGATGTACCTGGTTGCTCTAGATGTATCTGGTTGCTCTAGATGTACCTGGTTGCTCTAGATGTACCTGGTTGCTCTAGATGTACCTGGTTGCTCGAGATGTACCTGGTTGCTCTAGATGTACCTGGTTGCTCTAGATGTACCTTGTTGCTCGAGATGTACCTGGTTGCTCGAGATGTACATGGTTTCTAGAGATATACCTGGTTACTAGAGATGTACCTGGTTGCTAGGGATGTACCTGGTTGCTCGAGATGTACCTGGTTGCTCGAGATGTACCTGGTTGCTAGAGATGTACATGGTTGCTAGAGATGTACCTGGTTGCTAGAGATGTACATGGTTGCTAGAGATGTACCTGGTTGCTAGAGATGTACCTGGTTGCTAGAGATGTACCTGGTGGCTACAGATGTACCTGGTTGCTAGAGATGTACATGGTTGCTAGAGATGTACCTGGTTGCTAGAGATGTACCTGGTTGCTAGAGATGTACCTGGTTGCTAGAGATGTACCTGGTTGCTAGAGATGTACATGGTTGCTAGAGATGTACCTTGTTGCTCGAGATGTACCTGGTTGCTCGAGATGTACCTGGTTGCTAGAGATGTACCTGGTTACTAGAGATGTACCTGGTTGCTCGAGATGTACCTGGTTGCTCGAGATGTACCTGGTTGCTAGAGATGTACCTGGTTGCTCGAGATGTACCTGGTTGCTCTAGATGTACCTGGTTGCTAGAGATGTACCTGGTTGCTCGAGATGTACCTGGTTGCTCGAGATGTACCTGGTTGCTAGAGATGTACCTGGTTGCTCTAGATGTACCTGGTTGCTAGAGATGTACCTGGTTGCTAGAGATGTACCTGGTTGCTCGAGATGTACCTGGTTGCTCGAGATGTACCTGGTTGCTCGAGATGTACCTGGTTGCTCTAGATGTACCTGGTTGGTTGCTCGATATGTACCTGGTTGCTCGAGATGTACCCGGTTGTTCAAAATGTACCTGGTTGCTCGAGATGTACCTGGTTGCTCGAGATGTACCTGGTTGCTCAAGATATACCAGATTGCTTGAACTATTCTCCTCTGTTAGGCCATGAACAATTTATTGTTAGATATTCATCCACAAAAAAACCCAAATTTTTATTCTTTTATACAAATTTATTTTAGCACATTTCGCAGCAGCAGCGTAGGATACTGGGATCTTCTGGCCATCAAACTTGCAACAAGGGACACACATTTCACCATCGCTGACCACCATCAGAAATGGTGGAGGTATGGACAGAACCTTGAGCGACCGAGACGGTCAGATGTCTAACTATCAGATCCATTTATATGCTGCTGAGGGATGACCAACAGTGAGAGGGTGGCCCTAACAGGGACCGTTTTGGAAAGAAACCACCAACAGGCAGAAGAAGCCTCCTCACGATGTCATCTTTTATCGCACCATCATCAGACACAACAAGAACACTACTCTACAAGACATCAGCCAGCAACATCTACATATCACCAGGAATAATCGACAGTGCAAGGCACGTACTAATACGTACTGAAATACTACTCGATTGCAAAACAAGTTCTTACAACATTAGTTTAATCATTATCGAGATCTCTTTCTTGACGGAATCCATCACCATGAGGGAGAGAGAAGAAGCAATGTGGATTTATGTATCTTGCCGAAGGACACCACCACTGTGGTTCAGATGGGACTCACATCTCGTAACCTCTCAAGTTACAAGGTGGACATCCATTACAATAAGAAGGCTCCAAATTTTAAATCTTTTCTCAATAAAATTTTAAGAGACCATCAAAAGAGGTCACATGGCGGCTGAGACTGCGAATCTACCATTTAATTTACATGCGAGATGTACCGAGTTGGTCGAGTTTATTCTCCTGCAGCATCCTGTTGATCAGACCATTTCCCTTCTCTATTGTACACACAGCCACGTCCACACTGCTAAATCCACCGGCAGGGGCGTAGTGGCCCATGAAACCACTCACACGTATACCCGCATCCTGGTACAATTCCTAGAGCATGAAAATAGAGAACAGAATCATAAAACGTTATTTATTTTTTTGTAACGATTGCAAAGCAAGTATTAACAACTTATATTAATCACTCTCGTTGGCGCCAATGAAAGCGTATATGTGGTCATTTGTGTGGGAGGAAACCGGAGTAAACCCACATGTCCGATCTGACGACCACCGTACCATCTCACATACTTCCCGATCCGAGGATCAAACCCGGGTTTAATTGGTGAGAAGCGAACGTGCTAAACACTGCGCTAATCGGACAGCCTCATAACAGAATCATTATTATCAGCATATAGTTTATACTAGTGAAACTGATCCTCGAGTCAGCTAGAACATACATGTAATGATCACCCAATTAAATACTTATAATAGACAGGTCTAGAACATACATGTAATGATCACCCAATTAAATACTTATAATAGACAGGTCAGCTAGAACATACATGTAATGATCACCCAATTAAATACTTATAATAGACAGGTCAGCTAGAACATACATGTAATGATCACCCAATTAAATACTTATAATAGACAGGTCAGCTAGAACATACATGTAATGATCACCCAATTAAATACTTATAATAGACAGGTCAGCTAGAACATACATGTAATGACCACCCAATTAAATACTTATAATAGACAGGTCAGCTAGAACATACATGTAATGATCACCCAATTAAATACTTATAATAGACAGGTCAGCTAGAACATACATGTAATGATCACCCAATTAAATACTTATAATAGACAGGTCAGCTAGAACATACATGTAATGACCACCCAATTAAATACTTATAATAGACAGGTCTAGAACATACATGTAATGATCACCCAATTAAATACTTATAATAGACAGGTCAGCTAGAACATACTTGTAATGATCACCCAATTAAATACTTATAATAGACAGGTCAGCTAGAACATACATGTAATGACCACCCAATTAAATACTTATAATAGACAGGTCAGCTAGAACATACTTGTAATGATCACCCAATTAAATACTTATAATAGACAGGTCAGCTAGAACATACATTAATGATCACCAAATTAAATACTTATAATAGACGGGTCAGCTAGAACATACATGTAATGACCACCCAATTAAATACTTATAATAGACGGGTCAGCTAGAACATACATGTAATGATCACCCAATTAAATACTTATAACATGTTGGACTGTGAATCCAAGGATTGCAGGCTTGATCCCCATCTGACGTTAATAATTAATAATGTTAACAGTCTTTCAGATGGGACTATATACCGAGGTCTTTTGTATGGGTGCTATATGCGGCCATGTAATAGAACCAAGAATGATTCTGGAATTGGAGGGTCTTTTGTACCCTGCACAACCCTCCAAAACCAATAAGATAACTAATATTATATATATCTGGTGACATCGCTCCGAATAACAATGACGATAAATAGAGGATATTTGTTTGTTTTGAGTGAATATGGAATATATCTGAGCGCGTGAATATATGTAAATTTTCTCACTTCGAGGTGAGATATATTCCATATTCACTCAAAACAAACAAATTTTATTTTAAATTTATGCTGATTGGTGAAAAACAAACACAAAATGAAGAAATTAAAATAGCTGGCCATCGTGTTTTTGCGCGGATGAATACATTGACGACTATACGTCGTGAGTCGATACACAAATCTGCCGCCATTTTGAATTTAAAGTTAAATCGAGGAAAAATACATGAAAACATTTATTATTACAATTTGCAGTGACAAAATTCGAGACATTGTCAGTTGTATTTCGGTTTTGATTTGTTTCATAATAAAAACAATAATACAGGTAAATAGTGTCATTGAAGCCAGGTAAACGGTGAAAATTAAATGACACGTGTGAAACGGTGCAAGAATAGTGTATTGGGAAGGGAGATAATAAATAAAGTAGTCCGGCAAAATACAGTGAGTGATATGCAGTGAGATATGGATTATATCTCACTGATAGAACACTGTATTACATCAATTAGCATAAAATAAATAAAGTTATCCAACAACAACACTTGCATACCCACATCCAGGTAGCAAAAACATCATACCACAAACTTACAACTACAACAAACTAGAGAACTGACATAGTAGATGGAGAAACTGACATAGTAGATGGAGAAACCGACATAGTAGATGGAGAAACTGACATAGTAGATGGAGAAACCGACATAGTAGATGGAGAAACTGACATAGTAGATGGAGAAACCGACATAGTAGATGGAGAAACTGACATAGTAGATGGAGAAACCGACATAGTAGATGGAGAAACTGACATAGTAGATGGAGAAACCGACATAGTAGATGGAGAAACTGACATAGTAGATGGAGAAACCGACATAGTAGATGGAGAAACTGACATAGTAGATGGAGAAACCGACATAGTAGATGGAGAAACTGACATAGTAGATGGAGAAACCGACATAGTAGATGGAGAAACTGACATAGTAGATGGAGAAACCGACATAGTAGATGGAGAAACTGACATAGTAGATGGAGAAACCGACATAGTAGATGGAGAAACTGACATAGTAGATGGAGAAACCGACATAGTAGATGGAGAAACTGACATAGTAGATGGGAAAACTGACATAGTAGATGGAGAAACCGACATAGTAGATGGAGAAACCGACATAGTAGATGGAGAAACCAACATAGTAGATGGAGAAACCGACATAGTAGATGGAGAAACTGACATAGTAGATGGAAAAACTGACATAGTAGATGGAGAAACTGACATAGTAGATGGAGAAACTGACATAGTAGATGAGAAACCGACATAGTAGATGGAGAAACTGACATAGTAGATGGAGAAACTGACATAGTAGATGGAGAAACTGACATAGTAGATGGAGAAACCGACATAGTAGATGGAGAAACTGACATAGTAGATGGAGAAACTGACATAGTAGATGGAGAAACTGACATAGTAGATGGAGAATGACATAGTAGATGGAGAAACGACATAGTAGATGAGAGAAACTGACATAGTAGATGGAGAAACTGACATAGCAGATGGAGAAACTGACATAGTAGATGGAGAATGACATGGAGAATAAAAAGCTGTAAATGTTATACCAGTTCTCGATTAGCGCAGTGGTTAGTATGATCGCTTCTCACCAAAACAAAACCGGTTTGATCCTCAGTCTGGGAAGTATATATGATGGCTTGTCGCCAGATGAGACAGGTGGGCTTGTTAGGCCACTCTGGTTCACTCCCACATTAAGACCCACATTATATCTATATACATGTATGCTTCACCCGCGCCAACAAACAGTGATAAAATGTGCTAGCTTCACAATAGGATTAAGATACATAAAGTTAAACATTTCACATGATATAGCATATATAGTCAAACCTGCATTCGTGGTTACCTCCATTAAGCAGCCACCCTGTATTAAGCAGCCAGTTTCCAGATTCCCAATATGTTGTTTTATTATACATTTGACCTCCATTAAGCAGCCACCCTGTATTAAGCAGCCAGTTTCCAGATTCCCAATATGTTGTTTTATTATACATTTGACCTCCATTAAGCAGCCACCCTGTATTAAGCAGCCAGTTTCCAGATTCCCAATATGTTGTTTTATTATACATTTGACCTCTTTTAAGCAGCCACCTGTGTTAAGCAGCCATTTTCTATGATTCCCTTGACTGGCTGCATAAGACAGGTTTGACTGTATAGCAGAACTGGATGTTTGGGGTTTAAAGTAGCACAACAGCTTAGGTCACATGGCGACTCTCCAGTTGTGGTGGAGGAAGACCCAAGGTGCCCATGCAGCCGGGCACCCAGGTAGAACCACTGACGTGCACCCAGCTAAATAGTTTCTTCATATGAAAGACTTTGACACCCACCAGTGGTATTTGACAGGATCATGGATGTATCAATTCCTAAGATTTAGTTTGCCTTTAACCCATTCAACACCAAGTAACTCACATGGACTGGTCCATGATATTTTTAGACCAATAAATTAATAACAAAATTACATTTGGATCAGTTCATTTATCAAAATGGGTAAAAAAAAATTCTAAAAATAGTTATATTACTTGAAAAAAGTGCAGATCCTGATGAGACGGCTCGTCACGAGCCGGCTCATCTGGATCTACACTTTTTTGTAAGCCAATTTAGAGGTCTGTGGTGTTGAAAGGGTTAATGCATGACACTGAGGTGAGAGAAAACGTGCAGGTGAGAGAAAATGTGCAAATATGAACAGGCACCTCTCCTGTTGAACTGTGAGGGCAAACATTTGGTGAAAGATTCCTAAAAGAGGAAACTTAACCCTTTCCTTCATAGAGATTTAGGTAAATATACTATTATATCTCCATACAAACGACAGCCATTTAGCTGTCATGCAATGGATAAGTAGTCGCCATATCTATCCCACATCCATAGATATTACTAGGACTATATGAGATTGTGGCCTTTATTGGTTTGGCTACTACATCAATGTATGTTGTATTGGTAATGACGTCAAGAGGTGCTTCTATGAGGGAAAGGGTTAATGAACATTGATTTGGCTACTACATCAATGTATGTTGTATTGGTAATGACGTCAAGAGGTGCTTCTATGAGGGAAAGGGTTAATGAACATTGGTTTGGCTACTACATCAATGTATGTTGTATTGGTAATGACGTCAAGAGGTGCTTCTATGAGGGAAAGGGTTAATGAACATTGATTTGGCTACTACATCAATGTATGTTGTATTGGTAATGGGATTAAGAGGTGCTTCTATGAGGGTTAACAATGTGAAAGCATGTGGAAGTCGTGATAGCGCAGTGGATGCGCGTTCGCTTCAGGCGCGAAAGATCCGGAGTTCGAGCCCCGCTGGAGCCATTACGATTGTGTTAAACACAGTTGTACGAAGGTTAACAAAGAATGTTGCACAGATAATTTATCGAGTGGTACCATGGTACGGACCGAGTCCACAGTGGTGAGGGGCAAGTGACTTAAAGTCAACGACTGTAGCCATGGAGGACCCTGGATGCGCCATGCATCTATGAACCTTACCTGGAGATAGAACATTTTCTCCCTGGTGACAGAAACAAACGGTAGAATTATGATAGCCTTCTTCCTTGTCTCTAGAACTCTTTTCAAGACCAGTAACTCTGCAACCATCGTCTTTCCTGCACTCGTAGGTGCTGAATATACCAGATTACCTCCCCCTGTAAGGATCAATTACGAGACATGTAGCCGTTCAGATTACACGGGTAAATTACAGTTGAAATAATATATGCATACATTTCTCAGAAAATGTGTACGGTTCCCGGAAAAGAGGGAATGTGGTTTACACAGATTATTCTACAATGAACAAAAAGTCGTGATAGCAGTGGTAGCGCGTTCGCTTCTGGTGCGAGAGGCCTGGAGTTTGCGCCCAACTGTAGCTATTACGATTGTGCCCTTACGCAAGTTACTTCTTCTCTCTCCCTCGTGACGATGGATTCCATCAAGAATGAGGTTCCAAGATTGATTAAAATAATGTTTGTATGAACTATGGTAAAAATTCTGATCAACAAAAATTAATGATTGGCCTTGGAGATATATCTAGTTTTACGTTATGTTATATTTCGGGTTTTACGCCTGCATCAGCACCATTTCGGGCTATATCGCCGGCGGGCAGTTTACTTAACAACACCTTTCCTGGCCAGTACTTAGGTGCACCAACCTCCGTAAGAAACTGCCAAGTTTTTCATATAAATGAGACACGGCCTGAGCGGGGCTCGAACCTGTGCCATCAGTGATGATAGGTTACAGTGGTATACAAGTCAGCGACCGTAACCACTCGACCACGGAGGCGGACATATATATAGTTTATTTGAGGGGTTTCCAGATAGAAGGGCTACAAGTTAACTGCTTATTCTTGTTACTAAAACACATTGCATGCATATCTCATTACATGTCATGTTTTAAAGGCTATGTGAAAGTCGTGATAGCGCAATGGTAGAACGTTCGCTTCAGGTGCAAAAGGCCCCGAGTTCGAGCCCCACTGGAGCCATTATGTTTGTGCCCTTGGGCAAGGCATTTAAATTCCACATTGCCTCATCTCTCGCGTTCGCTTCAGGTGCGAAAGGCCCGGAGTTCGAGCCCCACTGGAGCCATTATGTTTGTGCCCTTTGGACAAGGCATTTAAATTCCACATTGCCTCTTCTCTTTCCCTCGTGGCGATGGATTCCATCAGGAATAAGATCTACAGAGTGATTAATATAAGTTGTAAGAACTTGTTTCGCAATTGAGCTAAAATTAATTTGTATGAACGAAAGGCTATACTTAGTTTCTTTTAAAACAGTTTTACTAACAATGGACCAATTCCGGGAATATTACCAAGAACGTTTCCAAGAAGTAGACACTCGGCCTGCCACTGGAACATGTGTGTGATACCTCGGCCATGATACTGCTTCAAAACTGTTTCCGGCAAACCCCACGATGATAACTCCAGCTGGTCCGACTCTAGACCTAAACATTTGTATAATTTAATCATTCTTTTGTTCACATGCTGCAATTATATTACAGGCCTGCATGGTTTATTCCTACGCATCAGAACTCCAAACCGTGGTTTATTCCTACGCATCAGATCTCCAAACCATGGTTTATTCCTACGCATCAGAACTCCAAACCGTGGTTTATTCCTATGCATCAGAACTCCAAACCGTGGTTAATTCCTACACATCAGAACTCCAAACCGTGGTTAATTCCTACACATCAGAACTCCAAACCGTGGTTAATTCCTACACATCAGAACTCCAAACCGTGGTTTATTCGCCGATATATCACGGCAAGACAAATATTATTTCCTAATTTTACAACGGTAAATCTGTTCTTTGTTCATTAGAACAAAATATCATGTTAGAATGGTTTGTATATACATTTATGGCAGACGAGTTTGGCCCCGGTAGAACCCAGATACAGTCAGGAGACATTAAACTGTTAAAGAGGAAACATGAGATCATGGAGGACTATGTCAATAACCTGTGAATAAACTATAGATAACACAAACACGCATCTATACACCATAAATATAAAGATTTAGTCAAGTTGGGTTATCAAACGTGAGTTCCCTCCGTTAACAGGTCACCCCCAGTAAGCAGCCAAAAATGGCCTTCCCCTCACTGGCTGCTTAAGGGAGGTATACTGTACTTTGTTAATGTACACATGATCTGTAATAAAATATATTTAAACCAATTTGTATAATTTAACAATTATATTATTTACATCAACTGAGAAAAATTTGAAACAAAACTGTGTATATACATACAATTATAAGTATAAAGTAAAGAGTTTGTTTCTATAGTGCCAGCTCTATTGAAATGGCCAGTCATTGCTGACTTATGAGGCACCTCTTATGAACATCAGTACTTCCCAAATCCTATCCTTGCAGGCAAGGTGCCAGGCCATCAGTAACCATTATTTAACTTGCTGGTGGCTCACCAGATGATGCCTCCAGACGTATATCAGTTATTTTATTGCATATCTGACTTCTGATTAACCTGACTAAGGGGTCAAGACTTTTATTGCGATAGCTTTGGGCTAGGCAGGATATATAACCCTTAAAATATATACCGGGTACCATTCATGTTCCTCACAACCAGTATTATTACTAGAAAACTGTTCTCGTAGGTTCTGCTTAGAGAAAAGCAAACACTCATGCCCTTTTCCAACGTTTAGGGAGCTGGGCTTGCAGCTGACTGCTGGAACCATAATCACTTCTTTCACAGATTTATATAAAATTCATAAGGACGTTCTTACCTGGCGGAATTTCTAAAGTTTTTCCAACTACCGACGTAGAGTTATTCTCTTTGTTATCTCTCCTGGTTGGAATCTGTGGAAGATCGTCAAAGCATATCTTATCCCTACCTTCAGTCTTATTTTCAGTGTGTGCTTGAATGTGATTACTAACATGTTCAACTGATGTACTGGTGGCATCATCACATTTAGATTTACTAGTTTTTTCAATCTCAAGTTCTTGTTCATTATCTGTATGTATATCTTTGTCTACTTGTGCTAGAACATTTGAGAATTTATGTTGTGAATTTTCTATTGTCCTCACACAACTATCTTTTGCTCCCGTCTCCTCTGATGTTGTTATCTTACCAGTACTACTACTACAACCATGTCCTATACTACTTTCTTCAAGACTGATATTTTCGACCAATAACGACCTGAAAAAGTCACTTTTATCATGATTGTCATTGGAGCCGGTTCCTTTACTGTTGTCGTCCTGCCCTTCGAAAACCCTCTTCTTCTTCATTGGTTTTTGCACTTTCTCAGTTGAATTCACCCGCATACTCCTACGTGGCGTAACATGAGAAGTTGCAGTTCTACCTATAGAGTTTGCTGTAACATTTTCTTTACAAATTGTCTTGGTTACTGGTATCTTGGTAGCTGATAACGATCTATGTCTAGGTGTTGATGATCTCTTACTGCCAGAGCTTAATCTCTTTATCCTGAAAATCTGTGGAGTCGATATCTCCATTGGACTGGCAAAAGATAAGTCATGAAAGGAACTTGAAACAACACTTTCTGCTGTGGAGACTTTTGCTATGTCCTGCTTACTACCATTTCTAGCTGGAGTCGAATGACACGAAATCTTGGTGACTCTTGCAGCAGCTTTCTCACCCTTTCTCAAGTTTGTTGGTTCAATTTTTTCCGATCTCTGTCCATAGTCTGTTTCCATTTTGTCGAGCGCTGACATAAGGTCAACATCATTATCAAGGTCATTTGCAAATGATGAACTGAATGAAAGGTCAACATGGTAGTTACCAGATGACCTTGGAACCTAAAAATAGACAGCTTCATTCAGTTTCCAGGTAAGATAAAGTTGTTAGTGTTACTATACGAGTATTGTTGGATCAACATTACTTTAAAATCTTATACGTTAAGTAATCATGTAATTAAATAGTCTTCAACTCTTTGCATGCTAGCGGTAAAAATAACGGTTACGGTAAATGTGTTATACAGTTTCAATAAAATTGTGTCGTAGCAACAGACAGGTGTCCTGCCCTCGACATAGACAGCTGAGGGAGACTATTTCTATCCTGATAACAACCGTCAATAAAACGTACCACAGAAGGGGACGTGTTCACAATCTCATGGTATCGTAAATATATGTTATGTTATATTTCGGGTTTTACGCCTGCATCAGCACCATTTTGGGCTATATCGTCAGCGGGCAGTTTACCTAACAACACCTTTCCTGGGCAGGCTCCAACGGTTAACCAGTACTGCCAACTTTTTCATATAAATGAGACACGGTCTGAGCGGGGCTCGGTATCGTAAATAGATGTTCAATAAAGGACTGAAGATCATATTTTGTTCATGCAGTTATGAGTGTCTACAAACTGTTGGCAAATCCGTGAAGAACTTTTTAACCAATAACATGCTAATCGCAACTATATTTGTAAAGTTGCGTTTGCAAATAGCATATAGACAGATCAGACGGAACAGAACGAACATGCAGTCTGATCAGGATCTACAGGTATGCTGTTTGCTATTCGGATAAGGGAGCTAAGACACTTGGCTGAATAGCAAAAAAAATTGATCCTGATAAGACACGGTGATACGCCAAGGGGTTACTCGTTAACAGTTTCCATGTCTAAAGTTAGCGTGGATGCCTTCAGCCTCCACACACTTTAACCACGCCCAATTTAGTTCATACCCCGATGGAAACTATTAACCCGCGATTTATTCCGTAATTAGCATTATACGGGTTAGTAAATGAGCCTGCTTACTTAGTCATACGGACGGTTTTATGATTAATGCACAAAACAGGCAGTTCAATTTGAGCCATGAATTTTTTAAAAATTATTATTGAAGTTGTCATCATGGATGAAACGCAGGGTTCATTCTAGGTCAGAATTTTTGGGAGAAATGAGAAAGCACGTGATCGCTTCTTTAAATGGTGTTCTTTAATATACTTCTGCAAAATAGGGTTAAAATGCATAGTACAACCATTAAATACAACATTTGAATAGAAGGAGTGCTTAATGGGTCAGTGTATCTTACTAGACAACATTTTGTTTGAAAATCGTAAAAACCAAAAACAAATTTTGTTTAATTTTTTTTTAGGGAGAAGTGGGGCCCGTCAGAGGGCGAAGTCAGGGTCCCTAGGGCGACAATTTCGCCCACATCGCCCTCTAAACTGATCCCTGAAACGTCGATATAATTTAATGATTTATTGGAGTTTGTTCATTCATTCCAAGATATATTCGGCAAATAAAGAAACTACATACATTTTCAGTATTCTATTATTCTACATTGTATCTATTATTCAACAGCTGCATGTACATAATTGTATCTAATCTTAACTCTTACCCTGCCGAATATAAACACGATGGAATGTGCAAACAACATAGATCCACATCAGCCGTGGCACAATGTCACATCTAATCAGGATCTATGTTGTTTGCTATTTAGACAAGTGTTTTAGCCCCATTATCTGTATAGCAAACAGCATAGAGCCTGATGAGACTGTACATTCTGTCACTTTCTAAGCCATCTGAACCGGCTCTATGCTGTTTGCAAAAGTGACTTTAGTCGTGAGTAGCAGGTTACGACGGGTTAAAAGATTTCAAAACCATACTCACATTAGTTTTGGCTCCATTATTCCTGAAATCAAATGTATATTTAATTAAATATTGACAAATAAATTTAATAAATAAATAAGTTTCAAGTAGTGTCTCTATTCTATAACAAGAGCTGTAGGAAGGACAGCGCGCTCCACTCTTTGTATAAACTAACAACATTAGAGATTGGCCTTCTCCATAGAAGTTATTTGAACACTACATAATTTAAATGGTTTAATTAAATCTGAAACATGTATATATGCAATTTACAAGATAGTTTTATACAAATTTATTTTAGCTCGATTGCGAAACAAGTTCTTACAACTTATATTAATCACTCTCGAAACCTCATTCCTGATGGAATCGATCGGCACGAGGGAGAGAGAAGAGGCAACGTGGAATTTAAATGCCTTGCCTAAGGGCACAATCGTAATGGCTCCAGCGGGGCTCGAACTCTGTACCTTTGCACCTGAAGCGAATGCGCATCCACTGAGCTATCACGACTTCCATAGTTTACAAGATACATGTAATGTATAAATTATGTAGTATTAGTAATAAATGCCATGATCCATTCAGAAATTCCTTGGGAAAGCCCTGAACAGTAAACATCAGAGATTTCACAGCTTACCTTTGTATGATTTGACATGGTCGATTTAAAGTAGTGATAGATTTTGTAGATGAAGCAGTGATAGCTATACGTCCCAGTCGTTTGCGGCCAACATTTTTGGAAGAATTCATGGCATCATTAGTATTTCATTCATATCCTTTATCCCGAGTTGGACAACCTGTCAGATTAAATGCTAAGTTAGTACATGTAGTTGTAGTTTAGCGTAGACAAAGTTCTTCATAGTTTCATACCCTGGACATCCACACAATTTGCTTTCTTCTCTGAAATAAGTGTTTTATACTAGAAATGACATTTGATGAAGATTTTTTTGGAATTTATGGTATTTTTAGACGGGAGTCATCTTGAATTCCAGGGGGTCTTTATCTTATCAACTTTGGATAGGCTTCACCTATGTGTGTGTTTTACGTTTATTTATCGTCGCTACCGGTTACCCATATAAGCGACACCTGAAGAGATTAGTCATTTTAGATTTTTGGAGGATAGTGCAATGATACAGACAGAGACCCATTCCAGAGTCTCCTCTGGTTCTTTTACATACACGGTGTAAAGCACCGACACAAGACCTTGGTTTAAAGTCCCATCTGCAAAACTGTTCATTTTATTAGGGTCAAACGGGGGGATTGAGCCTGCGATCACTGGATGACCAGTCCAACGTGTTAGCCACTGGACTACAGATCCGTCTGTTTGGCTTCACCTAAGGATCATTGGATCATCCAATGTCAACTGATAGGTTTATAATGATTATTGGTAAACGACTAGGATCGACTATTGTATTGTATTTGCACTCACACCCTCGTATTAGCGTTGGACCAATCCTACTTGACAAACTGTTTACTCACCATGCAATTTTAACCCATGCCTGGTGTAGTAAAAGGGACATTATTTAATTGATTAACGATTGCGAAACAAGTTTTAACAACTTATATTACTCTCGTTGGTGCGGATGAAAGAGTAAATGTGGTCATTCGTGTGGGAGGAAACCGGACTAGTTACCCGGAGAAAACCCACCTGTCCGATCTGGCGATCACCGAACCATCTCACATACTTCCCGGTCCGAGGATCGAACCGGGTTGCATTGGTGCGAACCGAGCGCATTATTATTATATACACTGCACATACATGAAATGGTTTTTAATATTCTCGAGACGATAGTTTGAACATGACTACACAGTCTACAGGAACACTGGACTACAGATATGTCTGTGCAAGTGTTACTGGCAGGCCAGTCAATCTAAATAGTTGGACTACCTCGGTTGAAATGTGCCTCTGGCTACGCTACTGCACATGACATGACAACACTGCTTGAAAGAAATTTCGTGTGTATCGTCGGAAACCAGTAACACCGGGATATACTAGACATTTTAGACAAACAGGTATCGATATTGTAAATGTAATGCCTAATGAGCTTACCCTAACTATTTAAAACGTGTTTTGAATCTTCCGCCAGGACCTTATTTTTTTAGTGAATTAGTGAGCTCTCATTTGCAGCAAACACTAATTATACCAGCAAACACTAACTTGAAAATAATTAACTCCCCTTGTAATTTTCCATTATTATGACAATCTCATTAATCGACAAAGGATCCGGGTATAAAACAATGAAATTACAATTACAGACAATAGCATAATATTATTGGATAGAGAATATCTAGCAAACTTGGCAATGAGTCCCTATATAGGTACATAGCATTGTGTAATAGCTATAAAAGATCACGGATCTGTAGTACAGTGGTAACACGCTGGTAATCCAGGGATCGCAGGTTAGTTCCACCGGTTGACCATAATAAAATTAACAGTCTTTCAGGTGGGACGTTAAACCAAGGTGCTTTACGCCGTGCACGTAAAAGAACCAGATGAGACTCTGAAATGTGTCTCTGTCTGTATCATGAACTATCCTCCAATATCTTCAGGAGGCGTCGCTCATATGGGCAACTGGTAGCGACGATAAATAAACGTAAAACACACTATACAATTCTGGGCAAACGCTACACTTAGTTAATGGGTCAGCATCATAGGAAAAAAGAGCTTACATATGCTAAGGGATCTCTATGGTATTGGGTAGCTAGTAAATTAGGTGATGCGACCATATAACATGTATGCATATGCAGACTGGTGTAATAACTGCTTAGCAACACCAAATACGGGTACTGGCCTCGTTGGTACTAAGTAGCGTGTAAAGTAGGTGATGTGAACCCACAAGAGTATATGTATGTAGTCTGGTATAATAGCTGCTTAGAAACATCAAGTATGACTATCGTGGCCTGGGTGAGGCCTACACTTAGTAAATGGGACACCACATATTCGAAAACCACATAATTACGGCTCAGGGCCTCTTTGGTACTGAACAGCAAGCAAAATAGGCGATGTGACCCCACAATACATGGTATACGCATGTAGCATGGTATAATAGTTGCTTAGAAACACCAAGTATGACTCTCTATCTTGGTCTGGGTGAGGCCTACACTTAGTAAACGGGACACCACCCCCTTTCGAAAACCACATAATTACGGCTTCGGGCCTCTTTAGTATTGAATAGCGAGCAAAGTAGGCGATTTGACCCCCACAAGACCGGGTATACGTATGTAGCCTGGTATAATAGCTGCTTAGAAACACCAAGTTTGAAGTATGACTCTCTATCTTGGCCTGGGTGAGGCCTACACTTAGTAAGCGGGACACCACCCCTTTGAAAACTACAGAATTACGGCTCCGGACCTCTTTAGTAATGAATAGCGAGCAAAGTAGGCGATGTGACCCCCACAAGACAGGGTATACGTATGTAGCCTGGTATAATAGCTGCTTAGAAACACCAAGTATGACGATCTATCTTTGCCTGGGTGGATGTCTGTGATATAGATTACAAATGCAGGGGAGTGTCGCCATTAATGTTAGTAAAACGTGTGACCCAACCAAGCGCGTAGCTAGGCTTACACATGTACGCACGTGCGTAAGATTTATTTTGAAAATTAAATAAATGCGAAAATGCAATACAAACTGGATCGTAAGGGGGTAAGGGGGACACTGACATTGATCATTCACAAGAAAGCAGACATAAACGAAATGCCAACATATATTGATTGTAGCTGATGTTAATAGTAGGCAATATAGCTGGGGGAAAATATCCGGGTGTGGCATGCCCCCAGACCCCCTAGAATGGTGCGTAATCCATATTTAGGCATAGCTACGCGCCTGCCAACCCAATTGCTTCATATAAATTATAACAGTTTCACTCATATAATATTCGTTACATTTCATTTGTTGTACAACTATTGTGCAGTCTGTGTATGTATGTTCTTGGATAGTAATAAAATATGCTTAAACTAAAACTGATTGTCGTCTGCATATCACGATTGTGACTTTGGCTTTCTAACGTGTCTTGAACATAGTTTGATGAAAACAAACCGGGGAAATATTTGCTTTTAATGAATGTTTCATGATGCATCATTTGGTGCATACATTGACCGGTATTAATTAAGTAGAGATATTGCGTGGTGAATTCGTTCTTGAGAGTGTACGGTGATTTGTTTAGCCACGCCTCCATGCCAAAATTAAAAGCTGTTACCATACTATTTAGTTACATGCTTCACAGAGAGAGTGCGATGATAACATGCTAATATTCTTCCTAGTACACACAGTTGTAGGAGAGAACAACCACAGGAAACCACGGGTCCATACAAAGACAATGCCAACCTTAGGAGTGGAGAGAATGTGCGGTGAATTTAATCGAAGTAATGAGAGTGCATGTATGATATGCGCATATCGAGTAGCCCACCTATGGGTACTTGTCCTCTAACATAGCTAGGTAATGTGTACACACACGTGCATGAGAGGTCAACCTCAGAAAAGCACGGGTTCATGCAGGAGACTAACATACTTTGGATTTGGAGTAGAGAGAGTGTACGGCGAAATTCTTCAAAGTGGTTAGAGTGCATGTATGATATGTGTATATCGACCATACCTCCTTGCTAGTACTGGTAGTTGTGGGTAACCGCCGTATAACATAGCTAGGTAATGTATACACACATGTGTATGAGAGATCAGCATCAGAAAATCACGGGTTCGTGCAGGACACTACCATACTTTGGAGTAGTGAGAGTGCATGTATGATATGTGTATATCAACCATACCTTCTTCCTAGTACTGGGTCATGAGGATTGTACTTGGGCAACATTACATGGGTCATGAGGATTGTACTTGGGCAACATTACATGTACCATGAGGATTGTACGTGTACAACATTACATGGGCCATGAGGATTGTACTTGGACATCATTACATGGACCATGAGGATTGTACTTGGACAACATTACATGGGCCATGAGGATTGTACGTGGACAACATTACATTGGCCATGGGGATTGTACTTGGGCAACATTACATGGGTCATGAGGATTGTACTTGGGCAACATTACATGGGCCATGAGGATTGTACATGGACAACATTATAGGACCATGAGGATTGTACTTGGACAACATTACATGGGCCATGAGGATTGTACATGGACAACATTACATGGGCCATGAGGATTGTACTTGGGCAACATTACATGGGCCATGAGGATTGTACTTGGGCAACATTACATGGGCCATGAGGATTGTACGTGTACAACATTACATGGACCATGAGGATTGTACTTGGACACCATTACATGGGTCATGAGGATTGTACTTGGGCAACATTACATGGGTCATGAGGATTGTACTTGGGCAACATTACATGGGTCATGAGGATTGTACTTGGACAACATTACATGGGCCATGAGGATTGTACTTGGACAACATTACATGGGTCATGAGGATTGTACTTGGGCAACATTACATGGGTCATGAGGATTGTACTTGGACAACATTACATGGGTCATGAGGATTGTACTTGGGCAACATTACATGGGTCATGAGGATTGTACTTGGGCAACATTACATGGGTCATGAGGATTGTACGTGGACAACATTACATGGGTCATGAGGATTGTACTTGGGCAACATTACATGGGTCATGAGGATTGTACTTGGGCAACATTACATGGGCCATGAGGATTGTACTTGGGCAACATTACATGGGCCATGAGGATTGTACTTGGGCAACATTACATGGGTCATGAGGATTGTACTTGGGCAACATTACATGGGTCATGAGGATTGTACTTGGGCAACATTACATGGGTCATGAGGATTGTACTTGGGCAACATTACATGGGTCATGAGGATTGTACTTGGGCAACATTACATGTACCATGAGGATTGTACGTGGACAACATTACATGTACCATGAGGATTGTACTTGGGCAACATTACATGCACCATGAGGATTGTACATGGACAACATTACATGGGCCATGAGGATTGTACTTGGACAACATTACATGTACCATGAGGATTGTACATGGACAACATTACATGGGCCATGAGGATTGTACTTGGACAACATTACATGTACCATGAGGATTGTACATGGACAACATTACATGGGCCATGAGGATTGTACTTGGGCAACATTACATGGGCCATGAGGATTGTACGTGGACAACATTACATGGGTCATGAGGATTGTACTTGGACAACATTACATGGGCCATGAGGATTGTACGTGGGCAACATTACATGGGTCATGAGGATTGTACTTGGGCAACATTACATGGGTCATGAGGATTGTACTTGGGCAACATTACATGGGTCATGAGGATTGTACTTGGACAACATTACATGGGTCATGAGGATTGTACGTGGACAACATTACATGGGTCATGAGGATTGTACTTGGGCAACATTACATGGATCATGAGGATTGTACATGGACAACATTACATGGACCATGAGGATTGTACTTGGACAACATTACATGGGTCATGAGGATTGTACCTGGACAACATTACATGGGTCATGAGGATTGTACTTGGACAACATTACATGGGCCATGAGGATTGTACTTGGGCAACATTACATGGGTCATGAGGATTGTACTTGGGCAACATTACATGGCTCATGAGGATTGTACCTGGACAACATTACATGGGTCATGAGGATTGTACTTGGGCAACATTACATGGATCATGAGGATTGTACCTGGACAACATTACATGGGTCATGAGGATTGTACTTGGACAACATTACATGGCTCATGAGGATTGTACCTGGACAACATTACATGGGTCATGAGGATTGTACTTGGACAACATTACATGGGCCATGAGGATTGTACGTGGACAACATTACATGGGCCATGAGGATTGTACTTGGGCAACATTACATGGATCATGAGGATTGTACGTGGACAACATTACATGGCTCATGAGGATTGTACGTGGACAACATTACATGGCTCATGAGGATTGTACCTGGACAACATTACATGGGCCATGAGGATTGTACTTGGACAACATTACATGGGTCATGAGGATTGTACTTGGGCAACATTACATGGGTCATGAGGATTGTACTTGGGCAACATTACATGGGCCATGAGGATTGTACGTGGACAACATTACATGGGTCATGAGGATTGTACTTGGACAACATTACATGGGCCATGAGGATTGTACGTGGACAACATTACATGGCTCATGAGGATTGTACTTGGGCAACATTACATGGGCCATGAGGATTGTACTTGGGCAACATTACATGGGCCATGAGGATTGTACTTGGGCAACATTACATGGGTCATGAGGATTGTACGTGGACAACATTACATGGGTCATGAGGATTGTACTTGGACAACATTACATGGGTCATGAGGATTGTACTTGGACAACATTACATGGCCATGAGGATTGTACTTGGACAACATTACATGGGTCATGAGGATTGTACCTGGACAACATTACATGGGTCATGAGGATTGTACTTGGACAACATTACATGGGTCATGAGGATTGTACTTGGACAACATTACATGGGTCATGAGGATTGTACTTGGACAACATTACATGGGTCATGAGGATTGTACTTGGACAACATTACATGGGCCATGAGGATTGTACTTGGGAACATTACATGGGTCATGAGGATTGTACTTGGACAACATTACATGGGCCATGAGGATTGTACTTGGACAACATTACATGGGTCATGAGGATTGTACTTGGACAACATTACATGGGTCATGAGGATTGTACTTGGACAACATTACATGGGTCATGAGGATTGTACTTGGACAACATTACATGGACCATGAGGATTGTACTTGGGCAACATTACATGGGCCATGAGGATTGTACTTGGACAACATTACATGGGTCATGAGGATTGTACTTGGACAACATTACATGGGTCATGAGGATTGTACTTGGACAACATTACATGGGCCATGAGGATTGTACTTGGGCAACATTACATGGGCCATGAGGATTGTACTTGGACAACATTACATGGGTCATGAGGATTGTACTTGGGCAACATTACATGGGCCATGAGGATTGTACTTGGACAACATTACATGGGTCATGAGGATTGTACTTGGACAACATTACATGGGCCATGAGGATTGTACTTGGACAACATTACATGGGTCATGAGGATTGTACTTGGACAACATTACATGGGTCATGAGGATTGTACTTGGACAACATTACATGGGTCATGAGGATTGTACTTGGACAACATTACATGGGTCATGAGGATTGTACTTGGACAACATTACATGGGTCATGAGGATTGTACTTGGACAACATTACATGGGTCATGAGGATTGTACTTGGACAACATTACATGGGCCATGAGGATTGTACTTGGGCAACATTACATGGGTCATGAGGATTGTACGTGGACAACATTACATGGGTCATGAGGATTGTACTTGGACATCATTACATGGGCCATGAGGATTGTACTTGGACAACATTACATGGGTCATGAGGATTGTACGTGGACAACATTACATGGACCATGAGGATTGTACTTGGGCAACATTACATGGACCATGAGGATTGTACTTGGACAACATTACATGGGTCATGAGGATTGTACTTGGACAACATTACATGGGTCATGAGGATTGTACTTGGACAACATTACATGTATCATGAGGATTGTACTTGGACAGCATTACATGGGTCATGAGGATTGTACTTGGGCAGCATTACATGGGTCATGAGGATTGTACTTGGACAACATTACATGGGTCATGAGGATTGTACTTGGACAACATTACATGGACCATGAGGATTGTACCTGGGCAACATTACATGGGCCATGAGGATTGTACTTGGACGACATTACATGGGTCATGAGGATTGTACTTGGACATCATTACATGGACCATGAGGATTGTACTTGGACAACATTACATGGGTCATGCGGATTGTACTTGGACAACATTACATGGGTCATGAGGATTGTACTTGGACAACATTACATGTATCATGAGGATTGTACTTGGACAGCATTACATGGGTCATGAGGATTGTACTTGGGCAACATTACATGGGTTATGAGGATTGTACTTGGACAACATTACATGGGTCATGAGGATTGTACTTGGGCAACATTACATGGGTCATGAGGATTGTACTTGGGCAACATTACATGGGTTATGAGGATTGTACGTGTACAACATTACATGGGTCATGAGGATTGTACTTGGACATCATTACATGGGCCATGAGGATTGTACTTGGACAACATTACATGGGTCATGAGGATTGTACGTGGACAACATTACATGGACCATGAGGATTGTACTTGGGCAACATTACATGGACCATGAGGATTGTACTTGGACAACATTACATGGGTCATGAGGATTGTACTTGGACAACATTACATGGGTCATGAGGATTGTACTTGGACAACATTACATGGGTCATGAGGATTGTACTTGGACAACATTACATGGGTCATGAGGATTGTACTTGGGCAACATTACATGGGTCATGAGGATTGTACGTGGACAACATTACATGGGTCATGAGGATTGTACCTGGACAACATTACATGGGCCATGAGGATTGTACTTGGGCAACATTACATGGATCATGAGGATTGTACTTGGGCAACATTACATGTACCATGAGGATTGTACTTGGACAACATTACATGGGTCATGAGGATTGTACTTGGGCAACATTACATGGGTCATGAGGATTGTACTTGGGCAACATTACATGGACCATGAGGATTGTACTTGGACAACATTACATGTACCATGAGGATTGTACCTGGGCAACATTACATGGGTCATGAGGATTGTACTTGGACAACATTACATGGGTCATGAGGATTGTACTTGGACATCATTACATGGACCATGAGGATTGTACCTGGGCAACATTACATGGGCCATGAGGATTGTACTTGGACAACATTACATGGGCCATGAGGATTGTACCTGGGCAACATTACATGGGCCATGCGGATTGTACTTGGACAACATTACATGGGTCATGAGGATTGTACTTGGACAACATTACATGTATCATGAGGATTGTACTTGGACAGCATTACATGGGTCATGAGGATTGTACTTGGGCAACATTACATGGGTCATGAGGATTGTACTTGGACAACATTACATGGGTCATGAGGATTGTACTTGGGCAACATTACATGGGTCATGAGGATTGTACTTGGGCAACATTACATGGGTCATGAGGATTGTACGTGGACAACATTACATGGGTCATGAGGATTGTACTTGGACAACATTACATGGGCCATGAGGATTGTACTTGGACAACATTACATGGGTCATGAGGATTGTACGTGGACAACATTACATGGACCATGAGGATTGTACTTGGGCAACATTACATGGACCATGAGGATTGTACTTGGGCAACATTACATGGGTCATGAGGATTGTACCTGGACAACATTACATGGGTCATGAGGATTGTACTTGGGCAACATTACATGGGTCATGAGGATTGTACTTGGGCAACATTACATGGGTCATGAGGATTGTACTTGGGCAACATTACATGGGTCATGAGGATTGTACCTGGACAACATTACATGGGTCATGAGGATTGTACTTGGGCAACATTACATGGGTCATGAGGATTGTACTTGGGCAACATTACATGGGTCATGAGGATTGTACTTGGACAACATTACATGGGTCATGAGGATTGTACTTGGACAACATTACATGGGTCATGAGGATTGTACTTGGACAACATTACATGGGTCATGAGGATTGTACTTGGGCAACATTACATGGGTCATGAGGATTGTACTTGGGCAACATTACATGGGTCATGAGGATTGTACTTGGACAACATTACATGGGCCATGAGGATTGTACTTGGACAACATTACATGTACCATGAGGATTGTACTTGGACAACATTACATGGGTCATGAGGATTGTACTTGGGCAACATTACATGGGTCATGAGGATTGTACTTGGGCAACATTACATGGGTCATGAGGATTGTACTTGGACAACATTACATGGGTCATGAGGATTGTACTTGGACAACATTACATGGGTCATGAGGATTGTACTTGGACAACATTACATGGGTCATGAGGATTGTACTTGGGCAACATTACATGGGTCATGAGGATTGTACTTGGGCAACATTACATGGGTCATGAGGATTGTACTTGGGCAACATTACATGGGTCATGAGGATTGTACTTGGACAACATTACATGGGTCATGAGGATTGTACTTGGGCAACATTACATGGGTCATGAGGATTGTACTTGGGCAACATTACATGGGTCATGAGGATTGTACTTGGGCAACATTACATGGGTCATGAGGATTGTACTTGGGCAACATTACATGGGTCATGAGGATTGTACTTGGACAACATTACATGGGTCATGAGGATTGTACTTGGGCAACATTACATGGGTCATGAGGATTGTACTTGGACAACATTACATGGGTCATGAGGATTGTACTTGGACAACATTACATGGGTCATGAGGATTGTACTTGGGCAACATTACATGGGTCATGAGGATTGTACTTGGGCAACATTACATGGACCATGAGGATTGTACTTGGACAACATTACATGGGTCATGAGGATTGTACTTGGACAACATTACATGGACCATGAGGATTGTACTTGGGCAACATTACATGGGTCATGAGGATTGTACGTGGACAACATTACATGGGTCATGAGGATTGTACTTGGGCAACATTACATGGGTCATGAGGATTGTACGTGGACAACATTACATGGGTCATGAGGATTGTACTTGGGCAACATTACATGGGCCATGAGGATTGTACTTGGACAACATTACATGGGCCATGAGGATTGTACTTGGGCAACATTACATGGGTCATGAGGATTGTACCTGGACAACATTACATGGGTCATGAGGATTGTACTTGGGCAACATTACATGGGTCATGAGGATTGTACTTGGACAACATTACATGGGTCATGAGGATTGTACTTGGGCAACATTACATGGGTCATGAGGATTGTACTTGGGCAACATTACATGGGTCATGAGGATTGTACTTGGGCAACATTACATGGGTCATGAGGATTGTACTTGGGCAACATTACATGGGTCATGAGGATTGTACTTGGGCAACATTACATGGGTCATGAGGATTGTACTTGGGCAACATTACATGGGTCATGAGGATTGTACTTGGGCAACATTACATGGGTCACGAGGATTGTACTTGGACAACATTACATGGGTCATGAGGATTGTACATGGACAACATTACATGGGTCACGAGGATTGTACTTGGGCAACATTACATGGGTCATGAGGATTGTACATGGACAACATTACATGGGTCATGGGATTGTACTTGGACAACATTACATGGGTCATGAGGATTGTACTTGGGCAGCATTACATGGGTCATGAGGATTGTACTTGGGCAACATTACATGGACCATGAGGATTGTACATGGACAACATTACATGGGTCATGAGGATTGTACTTGGACAACATTACATGGACCATGAGGATTGTACTTGGGCAACATTACATGGGTCATGACTCATGAGGATTGTACTTGGACAACATTACATGGGTCATGAGGATTGTACGTGTACAACATTACATGTACCATGAGGATTGTACCTGGGCAACATTACATGGGTCATGAGGATTGTACGTGGACAACATTACATGGGTCATGAGGATTGTACCTGGACAACATTACATGTACCATGGGGATTGTACCTGGACAACATTACATGTACCATGAGGATTGTACTTGGACAACATTACATGGGCCATGAGGATTGTACCTGGACAACATTACATGGGCCATGAGGATTGTACCTGGACAACATTATTTGGGTCATGAGGATTGTACTTGGACATCATTACATGGGTCATGAGGATTGTACTTGTACAGCATTACATGGGTCATGAGGATTGTACTTGGGCAACATTACATGGGCCATGAGGATTGTACTTGGGCAGCATTACATGGGTCATGAGGATTGTACTTGGACAACATTACATGGGTCATGAGGATTGTACTTGGACAACATTACATGGGCCATGATGATTGTACTTGGGCAACATTACATGGATCATGAGGATTGTACTTGGGCAACATTACATGGATCATGAGGATTGTACTTGGGCAACATTACATGGGCCATGAGGATTGTACTTGGACAACATTACATGGGCCATGAGGATTGTACGTGTACAACATTACATGGGCCATGAGGATTGTACTTGGGCAACATTACATGGGCCATGAGGATTGTACTTGGGCAACATTACATGGGCCATGAGGATTGTACTTGGGCAACATTACATGGGCCATGAGGATTGTACTTGTGCAACATTACATGGGTCATGAGGATTGTACTTGGACAACATTACATGGGCCATGAGGATTGTACCTGGACAACATTACATGGGCCATGAGGATTGTACTTGGACAACATTACATGTACCATGAGGATTGTACTTGGGCAACATTACATGGGTCATGAGGATTGTACGTGGACAACATTACATGGGTCATGAGGATTGTACTTGGGCAACATTACATGGGCCATGAGGATTGTACTTGGGCAACATTACATGGGCCAAAGTATGTTAGTTTCCTGCATGAACCCGTGCTTTTCTGGGCTGATCTCTCATACACTTGTGTGAATACATTACCTAGCTATGATAGACGAAAGTTACCCACAACAGCCAGTACTAGGAAGGAAGTATGTTCGATATACACATATCATACATACACTCTCACTACTTTGAAGAATTTCGCCGTACACTCTCTCTACTCCAAAGTATGTTAGTTTCCTGCACGAACCCGTCCTTTTCTGAGGTTGACCTCTCATACACGTGTGTGTATGCATTACCTAGCTATGTTACACGACAGTTACCCACAACTACCAATACTAGGAAGGAGGTATGGTCGATATACACATCTCATACATGCACTCTCACTACTTATATTAATTTCGTCGTACACTCTTCTCGAAAGTATGTTAGTTTCCTCCATGAACCCTTGTTTCTGAGGCTGGTCTCTCATACACGTGTGTGTATGCATTACCTAGCTATGTTACACGACAGTTACCCACAACTACCAGTACTAGGAAGGAGATATTATCGATATGGGCATATCATACATGCACTCTCACTACTTTGAATAATTTCGTCATACACTCTATCTACTACAACGTATGGTAGTTTCCTCAATGAACCCGTGCTTTTCTGAGACTGAACTCTCATACACGTGTGTGTACACATTATCTATCGTTGTTACACGACAGTTACCCATACTAAGCAGTGCTAGGAAGAAGTAACCAACGATATGGTACATGTAATCTCACTACTTTGATGAATTTCGCAGACACTTTATCCACTCCTAAGTGTGGCATTTTCCTGTACGAATCCGTGATTTTCCTCATACGTATCCCTCTTACAAGTATATGTACACATAACATAGCTATGCTACTAGGAAGTAACTAGTACTAGGAAGGGTGTTGAATTGTGATAAATCTACAGTATGGTAGTGTTATGGAGTAGGCGGGGTTAAAAGATGAAAAAGAGCAACATTTGACTGAATAAAACTTTTCCATTGATAGTATTGATATAGTCCTACCTTACTAATTTACATAGTGAATGATTTTGGAAATCAATTAATCTATCATAGGTCTTCTTCTTCACGTATAAGTTGACTTGAATCCGTAGTTGTGTACACGCCTCTTTCTGTCAATCAATGTCAGTATAGTGTCCATGCACTCTCACTACTTTCGGATATCCACACACTGTGAGGCCAGTTAAATTACACCGTTTTACGAAACGGGCGATAACTCTTCACATTTCCGGTTCTTAATGTTTGCTGGATATAAATGGTGACCACTGTTGGCGGCTGGATTGTGTTTATCGTTTATATCGGTATGACTAAAGTAAGAAAAGGGCTATTTAAGAACAATTTTCAATAAAATGAGAGAAAGGGACAAAAACGTGCATAAAATGGGCAGAAAAGGGCGTACTTTAGTTTAATCATATTTTATTGCAAAATCAATAGTTAATTTTATGCACAGAACGATACAATACATAGTATGAAAATGCAAATGGTTTGGGCCACAAGATTACTTTTCTTAAGAAAAGGGGTAATTAAGCACATTACGTTATGTTTTGCAGCTTTATATGCAACATATATGTATGTTCCATTAATGTCAAACCTCTTGCGGGGACGTAGACATGTTTTGCTGGGCAAGTTTAGCCGACCTAAGTGGTTAACCAGTACTAAGCAATGTGTGCGAGGTGCCTTGCTCAATGACACTACATACGTGTCCTGACCGAGTATCGAACCCGGGACAGTTCGATTCCAAATCCAACGCTCTACCACTGGACCACGGAGGAGAATATTATAACGTTATACATATATGCGAGTGTAACATGGCATACAATCAGACACTCTTAAGAAAAGACCCTTGTTCTAAGGAAAATGGCCAGTTAAAAATCATTGTTCATAGCTTCCAATTCGTTGAAATCGATGCATAGCTATGAAACTATAAAACATAAACAGGGGGAATCGAAATGATGTCATATATCCTATTATATAACAACTATTATATTAAGAGACGCTTAGTAGTTAAATGCGAGCTACTTGTACATGTGCTTAAAATCGATGCAAGAAAAGGATCAATTAAACATAATTCTTTGACACAAATTAGTTAAAATCATAAGAAATCAAATAAGAATGCGGTGGTGGTTTTACGTTTATTTATCGTCGCTACCGGTTGCCCATATTAGCGACGCCTCATGAAAAGATTAGTCATTTTAGAGTTTTGGAAGATAGTGCAATGACACAGACAGAGACCCATTCCAGAATCTCCTCCGGTTCGTTTACGTGCACGGTGTAAAGCACCGACACGAGACCTCGGCTTAACGTCCCATCTGAAATACTGTTAATTATATTATGGTCAGACTGGGGATCGAACCTGCGATCCCTGGATTACCAGTCCAGCGTGTTACCACTGGACTACAGATCCGTCTGTAAATGGGAATACCAACTGAGGGCGAGCATACAGTATGCTGGGGTTTATCAGATATTACGTCATGGAATATACAGGAGCCAATATACAGTATACAATTTCCGGTCGATCAGAAGTACCTTGTTTGTTCAACTGGTTGATTGGATTATCATATTCCATACGTGTTAAAAAAACCATTCATCTAGTAATTTAGTATAAACTTTATTTATTCTACAACGATTGGTTGTGACTGTCTGAATTGCACAAACACCAATGACATCGTTTAACCATTGTTTTCTAAATTTAAATCGCGGTTTCCCGTTAATTCACCATTCAGCACCAGCTTAACTTGTCGGAGGTAAAATATCCCGGATATTAGTTTCGAGGGTGTGTGTCAAATATCGATATCTGATTGGATGAACAGATGAATTTGATTGATAGGCCTCGACTGGTTCATTAGGCCGTATTGAGTTTCTGATCATATCACGAGCTTCACACAGCTTCATATGTCATTTTGTCAGAAGTTAAAAAGTGAACAGTCTTTCAGATGGGACTTTAATCCGAAGTCTCGTGTCGGTGCTTTACACCGTGCTCGTAAAAGAACCAGAGGAGACTCTGGAATGGGTCTCTGTCTGTATCATTGCACTATCCTCCAAAAATCTAAAATGACTAATCTCTTCAGGCGTCGCTCATATAGGCAACCGGTAGCGACGATAAATAAACGTAAAACACACACACACTGCTAATACCTAGCAGCTTTCTTATAATCTGTATCAAGCAACGTATATTGGATACACGCTGGTCTTATATCAGCGCTATGTATATTTGTAACTATATTTTCTTCTATTAACCAGTTGTCTATTCTGCTTTTCTCATTACTATATCTACGTTTCCAAATAGACTGTTTGTACCATTTAATTTTCTCCATATATCGCATAATTTAAAAGATTTTATAAAGATTTAACTACATGTACTTTGCTTTTAGACTTCACATTATTGTATTTTGATTGTATACACATACGCTAGCCTTTGATACTTGTGGTATTTTCATCAATTAGTTTATTTAATTTGTTGAAGAATTGGTATCTATTATTAAAATCATTGTTGGCATACACATGCATCCAACTATATGGTGTTCCTTCAGTGTCGTGATTTATTAAAATATAACGAACACTTTCATCGTCGATAATACTATGAATAAGGCATCCACTAATGAAAGTTTTGAGATGCAGATAGAGCATCCACGGCTTAAATGTATTCCCATATGAATTATGTAGCAGCTAACAATCAAAATCTTACACTATGTTACCGTATTTAACCTATGTTATTATTTCCGTAAAGTGGGTTTCCTATGCAACGGATATATCTGTGTTTTGTTGTAATCTATACTGCCTAAAGCGGAGTCGTTTATTCTTGTTGCGAATGACAATTCAGTGACAGACAAGGAAAGTATTTAGTCCTTTTTCTTTAAAGTATATATATATATTATCTCTCACATCAAAGAAGAGCGAACGTACGGGAAAAGATAATAGCCTAAAAAGCTATGATTCGGATAACGATGCGTTATTTCAGCCTCCATCTCAACAGTTCTATCAATACTTAGACAGTGCATTGCACGGGCTTCCGAGACAACACTATCAAAGTCAGTTGCTGAAATTGTGCCGTAACGACGAGGATAAGCGTACATGATTATAGAATACGCATTGCAGAACGTGCAAAAGGATTTCCGGAGTGTCCAAACGGGAACTTAGTAATCCGGCGGAACTTGGCTAGTGTGTCTAAAGTTCAAAACTATGCAAACGATTGCTACATATTGAATATATTTATGAACGTCACACGGTCAATGGAAATAAACAACATGTACTCAGCTGCGTGCATCGTATTGGACGAAACATATTCTCATCAATGCATTGGTGATGACGACGTTACGACCACGGAAGACCCATTTTCGTCCGCTGACATTTCTGTAGTTATTGTACTCCTTCGTTCAGAGCTCAGGAAAATAAGTTCCCAACAAACACAAGACCCAGTCCTCATTCGGGATATTGGCAATGAGGTCACAAAAATATCAACCTTTAAACGGGGTCGGGCTTTACAGGAAATAATTGACCCAGTAGCTATATACTGTTCAGAGCTTTGGAGTGACATGACTAATACATAAACCGTATGCAACACTTCATAGTAAAGAAGATACAAGGATTTCATATTCTAACTAGATCTGATATGTGCGTGTGTTTTACGTTTATTTATCGTCGCTACCGGTTGCCCATATGAGCGACGCCTCCTGAAGAGATTAGTCATTTTAGATTTTGGAGGATAGTGCAATGATACAGACAGAGACCCAGTCCAGAATCTCCGCTGGTTCTTTTACGTGCACGGTGTAAAGCACCGACACGAGACATCGGTTTAACGTCCCAGCTGAAAGACTGTTAATTATATTATGGTCAGACTGGGGATCGAACCTGCGATCCCTTGATTACCAGTCCAGCGTGTTACCACTGGACTACAGATTCGTCTGTTCCGATATGTTCGAATCAATGATAGGGTTATATAGACTTTCGGCAGAAGTTGAAAAACGCAAGCTAGTATTCTTACACAAGTTATTGTCCCTTCCCTCTGCTTCGGTTACATTAAGTATATTCTTTACAACAATAAGACAACTGTTAGGCTCGGCTATATCCCGGATAGGCTCGGCTATATCCCTGTTAGGCTCGGCTATATCCCGGATAGGCTCGGCTATATCCCTGTTAGGCTCGGCTATATCCCGTATAGGCTCGGCTATATCCCTGTTAGTCTCAGCTATATCCCGGATAGGCTCGGCTATATCCCGGATATACTCGGCTATATCCGTGTTAGGCTCGGCTATATCCCTGATATTTGCCGGTTATTAAAAGTACCATCTACAGTTCATATTGAAGGATTTTATATCTGATAATAAGCTACCGACTACATATGAATGAAAAAGAAAGGTTTGTAGCGTAACTATTACCATGGAATTCGACCATTTGGAAAGAACGCATAGATTCCGACCCGGATTTAAAATCCTGCATACTCATAACAGACCTGCACTAATAAACCAGAGTTCCACTCATCTACACACAAGTTGTTGATTGAAATCATAGCGACTATATAGACACGCTCAGTATCACGAGTAGACACAGAATGCGAGGCTTTCCATTATATGTATGAAGATTATTTAACACGCATTGTCTCTCGCTGCACAATATCCGGCATTATCACGGAACAAATCTTTACTACAATTTCGCTAACTTTCGGAAGTGGTATTTTGGAAAGTTTGAAATTATTAGACACCAATGCGCTCATGCTAAACTTGTTGGGAGCGCCAGTGGCACCTGCTATTGTACCTCCAAATTGTATTGTACTAGACGAGGACAACAACAAACTATTTCTGAAATACTGTTTCGATTACGTCATCGATTGTCTAACAATAAGTATTTCCCTATAGTAGGGAATAGAACAGAACAGAACAGAACAGAACAGAAGTTTATTTTGGCAGACTTGTACATACATACATCGTCTTAACAAAACTAGTAATAACATATATATATTTAATGATCACGTGACAAATAAATATAAGTGAGAGTGATAAAATAAAATTTGGCAATTACACATTTATATTATTTCTAATAACTAAAGACAATTTTATAAATTTGGCTAAATTATGTATAGTGGTATTATTATCGGAACTCATAAGATTATTAAATTTGAAAACAGAAGGTCTATTGCAATAGTGTGCATCAATAAATTGTTTACGTAGGTTCTTATAACATGGACATATACAAATAAAATGATAAATATCTTCGATATCTCTCGATCCACAATATAAACAATACCTCTCGTTCCTTGGAATTTGATTCCTGCCATATCGACCCGTTTGCACACGGAGAGAATGACCGGCTATTCTAAATTTGGTAAAAACACAACGTGATACATAAGGTAAATAATCCAGGTAACGCTCCTAAGAAAAACAATGTTTAAAACATTTATAGTCTGTAAGTGCAGAACTACGATCGACGGTACCATACCATTCCTGTAAATAAACATCAATAACACGCTGTTTGAAAATAAAAGGAAATGACTTTAAAGAGACACTATGAGGATCCATGAATACATGTGAGAACCCCTAATACTGATCTAGTAGGGCCTTAACATTTGAGACCCAATTTGTATGACCTAAGTGACAATCAAACACTCCCTGATCATACAATTTGCTAAGTATAATATTGTTGGTGTCTACCAATTTGCACCAATACTTAATAATCTTACAATAGCGACTGATAAAAAGAGGATAACGAGCGAGTTCACCATAAACCCCAGCAGAATAGAGTAGACGGCGCATTATATTAAATACAGAATAGGTTTCACGATCTAGATTATAGCGCTAATATATATAGTATCCGGTACTGATTGCTTAGAGCGCAATGTATATAACATACATTCAACTACATTTGTTTAGTGTGCACAGTTTGTAAAATGCCTAATGTGTAATGTTTGTATTCTCTGTAATATGCCATTATTTGTATCATGTTTGATTCTTTTGTCATGACAATGTAGTAGTAGTAGTAATCTTTATTGCATACGTTACTATAAATAGTAACAAATTTAATGGTAGAAAAGCAAAATATCTGGTCGACGCGGGCAATATATATCGATTTTCGGCTCTGCCGGGCCGAGAACGAATCACGAGCACGTGTCACAGGTAGCAACAGGTAGCAACAACATAGTAACTACATTGTGTAAACATGGCCGCCGAAGCAACACTAAAGTCGTTGTCTGACAGATTGTTGTCTCTTGACTGTAAAATGGCTGAGCGAAATAAGCAAATAACAGCAGAAGAAACATACGGCTATGTAGAGAAAATGAAAATCGGACACACAAAGGCTACAAGTCAAACCGTTAAGGTATGCAATAAAGAAGTTATTAAACGGCTGCGGTGGGCCATTTGTGGATATTGGCGCAGCTATCCGATATTGGCCCTCGGGCCTAACGGCCTTCGGGCCAATATCTCCATAGGGTGCCCCAATATCCACAAATGGCTCACCTCCGCGGCTTAATAACCTCTAATTATTTACAGCTCATCATTGCACGTACAATATTTACAATAATATTACATGTATAGTTTACATAATGAAAGTACAATGCCACTCCAACATGGAGTTATAAGTTATGAACAAAATTATACATACTCATTTAGCACAGTATGTTAGGGATAAAGCTGCAATATCCCTGCTAATCGGATATTAAAAACTGCTCTAAGACAATTATAAAACACTGAAATACAAAATAGGTACTATTGCACACTGATTAAGAATTGGTCATATGAAATCTAACTTCGCTTTGATCAGATCATAGCGAATATGATTAGCAGAGATATTACAGACGAACTAAAAAAGTGCAGTTAGAAATACAAGAAATAATGACATTATTCACAAATTAAAAATTATTTACATAATAAAAACTGACGCCTCTGTAGAATAATAAAACAGGTTTTGGCACAATTACGAATCATCACTTGGTTTGAAAACAGGAAACAATATTTATCATAATCAGACATTGAGTAGAAATTGATATTACACGCATACGACTTTGAGAATAAATCTTGTCTTAAATCATTGTAAACTGGCAAATTCAATATTACATGCATCTCATTTTCAATAGTAGCAGTATCACAAAACGGACACATCCTAGATTCCTCTGGCAAACCTTCATACCGACCAGTCTCTGTCCTAATGGGGGCAATGTATGTATAACATAGATATGATAATCTCCCAAGAGGAGGCAATACAGAATATATCTATCTATTACATCTGTCCGGAATACTATCGTGTTCTGATTGACTATATGTATTATTAATTAAACAATGTACAGTTCCACGTATTGACAAATAATGGTGAAATACCAGAAAGCGACTATTAATTAGCAATGAAACAATCTGAAAAGTCGAAGTTATCATAAAATGAAGGTTATCATGAACCAAATAATACACCAACATATATACACCAGTATATACATAGTCATCCGACACAGACGGATCTGTAGTCCAGTGGTAACACGCTGGACTGGTAATCCAGGGATCGCAGGTTCGATCCCCCGTCTGACCCTAATACAATTAACAAGTCTTCCAGATGGGACGTTAAACCGAGATCTCATGCCGGTGCTTTACACCGTGCACGTAAAAGAACCAGAGGAGACTCTGGAATGGGTCTCTCTCTGTATCATTGCACTATCCTCCAAAAATCTAAAATAACTAATCTCTTCAGGAGGCGTCGCTCATATGGGCAACCGGTAGCGACGATAAATCAACGTAAAACACACAGTCATCCGACATCCAATTAATAACCAGTTTACTCTTTGCACAATTACGTATTGCCACCATAATATACATGTACACAGTACAGCGCATGCGCGTTCATGAAGTATTTCTGTCGGTGTGGGCGGGGTGTGGGTGGTGGGTGCACGATTTTACCGGGTTTTTGTTTATTTGACGCGTTCATCTCCTTGCTTGGATCATGATTGTATAAGTGACAACGTTTATTGTAATGATGGAATTGCTTACAAGATGAACATATTTAAGGAGAACCCTTACTCCTCTTTTTCAATTGTATGTAACACTGACAAAAGTAATAGACTATGACATCTTAAGTCACGTACTTCCATATTTACATACATTTCAATGTATGACTGTTATTTCCCAATGATTGAGTCACGTACTTCCATATTTACATACATTTCAATGTATAACTGTTATTTCCCAATGATTGAGTCACGTACTTCCATATTTACATACATTTCAATGTATGACTGTTATTTCCCAATGATTGAGTCACGTACTTCCATATTTACATACATTTCAATGTATAACTGTTATTTCCCAATGATTGAGTAACGTACTTCCATATTTACATACCTTTCAATGTATGACTGTTATTTCCCAATGGTTGAGTCACGTACTTCCATATTTACATACATTTCAATGTATAACTGTTATTTCCCAATGGTTAAGTCACGTACTTCCATATTTACATACCTTTCAATGTATGACTGTTATTTCCCAATGGTTGAGTCACGTACTTCCATATTTACATACATTTCAATGTATAACTGTTATTTCCCAATGGTTAAGTCACGTACTTCCATATTTACATACATTTCAATGTATGACTGTTATTTCCCAATGATTGAGTCACGTACTTCCATATTTACATACATTTCAATGTATGACTGTTATTTCCCAATGATTGAGTCACGTACTTCCATATTTACATACATTTCAATGTATGACTGTTATTTCCCAATGATTGAGTCACGTACTTCATATTTACATACATTTCAATGTATAACTGTTATTTCCAAGATGAGTCACGTACTTCCATATTTACATACATTTCATGTATGACTGTTATTTCCCAATGGTTGAGTCACGTACTTCCATATTTACATACATTTCAATGTATAACTGTTATTTCCCAATGGTTAAGTCACGTACTTCCATATTTACATACATTTCATGTATGACTGTTATTTCCCAATGATTGAGTCACGTACTTCCATATTTACATACATTTCAATGTATGACTGTTATTTCCCAATGATTGAGTCACGTACTTCCATATTTACATACATTTCAATGTATGACTGTTATTTCCCAATGATTGAGTCACGTACTTCCATATTTACATACATTTCAATGTATAACTGTTATTTCCCAATGATTGAGTCACGTACTTCCATATTTACATACATTTCAATGTATGACTGTTATTTCCCAATGGTTGAGTCACGTACTTCCATATTTACATACATTTCAATGTATAACTGTTATTTCCCACTGATTCCAATACACGTGACAGCAATAATAAAAGTGTGTGAAAGTGGAAGTCGTGATAACGCAGTAGTAGCGCGTTCGCTTCAGGTGCAGAAAGGTCTGGAGTTCGAGCCCCGCTGAAACCGTTACCAGTGTGCCCTTAGGCAAGGCATTTAAATTTCACATTGCCTCTTCTATCTCCCTCGTGGCGATGGATTCTATCAGGAATGAGGTCTCGAGAGTGATTAATATAATTTATAAGAACTTGTTTCGCAATCGAGCTAAAATAGGCAATAGGCGTTAGTTGAAGAGATTATGTTCACGGTGCTTCTATTTATCAATTAAATAATTAATTAATAAGCATGTTTGTTAAATGCAATGAAACATATCATTATGCTAAAACTCACTTAAATAAATAGCAATAAATATATCGGCCTAAAGGATGTACATTAGCGGAATTGAAAACCAGACCAAGACGCGGAAGGCTGGCACAATGGCCCAATCAATCACAGGCATAACGACTATGTGGGGAACAGTCACAGACATAACGACTCTGTGGAGAATTCAATCAATTCCATATCCTACCCATACATAACATAACTAATAGTGGTTTGTGTTGATAATGACCAATTATAATCACTATGTTCATATATTAATGCAACTGAAAATATTATTTGTCCCATGGTCATCGTATCTATCAAACGCAGCGAACAGATAAATCCTGTAAAACATGGAACAATTATCATAGAGCATAGAACATGTTTTATTGAAACAATAACCTTGCATTTGGCAATACTATAGCATACATAATATTTAAGAAATAATAAGTATCAACCGTGGTATATCGCAGAATAACCCGAGTTTGAAGTTCTTATGCGTAGAAATATATCACTCAGGCCTTCGGCACACGAGGGTTATTCTGCAATATACCACGGTTGATACTTATTATTTCGATTTTAACACGACTTACTTCTAATAATTTTAAAGGAGTATTTTCTTCAAACGCCGCTGCATTTGGCTGTCGAAATTTCCTCCCGCGTAAGGGGTGATGACGTTATATTTTATGGAAACTATCAATCTAGTGCATAAATGAACACAAGTTGTAACTGATCAATAATTTTATTTATTTTGTCAAATAAAACTGTACAGAATAGTAACTGAAACGTTACATAACAGAAAAACAAGACGGACAAGAGATTATCTGATTCTAAAAATAGCTCACTTCCGTGAATTCCCACGGTATTTTTTACAAATATCACGTGACTTTCATTCATAAAACTTTATACGCATTGTATAAATGGAATAGCCAAAACACGGTGCGCGCGCAGCATAGTTCAAGGTAGGTATATCGTACAATAACCCGAGGTAGATTTTACTCTACAAGTATGTATGTTATTAGCTGGGTCGTGTTAGAATATACATTACACGAGAATCAAAATGTAATATACACACATTATATTGATATTAGATTGACATAATGTTATTTAAGGCAACGATAAACCAGTTAAGAAGCTATATTGACACAGAGCGAAACCAATTCAATAACAGTATAGAGTTGCCAAATCACCCTTTTGTTTAATTAATCTAACTAGAATTATTCCTCGGATAACCTTTAGCAAGTGACGTCATTTATGACGGCTTAATATCAATGTAGTGCTAAACCATTTATTTAATATAAACTTCGGACCGGGAAGTATGTGATATGGTACGGTGATCGCCATATCGGTCAGGTGGGTGTTCTCCGTGTACTCCGGTTTCCTCCCACATGAATGACCACATTTACGCTTTCATCCGTGCCAACGAGATTGATTAATATAAGTTGTTAAAACTTGCTTCGCAATCATTGTAAAATAAATAAAGTTTAAACTTTAAAATGAATGTAAACACCACGTTTTGTTTCCATCGCTAAAATTAAAGATATAAGTAAATGAACCAGCTTACATTTCTAAAGAGCAATCTCTCTGCAATTCTGATTGATTGATGTGTCTAGAGATCCGTGCGGATTATGCAATGTGCCCAGTGACTGATTTATATTTCAAGAGATCCGTGCGGATTATGCAATGTGCCCAGTGACTGATTTATATTTCAAGAGATCCGTGCGGATTATGAAATGTGCCCAGTGAAACCAATTAATAGAGAGAGAGAGAGAGAGAGAGAGAGAGAGGAGAGAGAGAGGAGAGAGGGGGAGAGAGAAAGATAGATAGAGGGGATAGAAAGAAAGGGGGAGAGAGAAAGGGAAAAGAAGAGAGAGAAATATAGAGAGAGGAGAGAGAGGTGAGAGAGCGGTGGATAGAGAGTGGGAGAGAGCGCGGGAGAGAGTGGAGAGAGGGATAGGGAGAGAGCATTGGACTTTACATATTACTTTCTAAAATGATATTACATCGCCACACCCGGCAAGGAAAACCATTAACAAAATTAATGTTAATCTTAAAAAGGAGAGCTCACTAGGCTAACATCACCTCTGACTCACAAAGGCAACCAACCACTTGTGCTTTTTTTTAAAATATATGTTTATTTAACGTCGCTACCTGTTGCCCATTTGAGCCACGGGCAGTTTACCTAACAACATATTTCCTGGCCAGGCTCCAGCGGTTAACAGCACAATCCTCAGTAAGAAACTGCAAACTTGTTCATATAAATGAGACATGGTCCGAGCGGGGCTGGAACCAGGGACCGTCGGTGATGATAGGTTACTGTGGCATACAAGTATAATAGTCAAGTTTATAAAAACATAATAAAAACACAGGATGGTACAAATAACCCGGAGAGGAGAAAACCGGAGATCGATTTTCTCGTATCTACCACGACACCATACCGACCGTCGGCATGTTGCTTCCGTCGGACCATGTATCTACGTAGAGTTCCAATAAGCAGTGTTCCACGGACATGCGCGCACCGGAGAATAGACCGTGACAATGCTATGAACAACTTGAACATAATATATGCACTCACAGCAAATTCCATAAAGTCCCTCCCATATCTCGCGCATGCCTATTCATGAGTTAGGCCAGCAGGTATAAAATGCCATAATAGACGCACATTTATATTAAATATTAAACTGGTATCAACAATTGATAACCATGTAAGACAACAATTACAGTTATGATGATGGAGTTACGGACACGTATTTTAATATTAACTATACTGGTTAAAGGTAAGTTCAAGCACATGTATGTTCTGATTAAGGTAGTTTATACAAATTTAATTTAGCTCGATTGCGAAACAAGTTCTTTCAACTTATATGAATCACTCTCGACACCTCAGTCATGATGTAAATCCATCGCCTTGAAGTAGAGAGACTGTGGAATTTAAATGTCTTACCTAAGGGAACAATCGTAACGGCTCCAGCGGGGTTCGAACTCCGGACCTTTCGCACCTGAAGCGAACACGCATCCACTGTGCTATCACGACTTCCACTTTTGATTAAAGTAAATGTGTTTTATCATATAACTTTGCTTATATTCAGTCATCTCATAATTTTTGTATGTATACGCTTGTAATAACACCTGGAAGGATTCTGATTGGTTGAGAGAATAATCCTTATAATTTTGTAAATTAAACTTTAAAGTATGCAGATTTCTATTTTAATTTGTACATACGTTAATGGTAAGACACACTACGATTTAAAAGAAGTATCGACGCATTTATAACGCTGTTTAACGCGAGAGTTGGTAATATTCGTACACGATATTCAGAAGTATATGTAGGCAATACGGTGACGTTGCAATCCGACGTCAGTCAACGGCAAGAGTGGGAAACCTGAAAACCTGAAAACCTGAAATATTGCTTCCATAAAATGATCTTTTGAGCTAGACCAATAGATCATTACAAACCGAGGTATAAGAAGTCGTACGCCACCTTTAGGTTCACTATCCTCGACAGTGTACATGTAGTCTTAACTGAACCACATACAAAACTCAAACTCTGTTTGCAATGGGCAAGACTTGCGATCATTTATTCACTGTAATGACGGGGTTAATTACATGTACAAAACAAATGTTTTTAAATCTCTTTGACTGTACTACATACATGTAGTCGAATACATGAACCATAGCCTCGGCGTAGACCGAGATACACGGGACAGAGGTAAAAAAATCATAAATGATAATGTAAAAAACTCTGGAAACTGTATCCAATATACCTCAGGGATGTTTCATATATTTTACTAATAATGGAAAACTGTATCCAATGTACATCAGGGATGTTTCATATATTTTATTAACAATGGAAAACTGTATCCAATGTACCTCATGGATGTTTCGTATATTTTATTAACAGTGGAAAACTGTATCCAATGTACCTCAGGGATGTTTCGTATATTTTATTAACAATGGAAAACTGTATCCAATGTACCGCCGGGATGTTTCGTATATTTTATTAACAATGGAAAACTGTATCCAATGTACCGCAGGGATGTTTCATATATTTTATTAACAATGGAAAACTGTATCCAATGTACATCAGGGATGTTTCATATGTTTTACTAACAATGGAAAACTGTATCCAATGTACCTCAGGGATGTTTCATATATTTTATTAACAATGGAAAACTGTATCCAATGTACCTTCGGGATGTTTCATATATATTTTACTAACAATGGAAAACTGTTTCCAATGTACATCAGGGATGTTTCATATATTTTATTAACAATGGAAAACTGTATCCAATGTACCGCCGGGATGTTTCATATATATTTATTAACAACATTATATCTTTGGATTGCTTTTTAGATTAAAATATTTACAAAACGATAATATATTCGTACTCATGTTTACGATATACTGCATGAAACGTATAAAAGTAACGAATATGAATTCAATTCGATTTAAACATTTAAATCTTAATGGAAACTCGTTCATAGATACAATTCACGAAACAATTCGAATAGCGAAATTGCTTGCGAAACTATCTAAGTCTAGAGTAGAATTGATGGGAAGGGCCAATTACTAATGTTGTTCAGAACTTGTGGCCCAACCCATTTGCTTTTGCTCTTATTATATATGTCTTTGAATTTATTATGTACATGTATATAGCAATACAATATGATTAAACTAAGAGTAGAATTGACGAATAATCGCACCACATCACATGACCGAACACGCACTCACAGTCATGTGATCATCAGTATGCACACATAATTCAAACAAACAATTTTGTGTATCGCTAACACAAACTAATTATGTTCTGAGCTATACTAGCGTAACACACAGAACGTTAATTATTAATACGAATTAAGCAGATAAGACCCTCTGTACCGAGATATGTATTACACGCCACATGTTACCTATACAAGAGGACATAGAAAACGCACACCTACATTTTATGATAATTTACATGAAAACGAAATACGAAGGATTCCATCAATTTAGATATATCACATCTTTATTACAAAACACAAACTGAACAACTAAAAATATTCCAAAATGTTTAAAGCTATGTATTTATATAGTTATTGTTTTTCATGTAAAAAAACACACTTATCCAAAGTGTGCGTTGTCTATGTCTTCTAGTATTTCAAGTTCTGTGCGTTACGTTAGCATAGCTCAGAACGTATATCATAACACTACGTGGCACAAACGTGTGTGCGCGAATTATTAGTGCGTATAAAGATGATCACATGACTGTGAGTGCGTGCTTGGTCATGTGATATGGTTCGATTTGTCGTCAGTTCTACGCTTGGCTTAGACAGTTTCGCAAGCAATTTCGCTATTCAAATTCAAATTGTTTCGGGAATGAGATCTATGAATGGGTTTCCATATTCATTTAAATGTTAAAATCGAATTGAATTCAGATTCGTTATCGTTAAGAGTACCATGTAGTATATCGTAAAACCAGGTACGAATATGTTATCGTTTGGAAACTATTATTTGAATCTACAAACAATCAAAGATATGTTGTTAGTAAAATATATGAACTTTCTCTGAGGTACATTGGATACAGTTTTACATTGTTAGTAAAATATATGAAGCATCCCTGAGGTACATTGGATACCGTTTTCCAGAGATTTTTTTACATTATCATTAATAATTTTTTACCTCTGGATTTTACCCTGGTCCCGGGTATCTCGGTCTGCGTCGATGCTATGTTTCATGTATTCGACTACATGTACGTAGTACAGTCAAAGAGATTTGAACACATTTGTTTGTACATGTAATTAACCTTGTCGAGCCCCGTGCATGCCGTGTCTCATTTATATGAAAAAGTTGGCAGTTTCTTACGGAGGTTGGTGCACCCAAGTACTGGTTAACCGCTGGAGCCTGCCCAGGAAAAGTGTTGTTAGGTAAGCTGCCCGCCGGCGATATAGCCCAAAATGGTGCTGATGCAGGCGTAAAACCCGAAATGTAACGTTAACCTTGTCATTACATTGAATAAACGATCGCAAGTCTTGCCCATTGCAAACAGAGTTTGAGTTTTGTATGTGGCTTAGTTAAGACTATGATCCCTAATGAGTTAAAAGCACACTTTATAACTAAGAAGGCTGCATATAATGCATAGTGATTAAGGTGATTTATTGACTTCAAATCATTTGCTCTGCTCCTAGACGTTGTAGGTTCGAATCGCACGGGGTATGCCGACTTAATCCATCCGAGGAAGCCAGCTGACTAGCGGAAGATCGGAGTATTTCCCAGATGACCGTATGCACTCGAACTACCGCTTAGAGCGGCACCAGGGGTCTCCTACACCACACATACTAGCCGGAGAGTCGCTATATAACAGGATATGTCGGTGCGACTTTAAACTAAGTCGAATAATTTTATTGGCAAAAGGAAACACCACAACAACAAACAAAATAAATAAGATATATCTGAATTCCCGCGCGTGCCTCAAATATTGTTCGGATGGGCACCCGGTGTCTTTCTCCGCCAACAACAAATGAAGAGTCGCCATATGACCTAAGCTGTCGGTGTGCTTTGGACCGGAAGACAAACCAAAACATAATAATTTATTATTATAAGAAGTGCGATACAGCAGTAGATTACAGTAGACTTGGGTTCAATGTATACTTCTATTTTTATTTCGATGAAAAATGAATTTATGGGACTTTAAACTAGTCTGTTTATGCATTTCAGGAGTTTTGGGCTCTTCGGATACGAAAATTCCTCAGTTCAAACAAGTAAAATGTTCACAGATAAAACATGACGTTTCATGTGAGGACGTCAATGCCCAGGACGGTAATATGCACTACCACTGTACATATTGTACAATGAACAAGTGAACATTTAAAGCGACATTACATCGCAAAAAGCAAATAAAATGCATTGCTACTACAAATTATTCCGAATGCATTCGAACACTAACATTGAATCAATAAACAGTGTGTTTGTGGTTTAAAGTATGAGTTCATATAACGGTCATCCATGCTGCTCCCGAATTTTCGTTTGTTTGCCATCAATGGAGTCAATATACTAAGCGTGAGATAATGTCATTTAGAGATAATTTAACTAAGAATATTCTACAAATAAATAGGCAAACATGTGAGATATAACGGTAAATCTGTACCATAACTCGTGTTATTCAGGATACACCAGTTGTATTATTGTTTGGCAATATTAAACTGAGACATTTGCATATTCCGTGAACTTACTTCGTTAATAATCGGATTTCCGAAGTAAACTATGAGCTTTAGATTATGGTACACTTACTTACTGACTTGATTCAAATATTAACGCATGTCCTGGTCGTAGTTCACGGACACTTACGAAGGCTTTGGCGGAGATTAATGCGTCTCAGTTTAATGTTGCCAAGTAATACGCATGGATGTTTACATTATTTTGTTATGTCAACAAACCGCGTATACGACGTTTGCTTATTTGTTGAAATACTCAGGACAATGAGGCAATTATTTGAAAAAAATAATACCATGTAATAGGAAAATACATTCTGTAGACATTTGTGTTTTCACTGATATAGTGTCGCTTTAAATATTCAAATAAAAACATGTGTTCAATTCATGCTCCATTTAGAGGAATTTGTTACTGGCTCAATGTTAAAAATATCAGCATCAGTTCATATAAATAGTCAAGTTAGTTTGCTCAAGGTGGACAGTGACACATAAGTTATTTAATAAAATTATTTTGTCACGTGTACTTAGATTAATCTACATTTATATGCTTATACCGGCGATATTTACGTATTCTGTGTACTTCCATTAATACATCTTTGCATTGCATTCTGTTAGTAGAAGTATGCTACAATAGTTTGGAATATTTACATCGCTATTGCATTTCCTTCGATGAACGTATGTGCATCTGATTGTGTACATTTTCGTATGAGGGTTCACAACTAATGATATGCAGCTGACATGCGCACTCGAAGTGACGGGCATGCGCACTCGCAGTGTTAGGCAGCGTTCGTCGCGAGAAAAGGCTGACTTACAGTTTATGCTGTTCCAAGGATGATCTATTCACCTGTTGCGGCACATGGTGAATTGCAAATCTGGACTAAAAATCATTTTAAATGCAAAGTGTGCTTTATTTTCTTTGTGGCATTGAAAAGAATAACACATATAAATATAAGTAATAAATCGCGGGTTAATAGTTTCCATCGGGATATGAACTACATTTGGGGTGCTTAAGTTAGCGTCGATGCCCTCGGTCTCCATACACTATTAACTACGCCCAATGTAGTTCATACCCCGATATAAACTACTAACACGCAATATTCGGCATCCACGCTAACTTTAAATACGCCCCGTGTAGTTCATACACCGATGGAAACTATTAACCCACGATTTAATTCCTTAAATAAACATTCATAATTGACAGTCTACTAAACAAATAATCGCTCAAAGTTAACATGCATTTCAATTATTCACAGAACATAGCACCAGTCGATGGCCGTCTGGATCATATTCAGTACCAATGGGTATACACGGTTGCCCTGAGGCGGCACATCGAGGTTGGAAGGAAGGTTACATATCTATCACATGGACTAAACCTCACGATGTTTACATCACAAATGATACAATCACCACCAGCGACATGGATCCCGATGCTATCATGGCTTTGCACAAATGGTCGCATTTTCAGTCAATTATATTTGGTCCGCTGGGAGAGTATGTATTCAAATTGAACTTCTGTCACAGAGAGGGCAGAAATGAGTCTCTTGACACAGGTGAATGGCCTGACGGAAATTACAGTATTTATGGTGTCCTCAGCGGATGTCCGAACGGTATTTATGCTATATTTAATTAATGTATAATTACATTCACTAAATTGATGTTAACAACGTTACTACTGTTATCAACAACGTTATTAATGTTATCAACAACGTCATTAATGCTATCAACAACGTTATTAATGTTATCAACAACGTTACTACTGTTATCAACAACGTTATTAATGTTATCAACAACGTCATTAATGTTATCAACAACGTTATTAATGTTATCAGCATTGCAGTCCATTATTTCATTTACATTCTCAAATATCGCCAACATGCTGCCAGTTGTCCAAACTTCCGATAGGAATATAATTCATGTGCATACTAGCCTGATTATATTGACCAATCAAATTATATAGCGAAGAGTGCAATGATCAATTCAGAGCAATGATGATTGAAGTGTAAACATTGTTTATTGTTTAGCGAAAATGAAATATGTTTCTCATGGTACACCTGCCATTCAACGTACTCCCGCTCTGTAATGATAGTGAGTGAATTAATGAACTATTTCCCTAGTCCTAGCTAGATGCAATATAGCGACAGTACACCATACCATTAGACCTCGGAATTCAGAGGATGTCTAAACGTTTGTAAAATTGATTAGTGTTTTGAAACATAAATAATAATACTAATTAATGAAATGTGTTACAATTATGATACTTAATATGTTAGTACATGTTTCCTGTTGTCCATCTTATATGGGTTGGCCGTTCCTTTTAGCTCTTTCACCACCAATGTCGCATAAAAGCGCCTTTGCAAAAAAGCCGTGAATACGAACCGACAGAACAGAACGTGTCGTCTGACCAGGATATCTGCTGATTGTTCTTTGGACAGTGAAGCTGAAGCACCTATCCGAATAGCAAACAACATAGATCCTGAACCGGACCTTTCGCACCTGAAGCGAACTTGCATCCACTTCGCTATCAGCGATATTGAATTGTATCTATGCAGAAATAATTTACCTGATGACGTCTTTATGTTATTGTTAGAGAGTGTGACTGTTATTATTAACGTAATAACACGTGTCAGAATTAGGTTTGAATTAAAACTGTCGTATTCGGTAGTTTGTGTTTTCATTTGGTTTATTAACAGGGTTTTCGAGACATATGAAGACTGTTACACTAGGTGAGATTGGCTACTGGACGAGCGATGGTTATATTCCCGAATTCGTAGTGGAAGAATCAACTGGATCAGGTATAAAAACATACAACAAGCATATAAATATCAGTTATGAATATCTGGTAAAATCAAAACAGGCGGGAAAGTAGTCCAGTGGTGAACACGTTGGGCAACAAGTGCGGGTATTGTTGGTTCTAGCCCCCGTTTGACCATAATAATAGTATCAGGTGGGACATTCAAACTTTAAACCGAGGACCCATGTCTGTGCTTAACCGTGACCGTGCACCAGAGGAGTTTTGGAATGGGTCTCTGACTGTCTGTATGCTCCAAAATATAAAATGACCAATATCTCCAGGAGGCGTGGCTCAGTCTCATATTGGCAACCGGTAGCGACGATAAATAAATAAAAGTAACACAGACACAATCAACACAATTGAATCAGTACGCTTGATCACTGAAGGGAATATGGACGTTTATTTATATTACTAGAATTGTGTACACCTTCATTTTCTCATAATTTCTATTAATACTGTGCGTACATACTATACTGACATCATAGCAAAAGTGTGCACTATTATATTGAGCGTTACCTGTTTGCTATAGATTATGTAAATTATGCAATCAAAATGTAATTGAATCAGAATACCATTTTATATTATGTTGTGAAAAATACAGAGATATAAGATTGAAATATTTGGGCTACATAGCATGGCCATCAATAAATAAATTTATATCTATCATGTCATGCAAAAATAAAATATATTTGATAAATGTTTGTAAGTACACCAAAGAAGCCGTGTCAATTGCTACTGTTTCTTAACTGTATTGTATTTGTTTATATATGTTTATCTGTAACATGTTTTGTGATGTCTTTGCCATATTTCTATCATTGTAATATGGCCAAAGGCAATATAGTTGCTGGTTATGCCAATAAGTGCTTCTTTTTTTATACTTTATTTATTTTACAACGATTGCGAAGCAAGTTTTAACAACTTATATTAATCACTCTCGTTGGCTCGGATGAAAGCGTATATGTAGTCATTCATGTGGGAGGAAACCGGAGTACCCGGAGAAAACCCACCTGCCCGATCTGGCGACCATCATACCATCGCATTGGTGAGAAGCGAGCGCGATAACCACTGCGGTAATCGGACAGCCAAAAATCAATCAGCCAATAAGTTTGAAACTTGAAACTTCCTATAAATTTTAGAATTATGGCTTTTACTATGATGAGTGAAGAAAATAACCATTCACACATTGCACTCATTTAACGTGTGTGTTTTACGTTTATTTATCGTCGCTACCGGTTACCGGATGCCCATATGAGCGACGCCTCCTGAAGAGATTAGTCATTTTAGATTGTTGGATGATAGTGCATGATACAGACAGAAACCCATTCCAGAGTCTCCTCTGGTTCTATTACGTGCACGGTGTAAAGCACCGACACGAGACCTCGGTGTAACGTCCCATCTGAAAGACTGTTAATTTTATTAGGGTCAGACGGGGGATCGAACCTACGATCCCTGGATTACACTCATTTAACAACTATTTCGCACATTTTTATACCAAATTCGCCTATATTGTTGTTCTATAGGGATATAAATGTTACCTCTAAGGCAAGTGCATCGTTTCGGTTTTGGTGTCAGTATATATATTGTTTGGATTAATATGATAATGATGATTGATCTTATTTACCCTCGCCGCCGGCGAACCATGTGAGCGATCGTGGATTAATGTGTACCTTAGGTGTGTGCTTTATTGAATCTGTTTACTCGGAATAGAGCGACAGATGACTGTTGATATCATAGACCTTCTGTTTTCTTAGAATTTATTATGATAACTATGTCTAGAAAAAGTAGTATCTTATTTTTGGAGAATATTTTGTTTTTTCAGTTGTTATTGCAGTGGAGTGAGACACAATTTAATTTATTTAGATAATGTTGACTTAGTTTATTAGTTTTGTCTGACCATACCATCGGAGAATAACATACTTATGCGCGAACATTGTCATGTACATCTTGCTTACCACACATGTCTACTTCAATTTTGTATTGTGTAGCTACTTTGCGGATTGCAATTTGTTCTCGAGACAGTGCAAGGGAAAAAACATCGCTAGAAGTGGCCGGTGTTGATTTTTTAGACACGTCGTTTGTGTTGCTCAAGGTACTAACGTTTGTAGTGATATTTTTATTCTTTGGCTGATCTGGTTTACATTTCACTAGTGTATGTATGTATGTATGTTGCATTAATGTCAAACCCCTTGCGGAGAGGTAGACATGTTTTGCTGGGCAAGCTTAGCCGACCTAAGTGGTTAACCAGTACTCAGCGATGTGTGTGAGGTGCCTTGCTCAATGACACTACATACGTGGCCTTACCGAGTATCGAACCCGGGATCGATCGATACCAAATCCGACGCTCTACCACTGGAACGCGAATGCCATACAAATCCGACGCTCTACCACTGGACTACGGATGCCACACAGTGTTCGACGCTCTACCACTGGACTACGGATGCCACACACATCCGACGCTCTACCACTGGACTACGGATGCCACACACATCCGACGCTCTACCACTGGACTACGGATGCCACACAGTGTTCGACGCTCTACCACTGGACTACGGATGCCACACACATCCGACGCTCTACCACTGGACTACGGATGCCACACAGTGTTCGACTTTCCTGTCTATGTAACGTCGTACCTTAGTCTATACACATTGATCTTAGCTCGATTGCGAAACAAGTTCTTATATCTTATAATAATAACTCTCGAGACCATATTCCTGATGGAATCTATCGCCACGGAGAGAGATGATTGAGCTTATTTAGCCCCGCCTCCGACGAACAATGTGGTCGAGCGAAGGGAGAGAGAAGAGGCAACGTGGAATTTAAATGCCTTACCTAAGGACACACTCGTAACGGCTCCAGCAGGTCCCGAACTCCGGGTCGTTCGTACCTGAAGCGAACTGCGCTATCACGACTTCCACGTCGTACCTTGGTAAATAAAATGTGGAGATATAGATCAATGTCGTACCAAGTGCACATGTTTTGGAACGCTTTAGCTGCGTCAATATCAGAGTGCTTATAGCAAAACTAGAACCAGGCAACACGTTGTATCGTAAAAGTAAAGTGTGTGTTTATGTGTGTGTATTTTACGTTTATTTATCGTCGTTATCGGTTGCCCATATGAGCGACGCCTCCTGAAGAGATTAGTCATTTTAGATGTTTGGGAGATAGTGCAATGATACAGGTCAGCCTGTGTGTGTGTGTTTATTATCGTGGCTCCCCTATTTAAATGGCCATCCATGTTAGCCTTATGAGACATCTCTTACGAACAGAAGTACTACCTTAACAGCGGGATCTATGGTCCAGTGGTTAACACACTGGACTGATAATCCAGGGATCACAGGTTCTATCCCCGTCTGACCATAATAAAATTAACAGTCTTTCAGATGGGACTTTTAATCGAGGTCTCATGTCGTTGCTTTACACTGTGTACGTAAAAGAACCAGAGGAGGCTCTGAAATGGGTATCTGTCTGTATCATTGCACTATCCTCCACAATCTAAAACAACTAATCTCTTCAGGGGGCGTCGTCCATATGGACAAACGATGAATAAATGTAGAACATACACTCTATTGAAAGGGCCAGCCATTTCTGACTTATGGAGCATCTCTTACGAACAGCAGTATTACCCGAATCCTATCATATTAAGTAAAGTAACGTGTTTGACAGCAGGCGCCAGGCTGGTATGCAATCAGTAACCATTATTTAACTTGCTGGCGGCTCAACAACAGGTCATATCAGAATAAACACATGACTATGTTCGAACCCCATGTGCCACGGACACTGTTATTTCAGTAGTTATTGTTCATTTGTAAGTCGATGGCGTTTACACATATGATTTGATATTACAATAAATGGGTATAGCCTCGAAATAATAACGACCTAACGACAATAATACGTTTCAAACATGAACATGATTCTAGGCAACTATCCGGTTGATTCCGATAATGTGCTTACAGAAAGGTCGGTTTCAGAATGCTCTACTATATACGTCAGTGAAAGACTGTTTAAATAGCTACCTGCTTAGAATTTAACTTATCAGTTCATTAGTATAGTTTTAGTTTAGTTTAAACATATTTGCTGTCAAATAACATACATATACACAGACTTCACACTAATTGTTCAACAAATGAAATGTAACGACTATTATACTAGTGTTATAATTTAGAAGCAAATGGGTTGGGTCACAAGTCTTACCAACATTAATGACGACCATCCCCTTATATCAAGAAGATGTAACAGAATGAGCAGACGTTTTCTATGATTCTTTAGAAGTATATATAGCGTACATAGTTATTGGAATATAAGAATCAAAGCACCAGGTAAAGACTCCATACCAGCTGAAGTTAGCATGTGTGCGAAGTCCACTCTGCTATAGCGACTCCGCAAGCTACTCGGCAAATGTTGGGATGAGGGTGAAGTTCCCCAAGACACGAGGGACGCAAGCATAGTTACCCTCTGCAAGAACAAAGGTGACCGCAGTGAATGCAACAAGACACGAGGGACGCAAACATAGTTACCTTCTACAAGAACAAAGGCGAACGCAGTGATTGCAACAAGACACGAGGGACGCAAACATAGTTACCCTCTACAAGAACAAAGGCGAACGCAGTGATTGCAACAAGACACGAGGGACGCAAACATAGTTACCCTCTACAAGAACAAAGGCGAACGCAGTGACTGCAACAGACACGAGGGACGCAAACATAGTTACCCTCTACAAGAACAAACGCGACCGCAGTGACTCCAACAACTACCGCGGCATATCACTGCTCAGCATAGTCGGGAAGCTGTTTGCCCGCATAGCCCACACATAAGCTAGTTGATCAGGTCTACCCAGAGTCCCACCCAGTGTGGCTTTCGCTCCAAGAGGTCAACAGTCGACATGGTATTCTCACTGAGACAGCTACATGAAAAGAGTCGTGAGCAACATCAGCCCCTCTACATCGCCTTCATAGACCTCACCAAAGCGTTCGACCTGGTGATCCGCGATTGGCTATTCAGATCCTATCTCTGATCGGCTGCCCGCCAACGTTTCTTAGCATCGTATAGTCTTTTCATGACGGCATGAAGAGTACCGCGCAGTACGACGGTGAAAGCTCTATAGAATTCGAGGTCAAGAGCGGCGTCAAGCAAGGCTGCAACACACAGCTGACAACCAACACAAAGATAGCGGTGTACATGGCTTGCGTCGTCAGCACACTCCTCTATGGAAGCGAGTCATGGATAACATACGCCACTCAAGAGCGAAAACTCCGCCGTCTGCGACGCATCCTAGGCATATCCTGGCATGACAAAGTCACCAACAACGAGGTCCTCAGCAGAGCCGGAATCCCATATATGTACGCATTACTCCGCCAACGCCGTCTACGCTGGCTCGGACACGTACGGCGGATGGACGACTGTCACATTCCAAAAGATATGTTGTATGGTGAACTGGCCTCAGGGCACAGAGACAAAGGTCGACCGCAACTTCGCTTCAAGGATGTCTGAAAACGAGATATAAAAGTTCTCGGGATGGAAACCACCAACTGGGAATCCCTCGCAGCAAACAGAATAGCGTTGAGACAACAGCTGTCAACGGGCTTAAAGAAGGGAGAACTCGCTCTGCAAGCAGCCTCTGACGACAAACGCAGGGAGAGGAAAGCCAAACAGTGTGAGCCGCCACCAACTGCATCGCCTTCCAGTGACTCTGTCTTCACGTGCGAATGCTGCAACCGCCACTGCAGGTCACGCATCGGACTGTACAGCCACAGCAAACGGTGCTCATCTGTAGACTCAACTGACGCTAATTCCATAGTCTGACAAGACTGACGGATGCCGAAGATGTAAAAAATGTAAAGAAATATAGGAGACAAAAAAATTATATTAGTTGTTCCCATTTCCACGCCCTCATACTGACTCGAATATAACATAGTACGTCCTATTGCTCCTGTAAAAGACAGCTATTAGATCATTTAACTACATATTCGTTAGTTAACTGCAACACGTTTAGTTTGTTTAATATGATTTTGTACATGTGTAAAGTTAGTTTCGTTATCGTTATCTGGTAGGTTTCTGAATCCGCAGTAGTAGTAGTAGTTTATCAGTATTTAGAGGATGATGCGGACGTGTATCAATAAACAGTTACCGGGGTTGTACCGACAATATATAGCACCTGCACAAATAATGTTCTTAATATTCAATATTGTGTCCACATTCACACTTTGCGTTATCACGTAAATGATAATCGAATAAATCGGAGTTTAAAATACTGCCTTTATTACATATTCTTGCTTATTAAGGACCTGATGGAATCTTTCACCAGACATGTTGAACGTTATCAGTTCATTATTACTTTAAGAATAACTTCACCACATGCCCTGCCTTCATGAATACGTCACTGATTCCGGAAACGGTGTATCTGGCTGAAGGAATGACAGACACGAGTATTAATATATCTCAGCTGGTGTTGTTCGAGTTCTACTGCAGCTATCAACCGAATACACAGCAGACAGGTTTGTTATTGCGGTATCGATTGCTATTGTTCTTAAAAGAAAAATATAATAAAAACCGTATAACAAATAGTTTAGGAACGTGATCGTAAGATACTAGCGGAAAAATATAACTGTGTATGTCTAAAATGTGTTATCATTAATAATTATGACATAAAACAACAAGTTTTTCAGGGACAATTTATTTGTTATTTATTTACAATTGCATTTCATTTCCCACCTTATGGAATCAGTAAGTTCAGTGCGGGGGTCACTGAAACACAGCAGGGTCAATATCGACTTCACATAGTTGATTTCATTGGAGAGGAATTAATATGAGAATTATTAAAACTTGCTTTCCAATCCAAACTATTCATAATTAAAGTCATGTGTGCAGTAATTGGAATAAATACTGTTTAAATTAAAAGCTAGTGAGCAGCTGCTGCGAATGCACAGGTAGGGTTTGATCAGACTACCAGGGATATCCCAGTAATGTATAGACAAACCTGTACCGGGTACAGTCGAGTACCGAATATTGGACGGATTGTTAACCGGGTATCCAGAACCCCCCCCGAAATGATTCACTAAGCTAATATGTACATAATAAACCCTTAAACCACGCGTAGTTTGCAGGTGGATCTGTAGTACAGTGGTTAACCCGTTGGACTGGTAATCCAGGGATCACTCCCCATTCTGACCCTAGTAAAAATTAACAATCTATCAGATTGGACTTTAAACCGAGGTCTCGTATCTGTGCTTTGTCGGTGCTTTACACCGTGTACGTAAAAGAAACAAAAGGAGCATCTGTCTGTATTATTGCAATAATGACTAATCTCTTCAGGATGCGTTGCTCATATGGGCAACTGGTAGCGACGATAAATAAACGTAAAACACACGCGCGAAGGTTGCACTATCCAAATTAGTAGCTGTTCACGGTGTGGGGTACAGAGCCACCAATGCGCCACCAAGGTGTCATGTCTTGTACTGAAGAAGCAGTATGTGTTGAGATGATAGTTCAGCACCCACCGCTGTAGAGTGGTTACGGTCGCTGACTTGTTATACCACTGTAACCTATCATCAATGATTGTCACCGGTTCGAGCCACGCTCAGACCGTGTCTCTTTATATGAAAAAGTTGGCACTTTCTGGTGTACCAAGTACTGGCTAATCGCTGGAGACTGTCCATAAAAGGTGTTGTTAGGAAAGCTGCCCGTCGCTGAAATGGGCAACCGGTAGCAACGTTAAATAAACTAAAATAAACAAATACATGATATTTCAACCTTGTCATAACCTAAACGCCGTTCTATTATGCACGAACAATGACGTATGCAATAAATATGTCTCCATAGCTATTATAAACATATCAGTCCGCCTCCGTGGTCGAGTGGTTAAGGTCGCTGACTTGTATACCACTGTAAACTATCATCTCTGATGGTCACGCATTCGAGCCCCGCTCATGTCGTGTCTCAATTATATGAAAAAGTTGGCAGTTTCTTACGGAGGTTGGTGCACCAAGTACTGGTTCACCGCTGGAGTCTGCCCAGGAAAGGTGTTGCTAGGTAAACTGCCCGTCGCTCAAATGGGAAACCGGCAGCGACGTTAAATAAACTTAAATAAATAAAACTATAAACAATTGTTCTATTTCAGCAAATACTGAAGATCTGCTGGAGCGAGCAATGAAGTTTGGTATTGCATACATTTGTATTTTTTTACAAAATTAATAATATCCAATTATATTGTGCTTACTCAGAATATACTGCATGCTCATGGTATGGACGTTTTGAGACCGTGGTTAGTGTGCTAAATTGCCATAATGATTGTTCAATACAGTTGTAAATAATTTACCGATTTTGAGTAAACCCTTGAAGATTTAGCCCCAAATGAAAATGTGTACATTGTACAACATTATACATGTATATTGCATGGCGTAACTGTGTACTTTTGTTATAATTATTGTGTATGTGCATTAATGCTATAGTGTTAAGAAATTTAAGAGGGCCCTAAGGAAAGTTAGTTAAGAACTAATTAGGTCACCCGCTATGTATTGGATATAAGCCGAAAACGATCCAATATGTAAACTATTGGACTGTGTGAGGCGCGTAATGAAGCGTAGTCCGAGCTGATCGTGGTTATTCATTAATTAACAACTTCACTTTTCATGGCATCCAGGTTTTATTCACAGTATTCACATTGTGTTATTTTAGTTTAGAAATCAAATCGGTCGTTACTCTTAACAATAGTAGCATTGTAAGCAGTACGAAATAGCAAGTACAACCACAAACACAAGCTACTCTACCTAGATCGTATATGGGTTTTATAACCCGAATAGACAATATGGCCGCTTGTTGTGACACTAAGGCAGGGCTAATTGCCACTAATGAAACAGAGGTTTACATAATTGGTAACCAATTAAAACTAATTTTGTATTGGCTTAGGCAGCCTAAAATTGATATTTCACAACATTTAATGTTAGTTGTGCTATATGCTGCTAATGACTTAGGCACATGTTGCCAATGTATGGGTTTCTACAGCAATCCAATATTAAAAATAATGAACTGCTAGTATGCAGGTATGACGTCACGACACAGTTTTAAAAATAAAGAAATATATATAGCTATCATTACTATAAATGAATTATCTCCCATTATGGATATTCTATTTATCTGTTTATATATGTTGGTTAACTATGTTTTATATATGTTGGTTAACTATGTTTTATATATGTTGGTTAACTATGTTTTATATATGTTGGTTAACTATGTTTTATATATGTTGGTTAACTATGTTTATATATGTTGGTTAGCTATGTTTTATATATGTTGGTTAACTATGTTTTATATATGTTGGTTAACTATGTTTTATATATGTTGGTTAACTATGTTTTATATATGTTGGTTAACTATGTTTTATATATGTTGGTTAACTATGTTTTATATATGTTGATTAACTATGTTTATATATGTTGGTTAACTATGTTTTATATATGTTGGTTAACTATGTTTTATATATGTTGATTAACTATGTTTATATATGTTGGTTAACTATGTTTATATATGTTGGTTAACTATGTTTATATATGTTGGTTAACTATGTTTATATATGTTGGTTAACTATGTTTTATATATGTTGATTAACTATGTTTTATATATGTTGGTTAACTATGTTATATATGTTGGTTAACTATGTTTATATATGTTGGTTAACTATGTTTATATATGTTGGTTAACTATGTTTTATATATGTTGGTTAACTATGTTTTATATATGTTGGTTAACTATGTTTTATATATATGTTGGTTAACTATGTTTATATATGTTGGTTAACTATGTTTTATATATATGTTGGTTAACTATGTTTATATATGTTTGTTAACTATGTTTTATATATGTTGGTTAACTATGTATATATATGTTGGTTAACTATGTTATATATATATGTTGGTTAACTATGTTTATATATGTTTGTTAACTATGTTTTATATATGTTGGTTAACTATGTTATATATATGTTGGTTAACTATGTTTTATATATGTGTGTTAACTATGTTTTATATATGTTGGTTAACTATGTTTTATATATGTTGGTTAACTATGTTTATATATGTTGGTTAACTATGTTCTATATATGATGGTTAACTATGTTTTATATATGTTGGTTAACTACGTTTTATATATGTTGGTTAACTATGTTTTATATATGATGGTTAACTGTGTTTTATATATGTTGGTTAACTATGTTTTATACATGTTGGTTAACTATGTGCTATATATTTTGATTAACTATGTTTTATATATGTTGGTTAACTATGTATATATATGTTGGTTAACTATGTTTTATATATATGTTGGTTAACTATGTTTATATATGTTTGTTAACTATGTTTTATATATGTTGGTTAACTATGTGCTATATATGTTGATTAACTATGTTTTATATATGTTGGTTAACTATGTTTATATATGTTGGTTAACTATGTTTTATATATGTTGGTTAACTATGTTTTATATATGTTGGTTAACTATGTTTTATATATGTTGGTTAACTATGTCTTATATATGTGGTTAACTATGTTTTATATATGTTGGTTAACTATGTTTATATATGTTGGTTAACTATGTTTATATATGTTGGTTAACTATGTTTTATATATGTTGGTTAACTATGTTTTATATATGTTGATTAACTATGTTTTATATATGTTGGTTAACTATGTTTATATATGTTGGTTAACTATGTTTATATATGTTGGTTAACTATGTTTATATATCTTGGTTAACTATGTTTTATATATGTTGATTAACTATGTTTTATATATGTTGGTTAACTATGTTTATATATGTTGGTTAACTATGTTTATATATGTTGGTTAACTATGTTTATATATGTTGGTTAACTATGTTTATATATGTTGGTTAACTATGTTTTATATATGTTGGTTAACTATGTTTTATATATGTTGATTAACTATGTTTGATATATATGTTGGTTAACTATGTTTATATATGTTGGTTAACTATGTTTTATATATATGTTGGTCAACTATGTTTATATATGTTTGTTAACTATGTTTTATATATGTTGGTTAACTATGTATATATATGTTGGTTAACTATGTTATATATATATGTTGGTTAACTATGTTTATATATGTTTGTTAACTATGTTTTATATATGTTGGTTAACTATGTTATATATATGTTGGTTAACTATGTTTTATATATGTGTGTTAACTATGTTTTATATATGTTGGTTAACTATGTTTTATATATGTTGGTTAACTATGTTTATATATATGTTGGTTAACTATGTTTATATATGTTGTTAACTATGTTTTATATATGTTGGTTAACTATGTTTTATATATGTTGGTTAACTATGTTTTATATATGTTGGTTAACTATGTTTTATATATGTTGGTTAACTATGTTTTATATATGTTGGTTAACTATGTTTATATATGTTGGTTAACTATGTTCTATATATGTTGGTTAACTATGTTTTATATATGTTGGTTAACTATGTTTTATATATGTTGATTAACTATGTTTTATATATGTTGGTTAACTATGTATATATATGTTGGTTAACTATGTTTTATATATGTTGGTTAACTATGTTTATATATGTTGGTTAACTATGTTTTATATATGTTGGTTAACTATATCTATATATGTTGATTAACTATGTTTTATATATGTTGTTAACTATGTTTATATATGTTGGTTAACTATGTTTATATATGTTGGTTAACTATGTTTATATATTTGTAACTATGTTTATATATGTGGTTAACTATGTCTTATATTGTGGTTAACTATGTTTTATATATGTTGGTTAACTATGTTTATATATGTTGGTTAACTATGTTTATATATGTTGGTTAACTATGTTTTATATATGTTGGTTAACTATGTTTTATATATGTTGATTAACTATGTGATATATATGTTGGTTAACTATGTTTATATATGTTGGTTAACTATGTTATATAGTTGGTACTATGTTATATATCTGTTAACTATGTTTTATAAAACAAAAAACATATGTTTATATATGTTGGTTAACTATGTTTATATATGTTGGTTAACTATGTTTATATATATGTGGTAACTATAAAAACATGGTTAACTAGTTTATATATGTTTGTTAACTGTTTTATATATGTTGGTTAACTATGTTATATATATGTTGGTTAACTATGTTTTATATATGTGTGTTAACTATGTTTTATATATGTTGGTTAACTATGTTTTATATATGTTGGTTAACTATGTTTTATATATATGTTGGTTAACTATGTTTATATATGTTTGTTAACTATGTTTTATATATGTTGGTTAACTATGTTTTATATATGTTGGTTAACTATGTTTTATATATGTTGGTTAACTATGTTTTATATATGTTGGTTAACTATGTTTTATATATATGTTGGTTAACTATGTTTATATATGTTGGTTAACTATGTTCTATATATGATGGTTAACTATGTTTTATATATGTTGGTTAACTATGTTTTATATATGATGGTTAACTGTGTTTTATATATGTTGGTTAACTATGTTTTATACATGTTGGTTTACTATGTGCTATATATGTTGATTAACTATGTTTTATATATGGTGGTTAACTATGTATATATATGTTGGTTAACTATGTTTTATATATATGTTGGTTAACTATGTTTATATATGTTTGTTAACTATGTTTTATATATGTTGGTTAACTATGTGCTATATATGTTGATTAACTATGTTTTATATATGTTGGTTAACTCTGTGTTATTATCTACTAGCCCGGGTTTCAGTCTGTCGATTTTCACTGATTTACTTCTATCAAAATGCAGTTGATATTATCAGAAACTCAATACGGCCCAATTAATTGGCTCGGTGTTAAAATATAATTATATGACTGACCAGGCAATCTATAGCAATGCATGCTCCTAGGCTAGCTATCTACATACCTACACGTTTATAGCGATTGTATATTATTCCAGCATATGTAATGTCAGCAAAACAGATTATGGAAGGAAATACCACTAATGGAATTAATCAAAATAGATTGATACAGACCGAAGGTAAGACTACCCCAGTTTTGCAATAAAGACATCCAACATTTGTCCGATTAGCGCAGTGGTTAGAATGCTCGCTTCTCACCAATGCATCCTGGGTTCGATCCTCGGACTGGGAAGTGTGTGAGATGATATGGTAGTCGCCAGATCGGACAGGTGGGGTTTCTCCGGGTACTCCGGTTTCCTCCCACACGAATGATTAATATAAGATGTTAGAACTTACTTCGTCTCCGTGACCTAGAGAGGTTCGAATCTCGTCAGGGATTCAATCAGATATGGCCGGTTTGTGAGCCGCCAGCTAGTTATATATATAAATAATGGTTACCGATTGCTTGTCGCCTGACCTTCAAGGATAGGATATGGGAAGTACTTGTGTTCATAAGAGGTGTCTCATGTGTCAGAAATGGCTGACGACACTATAGTAAACAAACACTATAGTAAACAGCGTCTTCTACTGTCACCATTGGTATTCAGTAACAATCAAACAATTACATGTGTTCCTCCCTAATGTATTCAGTTTCCCAGCTGTAGTCATTACGATTGTGTTCTTAGGCAAGCCATCTCGAGAGTGTTTAATATAAATTGTAAGAACCCGTTTCGCAATCGAGCTAGAGGCAAGTTGCCAAATACATAATCGTAACGGCTACAGCTGGACGTGAACTCTGGGTCTTTCACACATGAAGCGAGGACGCTACCACTGCACTATCACGACTTCCACTTTTCATGTGTATAGTACTGGTTCCATTTTGTAACCCATCAACAGCTGTTTATACCAAAGCCACTTAACGTGGCTTGTTTTCTTACTTCAGGTATTCCAGCTTCCACAGCAGCGTTTGCAGCATCTTACCATGTCCCCTGGAAGCTAGTGGACCTCGGCAGATCTATTTCTGTCACTGCAGTTTGGATCCACCTTCCTGATGACGGTAATATATATCACCCAAATGAACAATGAAAGACAATTCCAGTAGTTGTGTAAACATTACGTTTACCGGTAATTGCTGTGCTTGTTGGGGTATTTATACAAAATCAATCAATCAATCAATTTATTTCACATAAAATATTATTACAATGTTTAAAGTGTTATATACAAATTTTCAGAGAAGACATGTTATTAAAATAGCAGATTTCTGACAGACCAGTGTAATATAATGGGGTTATATGTTGATTATGTTAATTAATTACCTCCATAATTAGTTGTATAGCATGGTACATATTCATGAGTATTGGTCCATTTATAAAAATGCTGTATACGATCGTTATACAAGGCAATTATACATGGAACTGTACTAACTGTTTATGTTGTTTATATTATTAAATAATATAATGCAGAATTTGTAATAAAACAAATGTGAGCGTTCTCGTGTTGATATAAAACACTACACATGTCCATTATATCACTCCCCAAGATTTGCGATTTTAGTATTTCTTGTATACACACAGGTAAGCCAGTATTCTTTATGATGTTCTCTGGTGTCGACTCTTACTAGCGAATCTTAGTTCATACCCATCTCGGTACTAAATAGCACAGACGTTGATGGCATGGACAAGTGACACACCGACACTATCAGAGCACTTACATATGTGAGGGTGTGTCATTTTGCATGCTTGGATATTGGCCTAAGCAAAGTGTATGTATAGTGTCAGGCCAATGGTTTATCAAAATGTTCTTAAAATAAACAAAAAAATAAAAACGTTGGTTTTTAACCCGAAACCATATTGTCCAGACCTCAATGTGTGTTTTACGTTTATTTATCGTCGCTACCGGTTGCCCATAAGAGCGACGCCTCCTGAAGAGATTAGTCATTTTAGATATTTGGAGGATAGTGGAATGATACAGATAGAGACCCATTCCAGAGTCTCCTCTTGTTCTTTTACGTTCACGGTGTACAGCACCGACACGAGACCTCGGTTTAAAGTCCCATATGAAAGACTGTTAATTTTATTAGGGTCAGACGGGGGATCGAACCTGCAACCCCTGGATTACCAGTCCAGCGTGTTACCACTGGACTACAGATCCGTCTGTCCAGACCCCAAGCGTCTGTGCTAGATGGCACTTGCAGTTGTGAAACCTCGGATATAGATATCACTCACAACTATTGTTTTGTAGACCTACTCGACAACCCAGATAATGATGACATTCCTATATGTCAAATCAGCAGGGAGAAATGGTGCTTCCTCCATGCGTGCTCCCATGTGTGCAGATTCCAGTCTAACTACCAGAATGAACCAAAGACACTTCAGTTATTGTTTCTCAGGTACGTTTGTTTTGTCTATATCCTATGCAAATGACAACTATACTAGAGGACATAGAAAACGCACACCTACATTATATGTTACATGAAAACGAAATACGAAGGATTCCATCAAAGATATATCACATCTTTATTACAAAACACAAACTGAACAACTAAAAATATTCCAAAATGTTTAAAACTATGTATTTATATAGTTATTGTTTTTCATGTAAAAACACACTTATCCGAAGTATGCGTTTTCGATGTCGTCTATATGAGGTACCAATTTATCGTACATCATTTAGAAACTGAATTGAAATTAGTTTCTGTTAATATATATACATGTAGTTTGAATATTAGTATTTTTTGGTCTGTGTCATATATTTTTTTCTAACAGTTTTCATGTTTATAAGTTTCCTTACATATTATTCATATTCAAAGTTTCAAAGTTTATTACCGGTACTGAATATCAGCATTAAACATACTATAGTCTCTTAGTTTTAATTCTTAAGCTCATATTCAAGTCATAAACTAACTGTACGTTTTCCATTTCTTTGTGTCATTTTCCCCCCGCATATGATATAATAATTAACAAATATTCACCACGAAACTTAATTTTATGTATTATTTTTCTACATCAGATCGAACATTGTTTATTTAGTTCGAAGTGACGGGGAGGGCTGTAAATAATGTTGTTATAACTTGTAGCCCAACCCATTTGCTTTTTATCCCTTGACAAAACAAATGTAACGTATACTGCAATCATATAATTACATATAAATCTCTGATTTGTTTTTAGTATTGTATGTATATATGTAATGTATTGTATGGAAAAAAAATGCAATAAAATATTATTAAATTAAATTAACTATTGTAGTTTGAATATTGCAAAGAAATAAATATATACAACTCTACATGCAATTAATACAGAAAAAAACAAGATTAAATTACGGAACAGTTAGTACGGTAAGAATATGCCCACGTGCTGCATTATTATGTAATATATTTAATATATTCATAAATCCTGAAATCAAAAAGAAACTGTACGCTTGCCTTAGAGGTAAACTCTTTATGTCCTTTTAGAAAATAATATAGGCAAATTTGGTATTCCATAAAGAACGAACATGAGTAATTAACGTTATTGTTTTGGAATTGTTTTAACGAAATGTTTTAAAAGGACATAACGAATTTTACGTCTGTGGCAAGTGCACCGTTTCTTTTGGTTTCAGTATATTTGGCTAGGTTTCAGCAATCCTTCCTGATTGATTGTTGACATTGTAGATTTTACCTCTAAGGCAAGTGCACAGTTTCGTTTTGGTTTCAGTATATTAGGATAGGCTAGGTTGTAAAATGAATCCCTAAATAAGTGAAATTACTAACAATTTCAACAATATCTCCATCTTATAAAAAGATTAAGTTCGTCTCTTTGCTCCATCTTCATTGAAAATCATTACGTTTGTTTTGTTAACATTAACTGTTAGTTTTCATTTCTTGCAATAAGCATCTAATACGTTTGTTTTGTTAGCATTAACTGTTAGTTTCCATTTCTTACAATAAGCATCTAATACGTTTGTTTTGTTAGCATTAACTGTTAGTTTCCATTTCTTGCAATAAGCATCTAATACGTTTGTTTTGTTAACATTAACTGCTAGCTTCCATTTCTTGCAATACGCATCTAATACATTTAGACCGTTGTGTAAGCTTGCTTCATTGGCTGAGACTAAAACAACGTCGTCATCATATAGTAAAAGAAACAGTTTTACCATAACTAAGTCTACGCCACCAAATCCTTTTAGAATAAAATCTTCTTTTATATCATTAAGATACATCGACAAAAGGAAAGGCGATACACATTCACCCTGTCTAACCCCTACCATACATTTAAACATGATCACTGATATAGCCCAGCAATTCTGTTCATTACAACTTCTTGACATTTTATAGAACGTGTAGCAAATGATAGTCTCAATCTTGTTATTAACTCTCAACAGGGCAACATATGGACGATACATATCACTGACAGGACGATACAGGGATATAATCGTGCAGAAATCTACTGCAATCAGTGTTTTTACAGAAATGTTGACGTATGGTATGTTTAGTTTTATTGTCTAAAGTAAATGCTTACCGGTTGCCAGATTTGCGCAGTCGATTGCACATTCGCACCCTCAATTAGAAATCGTTAGAACAGAACAGAAACAGAACAGAAATTGTATTAAGACGTGTACATGGTACATCGTCAAATACATATATACACATATATATGATGTAAATATATACAACAATTTTATCGTGGTCATGTGGCATATAGAATCTGATAATAATATGAAAATGCATCTAATTATGAGGATGAACAATAATTACACGTTAGAACATGGGATGAAATCATGCTTAATTTGTCAAGTTTTACACAATAAGACGTGAACTAGTTGTTCTAGGTTACCATCACCTAACATCCGCAATAAACGTTAGTTATCTAATCACACAGTCAGAAATCCAATACCATGCCAACTCTTTTCCCCCCAGAACTATCAATCCACGGTGCAGTCTATCGACACATATACAGTTGAGTTCCAGTCTGTACTATTTTATACAAATTTATTTTAGCTCGATTGCGAAACAAGTTCTTACAACTTATATTAAACACTATCGAGACCTCATTCCTGATGGAGTCCATCGCCACGAGAGAGAGAGAGAGAGAGAGAGAAAGATAGAGAGAGAAAAAGCAACGTGCAATTTAAATGCCTTGCCTAAGGGCACACTCGTAACGGCTCCAGCGGGGCTCGAACTCAGAACATTTCGCACCTGAAGCGAACGCGCATCCACTGCGCTATCGCAACTTCCAGTCTGTACTCGAACTCCTTCTAATCTTTAAACCGTCTGCTTTTATCTGTAGATCCTTTTAGCGTCGTAACATTTTAGATTTACCCACTGCTGAACGCACTGAACATAGGCGTTGACAGATTACTCGCAAGCTCGAATCACTTCCACTTAGATCGTCACTATATATTCACATACATGTAGTTTCATCAAAATTCATCAACAACTGTTTGAGTTATGTTGTCCATAGACAGTGTCAAATACTCGTGCGAGGGGGTGTATCTCACCGGGTGCACATCACTAGTTTAATACCATCGATACCTGACTTTTTAAATGCAGGTACTGATTAAGTTGTCACCATTGTACCAGTTAGAGTTTACGATATTTCACGTCATTTCCCGTGGAAACATCTAATACACTGACACAATACAAATTGTGCACTTTTATAGTGAGCGTTACTGTTTCGTTACACATTTTAGACTTATGGATTTTACTATCAGAATGAAGAAAATAATCGTTGCACATTGCACTAATTTACCCAATATTTTGCACATGTTGATACCAAATTTGCCTATATTTTTTTCTAAAAGGACCTCAATTTTACTTCTATGGCAAGTGCACAATTTCTTTTTGGTGTCATTATATTTTGGGATTTTGTGGTGTTTATTTAATACACTAAATATAACGTGCACGTGTATATGTTACTACAGATGGTACTGACGAGTGCTGTTCAGACCTTGGAATGACAGACGGCGGCATTCTCGATTTCCAAATTACTGTATCTTCATGGCGGCTTACACATCCACCTGCGTCTGCACGGCCATACCACAGTGGCTGGTGTGCACAAGACACAGACAGTCGACCATATATACAGGTAATTATTGTGGATATTACAGCCCAAGTAATGAGTGATACATGCGGGTGTGTATGTTTTACGTTTATTTATCGTCGCTACCGGTTGCGACGCCTCCTGAAGAGATTAGTCATTTTAGATTTTTGGAGGATAGTGCAATGATACAGACAGAGACCCAATCCAGAGTCTCCTCTGGTTCTTTTACGTGCACGGTGTAAAGCACCGACACGAGACCTCGGCATAACGTCCCATCTGAAAGACTGTTAATTTTATTAGGGTCAGACGGAGGTATCGAACCTGCGATCCCTGGATTACCAGTCCAGCGTGATACCACTGGACTACAGATCCGTCTGTGTGATACATGCGACGCTATGTTAAATATAAATAGTTAATGTATCAATGTTACATCATGATACAATAAGAGCATGTTAATGGAGAGGAAAATTATAATTCACCAACATCTATCGAACGTATTTTTTAAAGCTTTATTTATTTTAGAAAGATTGCGAAGCAAGTTTTAACAATTTATATTAATCACTCTCGTTGTCGCGGTTGTAAGCGTAAATGTGGTCATTTGTGTGGGAGGAAACCGGAGTACCCGGAGAAAACTCACCTGTCTAATCTGGCAACCACTGTACCATCTCACATACTTCCCAGTCCGAGGATCGAACCCGGGTTGCATTGGTGAGAAGCGAGCGCGCTAACAACTGCGCTAATCGGACAGCCATCGTAGATATTACTATATGGAACTGGCAGGATGCAATGACAATGTCAAATAAACAATTAATTGAGTATCTTCAAATCCACACCATGTCTGTTTCTTAGATTGACCTGTGGAAGTCGTGATAGCGCAGTGGATGCGCGTTCGCTTCAGGTGCGAAAGGTCCGGAGTTCGAGCCCCACTGGAGCCGTTACGATTGTGCCCTTAGGCAAGACATTTAATTCCACGTTGCCTCTTCTCTCTCCCTCGTGGCGATGGATTCCATCAGGAATGAGGTCTCGAGAGTGATCTATATAAGTTGAATAACTTGTTTCGCAATCGAGCTAAAAATTTAAAAAACAACAACATTTTTTGTTTGTATAAACTAGATTGACCTGCTTGTTGCAACATCTATAGAAGGTATTACTGTATGGAACTGGCAGGAGACACTGAGGACGGAGGGTGCGGTTGTGTGGGACAGTATCGTCCATCTTGGTGTAGATACATTTAAAGTGTCTTATGGAAACGTGCCAGATATCCAGCAGGATTACCAACACACGGTAAGTAATTATAGTTATGGGACGAAGTGAATACGTATCCACATGCATACATAATTTGAGGTTATTGCGCGGCTAGTTTCATATCAGCGTAGGTATCGATACATATATTGTCTATGTCATTGTATATATTTTGAGGGCCTTATTTGTATTACCCATGTGTTATGTAAGCTCCCTCGTAAAATAAAGTCTTTATTATTATTATTATCCAAGTTAACTTGATATCAGCCTGAGAGCTAGGCTGATATGAAACTAGCCACGTCATAACAACTTTATTGTTTTGATATTTATTAATCGAAATCATGCTATTCGTTATCTATTTATCAGGAACTAATCACAATTACTGAATTAGAAACAAGAAAACGATTGAAATATTACCACGAAACTACAAACATATGTTATCGGTCAAATTCGTAACCGCTAAAAGTCATAAAAACTACGCAATGCTTAATATAAAAGAAATCCGTTTAGCGGCATTTTTTATGACGTTTAGCGGTCTTTTGACGTATAGCGGAATGTGTTAAGTAGCTTAGCGGTCTTTTGACGTATAGCGGAATTTGTTAAGTAGCTTAGCGGTCTTTTGACGTATAGCGGAATTTGTTAAGTAGCTTAGCGGTCTTTTGGCGTATAGCGGAATTTGTTAAATAGCTTAGCGGTCTTTTGACGTATGGCGGAATTTGTTAAGTAGCTTAGCGGTCTTTTGACGTATAGCGGAATTTGTTAAGTAGCTTAGCGGTCTTTTGGCGTATAGCGGAATTTGTTAAATAGCTTAGCGGTCTTTTGACGTATGGCGGAATTTGTTAAGTAGCTTAGCGGTCTTTTGACGTATAGCGGAATTTGTTAAGTAGCTTAGCGGTCTTTTGGCGTATAGCGGAATTTGTTAAATAGCTTAGCGGTCTTTTGACGTATGGCGGAATTTGTTAAGTAGCTTAGCGGTCTTTTGACGTATAGCGGAATTTGTTAAGTAGCTTAGCGGTCTTTTGGCGTATAGCGGAATTTGTTAAGTAGCTTAGCGGTCTTTTGACGTATAGCGGAATTTGTTAAGTAGCTTAGCGGTCTATTGACGTATAGCGGAATTTGTTAAGTAGCTTAGCGGTCTATTGACGTTTAGCTGAGTTTATGACGTTTAGCTGAGTGTATGACGTGTAGCTGAGTTTATGACGTTTAGCTGAGTTTATGACGTTTCACGGTGCTACAAGCTGTTTTCAACATTTCTCACTACATGATTCAACTATATATTGCAGGAATTCCATTTTGACAAGACACGTCCATTTCATGAACCGCAGACATTTTGGTTCCTTAAGTCCTTCACGTCTCGTATTGTCACAATTGAAATTTTACAACCCATTACTGAGTACCTGAACTGTATGAGATTTGAACTACTTGGATGCAGGGTTTCAGGTGTGTGCGTTTTAATATTATTTACAACGCCATTGTTTTTCCTTCGATGAACGTATATGTCATGTTTGTATCTATTATCGTATGAATGTGATATGTAGGCGACATGCGCAAGTTACGGGTATGCGCATTCACCGTGTTCGGCAGCGTTCCTGTGATATTAATACGCGTCTTACAGTTTACGCTGTTCCAATGTTGAGATAATTACCAGATTCGACACACGGTAAGTCGCATATCTTGCATACATAGATTTTAAATGCAAAGTGTGATACTGTTTTCTTTGTGTCATTGAAAAGAATACGTAATGTACTATAAGTAATGAATCGCGGGTTAATTGTTTACATCATGGTATGACGGTATCCACTAATGCGGCCTTCATACACTTACACTATCCACGTGTATACGGTTCCTTATTAATTTGCATGAAAGCGAAATGTGTCCGAGACCGCCTTTGTGGTCGGGTTGTTAACGTCTACGACTTGTATACCACTGTAACCTATCATCACTGATGATCACGGATTCGAGCCCCGCTCAAATCGTGTCTCTTTATATGAAAAACTTGGCAATTTCTTACGGAGGTTGGTGCACTGGTTAACCGCTGGAGCCTGCCCAGGAAATATGTTGTTAGATAAATTGTCGATGAAATGGGAAACCGGTAGCGACGTTAAATAAACCTAAATTAAAAAATGTATCTGGCAATATAGCTTGTAGATGCATGTCGTTCTGTATGGGTTACCATATATAGGTTAACGTATATACACGGTGAACTGTAACTCATGTAGCAGAGATCCAGAGTACATTTCTCTATCAATAGGAACATATTCGTTTATACTGTCTGCACGCAGAGGAGCCGATCTGTTCCGCTCCAAACTATATAGGAAATTGGTACCTATATCGCATAAAATATCATTTAGTACATTCATATATTTCTATACTAAAATAAGCTAAGATCAATTTTATTTTGAGTCGGCAAGACATATCACAAATAACATAAGCTCTGATGAGCTTTTATAACCGACTGACACCATAACAAACTGTGCACTTTGATATTGAGTGTTACTTGTTCATTACTAAAATTAGAATTTTGGATTTTACTATCATGAGTGAAGAAAATAATCCTTCAAACATTGCACTAATGTACCCAATATTTCGCACATTTTGATACCAAATATGTCTATATTTCATTCTAAAAGGATAACAGTTTCTGTTTGGGTCAGTATGTATTAAAAGGAAATGCATGTGCTATTGTCTACACAAGATGGGAAACGTCCCTATCCAGCGTATATAGGGATTTCGTATCCGCATCGTGTAAACATTCATGGACTTTTCGTAGTTCATACATTTCTATATCAACAGGTATACCATCGCTATACTGTGAGCAAGAAGGTGAAATGTTCCATATTTCGTCGGTTCCAATTTCAACAGGCGAGCCATTTGAGCGCCACAATGTATCAACATTTCTGGAATGTGAGGACATGTGTTTGCAGTCGGTCAACTGTAGTTCTGTATCAATGGATGGAAGGAGTACTTGCACGATTCATGGGCACAGTACAAACAATCTGATGCAGATGCACACAGTGGATGTCCTATCTGAGCAATGGGCCACGAAGCTGTGTTTTGAAGGTACTTTCTAAGCGAAACATTGCCATCCATTACATAACTTAGTATTCACAAAGACTATTTATTTTATAGATATGTTTGGTATATTCATGTTCTCCTGGACTGGTAATCCAGGGATCGCAGGTTCGATCCCCCGTCTGACCCTAATAAAATGAACAGTCTTTCAGATGGGACTTTAATCCGAGGTCTCGTGTCGGTGCTTTACACTGTGCACGTAAAAGAACCAGATGAGACGCTGGAATGGGTATCTGTCTGTATCATTGCACTATACTGCAACAATCTAAAATGACTAATCTCTTCAGGAGGCGTCGCTCATATGGGCAACCGGTAGCGACGATAAATAAACGTAAAACACACACACACACACGTTCTCCTCTTCTTATGTTATACTAGAAGCCATTAATTACGCATACTATATGTAGCGGTCTCTTTAGTGCATAGGTCTCGTGGAAATCGTTCCATTACCACGTACATGTCGGGTAAACATTCTACAATCATGAATAGCGTGTACCCGTGCTTTGTGTGCACCAAATGACATTCAATTGCCAATTTAGTGAAATCCATAGTCTAGTACAATGTTCAATTTGAATTATTTCTGTAATAAATAATTTGTATGTATATATACAGCTATACTAGATCGTAAATCATAAGTTTAGTGGGAGTCGTGATAGCGGTGGTAGCGCGTTCACTTCAGGTGTGAAAGGCCCGGGGTTCGCGCCCCACTGGAGCCGTTAATATTGTTCCTTTATGCAAGGCATTTAAATTCCACATGCCTCTTCTCTCTCCCTCGTGGCGATGGATTCCATCAGAAAAGAGGTATAGAGAGTGATTAATATAAGTTGTAAGATAAATGTGTATAAACTAAATCATAATTAATGATTTTATTTATATTTCGCTTTCGACCGTAATTGTCCACATTTGTAATATTTTAGACCAATTCATGACAGTTCCGACATTAGCCAAATTCCAATCGCTCGCTTTGTCACGATCGAACACCATAGAATTGTCAAGCTCGAACGTGATTGGAATGGATGACGAGGCAGTTATTGTCAGTCCGGGATATCCGTTCTACTATCCAAGCGGTCAGATCTACAAATGGATTGTTTCGTTCGGAGCAACAGACTATGTTAAACTGATATTCACCAATATATCTCTTCATATTGACGAAGTATGTATCTATTTTAAATATGCATGTATATATCTTAATTTTTTGAATGCACACATATTTCTATGTTCAGAATAATATTTATGAAATGCATAACATATAAATGACGGTATATGTAGAGCGACTTTAAAGTACGTGGAAGTCGTGATAGCTCAGTGGTAGCGCGTTCGCTTCACGTGCGAAAGGCCCGGAGTTCGAGCCCCGCTGGAGCCGTTACGATTGTGTCTTTAGGCAAGGCATTTAAATTCCACATGCCTCTTCTCTCTCCCTCGTGGCGATGGATTCCATCAGGAATTAGGTCTCGAGAGTGATTAGTATAAGTTATAAGAACTTGTTTCGCAATCGAGCTAAACTAAATTTGTATAAACTAAAGTACGGAAGGTGTCATACAAATAACGCAACAATTAGGAACTCTTGTGAAATAAACAAAGCATCAGAACGAAATACTAGTACAATGTATAGCACAACCAATACTCTTTGTTGTCACCTTGTACTGCGATTTTCGAAAGACCAAAGCGTGTAGTCGGGTGGCCTCCTTTGCCAAATGGTTAAAGTTGTTGACCTCAAATCACTAAGGAGAGAAACTATCTAAGCGCTGCTTCCGTTTTGATCCTTTCCTATTCTTTGATTTTGTGTGCATGTATTGTTTTGTGAATGTATATAGTGGAATAAATATGTTTAAACTAAATCACTAGCACCCCACCGCTGTCAGTTCGAACCCCACCATGGATGTCGAATTCTTTCATGTGAGAAAGATATCCAGCTTGCATGCGAATGGTCGGTGGTTCTACTGGGGTACCAATCCGTGCTTTGTATGCTGATTGGAGCGGCACCCCGGGTCTGTCTCTGCCAATAATAGCTGGAGAGTCGCCATGTGACCTAATCTGACGGTGTGACTTTACCACAAAAGCAATCAAACAAACAAATAATAAATGCGTCTCCATCACCAATGACCTCAAACATAGCAAAATATAGACAAATAAATTGTTGATGCAAAGCATCAAGTCATCGGAGAAAATGTGTTGTACATAGTTGAGGTTTGACGTTGGAGAACATGTGTTGTACATAGTTGAGGTTTGACGTTGCAGAACATGTGTTGTACATAGTTGAGGTTTGACGTTGCAGAAAATGTGTTGTATATAGTTGAGGTTTGACGTTGGAGAAAATGTGTTGTACATAGTTGAGGTTTGACTTTGAAGAAAATGTGTTGTACATAGTTGAGGTATGACATGGGAAAAAGGTGTTGTACATAGTTGAGGTTTGACATGGGAGAAACGGTGTTGTACATAGTTGAGGTTTGACGTCGGAGAACATGTGTTGTACATAGTTGAGGTTTGACGTTGGAGAAAATGTGTTGTACATAGTTGAGGTTTGACATGGGAGAAAATGTGTTGTACATAGTTGAGGTTTGACGTTGGAGAAAATGTGTTGTACATAGTTGAGGTTTGACGTTGAAATATATAAAGAAAGAGGCAACGATAGATATTACGAGAAATAAAATATGTTTGTGTTATAAATTATAATGAACATAGTATCACAAACTTTGTATTCTAAGATTATTTATGTCGAATGTGTATTTTTTTAACTTTATTTATTTTACAATGATTGCAAAGCAAGTTTTAACAACTTGTATTAGTCACTCTCGTTGGCGAGGATGAAAGCGTAAATGTGGTCATTCGTGTGGGAGGAAACCGGAGTATCCTGAGAAAACCCACCTTTCCGATCTAGCAACCACCGAATGTGTATTATGAAAATTAATGAAGCTGTTTAAAACTGCTATAGACGTTTGGCCAATGTCAATGATACTCCTACCGTATGACATTTCCTACAGCGCAACAAATATAGTCCTCGGCGTTTTGGCTTGATGGCCTGAGACTAATTACAGGTATTTCTATCATGTGTTTTCAGCAATCGTCGTCCACGAGAATAACGTGCAATGATTCGATTGTAGTGTCGGATAAAATAGGAGAAGATGGCAAACAGCTGGCAAGAGTTATAGACAACCGGTTTAACGGCTCTGTTTCTATCATAGAAACTAGCAAATCTCTGCTTGTGATTTCATTTGAAACATGCTTACCCGTTGCGAAGAAGGTGTTCGTTGGACATGGATTTAGAGTTATTGTCACTAAACAAAGTAGGCTAGTTTGCAAACAAAATTATTCATTTGTTAAAGTTTCAACTTTATTTATTTTACAACGATTGCGAAACAATTCCTGTGGGAGGAAACCGCACTATCCGGAGAAATCCCACCTGTCGGATCTGGCGACCACCGTACAGCTGACATACTTCCCGTTCCGAGGATCGAACCCGGGATGCATTGGTGAGAAGCGAGCGCGGTCCGAGAATCAAACCCGGGTTGCATTGGCGACAAGCGAGCGCGCTAATCACTGCACTAATCGGACAGCCGATTTATTTGTTGCATCATATATATACTTGTCCAAGTCGCTCTTTTACCGAGGCAACTCCAATATCATACATGTAGTTAGTGGCATAGAAACAATATATTCATTTAATATTTATGTTAGTTTATACACATTTATTTTAGCTCGATTACGAAACAAGTTTTTACAACTTATATCAATCAATCTCGATACTGCATTTCCGGTGGAATCCATCGCCACGAGAGAGAGAGAGAGAGGAGAGAGAGAGAGAGAGAGGAGAGAGAGATGAGCGAGAGCGAGAAGAGAGAGATGAGCGAGAGCGTGAGAGAGAGGAGAGAGAGAGAGATGAGCGAGAGGAGAAATGAGCGAGAGCGAGAGAGAGATGAGCGAGAGAGAGAGAAGAGAGATATGAGCGAGAGCGAGAGAGAGAGAGGAGAGAGAGAGAGGAGAGAGAGAGATGAGCGAGAGAGATAGAGAGTAGAGAGAGATGAGCGAGAGAGAGAGAGAGAGAGAGAGAGAGAAAAGATGCAATGTGAAATTTAAATGCCTTGCTAAGAGTACACTCGTAACGGCTACAGCTGGACGCGTACACGGTGCATTTCGCACCTACAGCGAACCCGCTACCACAACAATATTCATGTTAAAATAATTTGGAATAAACACAATGTAACACGGTGCTGTACAATTCTTTGAATGCAATGTGCACGTGACATACTTTCTATTTTATTAAAACAGGCAATTGCCTCAGTTTGGTTGTTTTTTTAAATTTGGATTACGAATATGGTATTTGCTATCACAAATTATTGTTTATAATTCTAGGTGTGCCTTCTTGTTTTTCACTTGATTCGACACTGAGTTGGGAGACCGGAAGAGAAGAAATCTGCACGCAGCCTATTATGACCTTGACCTCAATGTCATTGCTTGGACTGCCGTTCGTCGGGACAACTGAACAATGGACGATTCTATCACGAGGACGGCGGATACACTTGGTTATAATGGAGTTTAATATAGCATGTAAAACAGGTATTGTCCATCCTCCTTGTTGATGTATTAATGATTCAAGATGTTCGCTTCAGGTGCGAAAGGTCCGGAGTTCGAGCCCCACTGGAGCCGTTACGATTGTGTCCTTATGCATGGCATTTAAATTCCACATTGCCTCTTCTCTCTCCTTCATGGCGATGGATTCCATCAGGAATGAGGTCTCGAGAGTGATTAATATAAGTTGTAAGATAAATATGTATAAACTAAATAATAATTAATTAAGTTGAAAGAACTTGTTTCGCAATCGAGCTAAAATAAATTTGTATAAAATAATGATACAAGAAGGAGGTTTGTTTCAGTTATTTTTTATTTTATACAAATTTATTTCAGCTCGAGTGGGAAACAAGTTATTACAACTTATATAAATCACTCTCGCGATCTCATTCCTGGTGGAATTCATCGCTACGAGGGAGAGAGAAGAGGCAACGTGGAATTTAAATTACTTGTCTAAGGGCACACTCGTAACGGATCCAGCTCCGCGCCTTTCGCATCTGAAGCGAAAACGCTACCACAGCGCATTCATGACTTCCACTGTTCAACATAATTCAGTCATGCAGTCAGGCGTGTCCTATGTTCCAACCTGTTTTGTTTTCGATCAACATAATTATATCATGCTAATACAATACACCGAACAAGCTCAATCATGTCATCAACATATTTATGTTCCCAAATTAGCAAATTAACTTACACGTACAACAAATGTTTATCTTAGCTCGGACAATATTAATATCTGACCTGTATATTTCAGAAGATTCCAAGTCAGAATTCAGAATAATTGATCTCTATCAGGACAGTACATACTGCAACCTAAACAGACCTCCAGACGAGATACTGTCTTCTTCCGATACACTATTGGTTACCTTCTTCAAGTATGCAGATCCTCCTTTTATAGCATTTAAAGAAGGCTTTCGATTGGTATATGATATTCGCCGTGAATCACTAAAACATTGGATCGATTACAAGTCGCCACGTTCAAATGGTAAGTTATCCAATCTATGACAAGTAAAGTAAATGATTGATGCAGAGCATCAAGTTACCGGAGATGTTTTTGTACACTGTTGATGTCCGAACCCGGCATCATTCACTTACAATGCAAACGCGCTACCAACTGAACCGGCGACTACATAATATGCAATTATTTATTTGCTTTAGTTCTTTGAATGTGTTTGTTTATCGTTCTATCGCCACTCGTGAACTACTTATTTTCATTACACCAGATGGAGATCAATCACATCTTTATCTAAATATGTGTTACTTACTGTAGAACACCATTTCCTAAATCGACTGCACGCAATCCGACTGGTAAGCCAGTCTGATTGATTACTTCATCATCATCTCCATATTATTTTTACTTACACTTATATCATTACAGTTGAATAAAACTTGTCATGTTCATAAATGTATATACACTCTGCCATAGTTTATGAAAATTATGTTTGTCATGGAGAAAATCTAAATAAGCTACTAGCTTCCGATTTAATCCATTTGTTCTTGTATATTAATGTTACAACATGATGTAAATATTGATACAATGAAATATGCTTAAACTAACACTATGTATTCGCGAGATATTATATTTCGCGATCGAAGTTGATCGCGAATTCATGATTCTCGTGTATAATACTGTGTTCGAATATAGAGTTATATCCGTCAATATGACTTGATCAACATTTTGAAAGTCAATACAATTATAAGCGATCTACATAAACCTCACCGATACACGAATTCAAAACCCCGCGAATTAATTGTAAAATGTTGCAAATCGTGAAATTATAGTATTTTACAGTATTAAATTGTCATCACAATCTATATAGATAACGGTTTTTAATTTCTATACAAGTATGTACAAACATTGAATTTCTTGCCATCAGTAATTTTGATTCCTATCGTTTTTTAAAATTCCAGACTAAATATAATACATGTACGAAAGTAACAATGCATGTGACTAACAATTCTATATTACGCTTCAATCCAGTGTTCAGCCTTTTAATTGGAGGGTAACCTAGACGTAAATATATGTTATTAGCAAGTTTCAAGTTTATTTGGCAAAATCTGCAAAATACAATTTGCATATGGCCATTAACAAATACAATATAAAGTATGGCAAATACAACAAATATACTTACATTCAACATCACAAATACATTATAGGAAAGTATTTACAAAACAGTAAAATTTTCAAGGGTATCTTTACGAATTTTAAAAGCTTCATTAACAAACTTTGATATATTAAATAAATGACCTTTTTTGCTAGAAGACATCATGGCATTAAACTTATTTACTGTAGGCCATGATATGTTATCTAAATATTTATTTCGAATGTCAGAATATCTTGTACAACATAACAGAAAATGAAATTCAGACTCCACGACATTACCATTACACAGCTTGCATAAACGATTTTCTCTATCTAATCCAATATATCTACCTAATTCAATTTCTAAACTATGGGAACACAATCTGAGACAAGTAAACTGTTTTCTAAATGAATCATTGGAAATGATATCTAACTATTTCTCATATCCGAATGAATCTTTAAATCTCTTATAATAATCTAATTTTGAGATAGTATTTATTGAAGCATTCCAATCTTGAATGAACTGATCACGTAGTCTTCGTCTTAACAAAGGGAAATAATTCATAGTGTTATCAAAGTCATTCAATAAATATGAAAAACCTAAGTGATCAATTATAGAATTAATACGGCTCGACCAACAGGTACCATTAAGATTGTTACACTGATCAATATACATATTACACAATGGTGATTCAATTGAATGCTTTATCTTTAACCAAAATTTAATAGATCTCTCTTTTGCTATGACAGATAGTGGAAATCTTCCCAGCTCACCATATATTGCATTATTTGGTGTCTGAGTACGAACTCCTAATACATATTTACAAAATTTCAAGTGTATTTTATCTACCTCTTTATAATTGTAAACACCCCATACTTCGGAGCCATATAAGAGAATAGGGACTATCATTGCGTCAAAAGTTGTAGTTTGGTTTTAATATCCAGTTTTACTGTATCAAATAGTGTGAGAAGATTATGATATGTCCTAAGGGCTTGGTCAGATAGTGTCTTAACAGCTCCTGATAAGTTACCCGTATATGTAAATTTAATACCTAAATATGTAAATTCATCCACAATATCAATCTTTTCCCCATTAATGAAGAAATCAATACCATGATTCCTTTTACGTTTTTCAAATATACAGACTTTTGTTTTATTAACATTTATTTTAAGTCCCCATTTTAGAGGAATATTGGTAAACGTTATTCAATTGAGACTGAAGACTGCCTGGGTCTGTTGTAAATAATACAATATCATCAGCAAATAATACTAAGTACATTGACAATAACTCAATATCTTTATCCACCATAGCATCTAAATCTATATTAGCAACAATATCATTGATGAACAATATGAAATAACAAGGGAGATAACGGTTCACCTTGTTTTAATCCTAATGTCACATCAAAATAATCAGACATAGACATACTAGATGATATTTTCACACAGCATTTAACATCATTGTAAATACCTTTAATCATGTTAATCATTTTACAGCTGACTCCCGATTGCACCAATTTTACCCACAATGCATCCCGTATAACAGTATCAAATGCGCGTTGGTAATCAATAAAAGCACACCATAGTTTCGCTTTTCTTAATAGGACCTTTTGAATAATTGAATGCAATAAAAAATATAGCATCAGCTGTAGAACGATTATCACGAAAACCATATTGTACATCATTAAACACTTGTTCATTTTCACACCATTTATTAATTCTATTTCTTAAAGCTAAAGAAAATATTTTAGCAGTAACATTTATTAGTGTTATCCCTCTATAATTTGAAGGAACATTTACATCACTTTTCTTATAAATTGGTACAATTATACCTTTAGACCAAGCCTCAGGATATTTTCCAGACTCATAAATTTTATTAAATATAAAACATAAATATGGTGAAATAAAATCGTTGGCATCAATGAAAAAATCGGCTACATTGTTGTCATAATCACAACTTTTATTTCTATTTAAAAGCGAAATAGTCTGTTTTATTTCGTCAACAGTAAAAGGAGTATCTAATGAGTCAATAATAACAGTTTCATCACGGGAACTTTCATCAAACTCAAGATTAGATTGATCATTGGATAAGTTAGACATTCCAGAAAAATAACTAGCAAAATCATCTAAACTAACATCATTGGCCTTTTTATCTTTTTTCTTGAATTTATTCATATATTTCCAAAATTTCCGAGGTGATTTTGTACTCAATTCTGACAATCTAACTTTTTCTTTGTTATAAAATTGATATTTAGAGTGTCGTTTTATCTTAGCAAATTCACTTCTGCATCTTAGAAAAGCAGCTTTATTTTCAGTAGACTTATTTGATAACAGTAAACGTTTTAGACTGTAGGAATCTAGCTTTTGCTTCACGACAATCAGCATTAAACCAAAGTGACTTCATTTTTGGCTTAGATTTATTTGAAAATGTTTTTCCAAAGCTTTGATGGGATACGGTTTGTACTAAATCAGAAAATGTACGTAAACATTGATTTATATCAATATCACGTGATTGCAGCTTGTTGGTAACATCATCGAAATATTCAGTTTTGCTATGGAGTATATTCAGAAACTTATCTTTTTCAGCTGTATTCCATATTATCTTTTCATACGATGCATTCATATTTATATATTTTAATGATACATTAAAATCAAGAGAAAATATTACAGGACAATGGTCCGAAAATTCGGTCATATCCATAACACACATATTAGAAATGTATTTAAAATTATCGTAGCTAGTAATCAAATAATCCACTGTACTAGCTACAGGCATATTTCTATGAAGCGAATGAAAAGTACAGTAACCAGGCTCTAGCCGACCATTACAAATATATAAATTATTCTCTTTACAAAGCGTTAAGGCCTGCAGGTTGACCTATATTTGACCTTAAACACACGAGGAATAGCGGTACAAATCTGACGGTCGACGCACTAAACACACGAGGAATAGCGGTACAAATCTGACGGTCGACGCACATCGTATTTGCCACATGCGAGGCCCTGCATGGTATACATCTAATACATGAGCACCACTTATATCTATTATGACCCACGTACATATCAGAGGTTATAAATTGCTGAAATTGAAGTTCTGTATTTTTATAGTACTTACAACTGGTATAAACAATTCAACTCCACTTATGGCCCAAATAAGGCTGGTTGCGCGGGTTAGGCAGCCAGTTCCTGCATTGCTGTACCACACATTCAGGCATCAGTTCCCTCTTATGCCAAGTACAGTCTCCTCTTCTAGCCGCTACTTTTCTCTCTATATATCTGACATCTTTCCATGCGCCACAATTATATAGCATTGCCCAAAACCTCCTGTATAGAAGCTTTCTCTCATGTGAATTTAGATTATGCGGTGGACGATTATTAGCAGGCCACCAAAGTTGTTTGTTCTGTTCATTTATTATGCAAGGGGAACACAAGCACAGTGGACACTCAGCAACACCTTCAGCATGCTGAGGCATAGGGGGAGGTACGTAAGCAGCCTCTGCAACGGGCATGGCGGTGGCTGTTTCTTCTATTTCCATCTCTACGTCCCAGTTCTTATTTTGCAAGAAAGTCAGCAATTCTTTTCTCTGCTCATCAGTTACATACATTGTTATTTTACTCAATGGCATCTTGTAGAAATCGGCAGAATATTTGTAATACTCGTATGTTCAAGAGATTATAATTATAATATTATACATGTACTCATAGCATTCACTGTGATTATTATGTAGCATCAATATCGGTAGATGACCACAATGAATGTACTTTGCAGTCGTACGATGAGAATCTCGTTATTACAACACAAACTGCATTGCAGAACTTCTCAGACATTTCATACAGACATAGCGGTACTTGTGATTTCAGGTTGACATTGAAGGCGACTAATAGTATTGACTATGGCAAACAATTCATTGTAACATGTGACCAATGCCAATTTAAGTCTGTTTGGAAATCATCACTTGAACTATCTAATGGAAAGAATTTAGTCACGTTATGAATGTTTCATGGCTATATCACAAGTGGCATGCTACCATCACAGATGGATAGATTCATTTCTACAATTGGACTGCAAACGCTTGGATCTCGAACGACTAAAGCTTATCTAAAATTCACGTCTGATCATATTAGCGAAGAAAGACGGTCATCCTGTGATATTGCTCTAACCGAAGAGCTTCAGTTAAACGGGCCTGATAACTCAATATACTTGGTAACAGATGCACGGCACAGTACTCTGCGAAACTCCAAGTTCACTGACGTTGCCTGTCTTGGGTATAATACTAAACAAGTAATACATCACGAAATAGTCAGCCGTGCTGACGACCCATGTGCACAGCGACATGAGCTTCTGGGCACAAAACGAATATATGCCCACCTTGAAACAAAACAAATTAATGTTCGACGCCATGGTCACGATCGTATTACAAGTGTTAGCAAATATATCAGAGAAAATCAGCAACGTACAGTAAATCAATATGACACATGGCATGCATCCGTATCCCTTGAAAAGCAACTGAAACAGATATCAAGTGGTGCAAAATGCCGAGAGGGCAAAACCTGGTCCATTCAACTTTCCGACAAAGTTGGGCCGGTCAAAACACATATGCAATATGCTATGCGTAATTGCAATGGTGACCAATCCATACTTCGAACAAAAATGGAATGTATTGTCAAACATTACCAAAATGACCACACAGACTGTTCACCCGAGTCTCGGTGTAAAATAGATCCCAACTATATCCCCAGCCGTCAAATACTTACAAGTCCTGTTGCTGTAGAACTGTTGCTGTCATGTGTTAGAAAATGCTATGTTTATAAGGAAGCGCAAAATTATATCTACCACATGGACACTAGTAGCGTGGAATCATTCAACAACAGCTTGAATGTTTTCCATGACAAACGTATCGGAACCTTCTCTGCTCTTCACTACACTATACGCTCAAATTTGGCAATATGTCAATGGAATGAGACAGTGCAAGTCAAGAATAATACAAGACTCCGTTGTACGCTCCAGTTCAAATCCAACATTTGGGCAAGGTATAAACAGGCATTATTTTCACACTTAATCTGGCGGCCTTTTTAAACCAGATGATACATGAAAGTGACAGAACAGAATATGAAAGTGACGAAACTCCGACCTTACAAACAACATAGATCCTGATCAGTTTAACAGTTTATTCGTAATTCAAGGCCTCCGGCCCATACACATATATTATATACATGCATACAAATTATCAGTCTCAGTGATTACGCTACGGCTGATGAGGCACCTACATAACATGTAATCTATGTCCCTGGGCTGATCTGGATTATGTAGTTTGAATACTCATAACTATCAATTTTCTTTACAATCAATAATATACGTTTACTTAAATCTTTACAATTGGACGGGGTCAAACTGCAGGCCTTTAAATCCGTTCGGGTCAAAACTTTTAAAGGCCTGCAGTTTGACCCCGTCCAATTGTAAAGATTTATACTTTACTACCTGTTCCATGTGATTAGTGGCTTGTATCAACAATGTAGCAGTACATTCAGTATAATTTGGCGTATGTAGATATTTTCTAACGGTTAATATGCACGATCCCTCTGTGAACTGAGAATTAGTCAAATGAGGCCCTATAATTTAAAGGCCTGCAGTTTGACCCCGTCCAATTGTAAAGATTTATACTTTACTACCTGTTCCATGTGATTAGTGGCTTGTATCAACAATGTAGCAGTACATTCAGTATAATTTGGCGTATGTAGGTATTTTCTAACGGTTAATATGCACGATCACTCTGTGAGCTGAGAATTAGTCAAAATGAGGCCCTGACAATTTAAGTAAACGTATATTATTGATTGTAAAGAAAATTGATAGTTATGAGTATTCAAACTACATAATCCAGATCAGCCCAGGGACATAGATTACATGTTATGTAGGTGCCTCATCAGCCGTAGCGTAATCACTGAGACTGATAATTTGTATGCATGTATATAATATGTATGTATTTATATGAATAAACTATATGTGTTCGTTATATGGTAACCTTCATACTTCATTTAATTATATATCTACAGTATTATTCGCAAGTTTTCTGTTATATTTTAAATATTTCTCTGTGTCAGTGTGTGTTTACCGATATTGATGCTACATAATAATCACAGTGAATGCTATGAGTACATGTATAATATTATAATTATAATCTCTTGAACATACGAGTATTACACATATTCTGCCGATTTCTACAAGATGCCATTGAGTAAAATAACAATGTATGTAACTGATGAGCAGAGAAAAGAATTGCTGACTTTCTTGCAAAATAAGAACTGGGACGTAGAGATGGAAATAGAAGAAACAGCCACCGCCATGCCCGTTGCAGAGGCTGCTTACGTACCTCCCCCTATGCCTCAGCATGCTGAAGGTGTTGCTGAGTGTCCACTGTGCTTGTGTTCCCCATGCATAATAAATGAACAGAACAAACAACTTTGGTGGCCTGCTAATAATCGTCCACCGCATAATCTAAATTCACATGAGAGAAAGCTTCTATACAGGAGGTTTTGGGCAATGCTATATAATTGTGGCGCATGGAAAGATGTCAGATATATAGAGAGAAAAGTAGCGGCTAGAAGAGGAGACTGTACTTGGCATAAGAGGGAACTGATGCCTGAATGTGTGGTACAGCAATGCAGGAACTGGCTGCCTAACCCGCGCAACCAGCCTTATTTGGGCCATAAGTGGAGTTGAATTGTTTATACCAGTTGTAAGTACTATAAAAATACAGAACTTCAATTTCAGCAATTTATAACCTCTGATATGTACGTGGGTCATAATAGATATAAGTGGTGCTCATGTATTAGATGTATACCATGCAGGGCCTCGCATGTGGCAAATACGATGTGCGTCGACCGTCAGATTTGTACCGCTATTCCTCGTGTGTTTAGTGCGTCGACCGTCAGATTTGTACCGCTATTCCTCGTGTGTTTAAGGTCAAATATAGGTCAATCTGCAGGCCTTTAAGGTCAAATATAGGTCAACCTGCAGGCCTTTAAGTAAACGTATATTATTGATTGTAAAGAAAATTGATAGTTATGAGTATTCAAACTACATAATCCAGATCAGCCCAGGGACATAGATTACATGTTATGTAGGTGCCTCATCAGCCGTAGCGTAATCACTGAGACTGATAATTTGTATGCATGTATATAATATATGTGTATGGGCCGGAGGCCTTGAATTACGAATAAACTGTTAAACTGATCAGGATCTATGTTGTTTGTAAGGTCGGAGTTTCGTCACTTTCATATTCTGTTCTGTCACTTTCATGTATCATCTGGTTTAAAAAGGCCGCCAGATTAAGTGTGAAAATAATGCCTGTTTATACCTTGCCCAAATGTTGGATTTGAACTGGAGCGTACAACGGAGTCTTGTATTATTCTTGACTTGCACTGTCTCATTCCATTGACATATTGCCAAATTAATAATCACAGTGAATGCTATGAGTACATGTATAATATTATAATTATAATCTCTTCCTCGTGTGTTTAGTGCGTCAACCGTCAGATTTGTACCGCTATTCCTCGTGTGTTTAAAGTCAAATATAGGTCAACCTGCAGGCCTTTAAGCTAACTAGTTCTAGAGCATTTCTGTACATTTCCTTGTAGTAAACAATAACACCACCACTGCTACGTTTAGCTCTGCGGTTAATTTTCGGTCTAGGACATTCAAAACACTCGTATCCATCCATTTTTACATTTGATATTCTAGAGTTCCATGTCTCCGTTAATAAGAGTATGTCATAATCAGAAACAAAATTTAAAAAATCACAGTCATTTAATTTAGATTGGATACCCTGTACATTCCAGAGAAGAAAAGATAACTGTTTCTGTGTATCTCCCTAGCTTAGCAATTACCTGGACTAGCCACGTATATACTGCTTAAAATACATACCTTTCGCGTGCTTCGCGGTTCTTAAATTCTAACCAGAAGCTGCGCAATGCACCTGTAAAAGTCGCCGAATTAAATATGAATGTAATTGTTCTATATATTTCGTCAATTGATGTTGAATTTATAAGCACACTGTAAGAATAACAGCGACATACGATATGAAAATCAATTGGACATATACGGGAAATCTATTGGACATTTACTACGGGAAATCTATTGGACATTTACGGAAATCTATTGGACATTTACGGGAAATCTATTGAGCATTTACGGATTCCAAATCTGAACGAGCCGGTGTCACAAAGTAAACAATACCCATTTGTGAACTTGAGGCAGTCGATGGTGTAAAAATGATAAAATGAAAATCCCAAAACAAAAACAGTGACTGAGAACATTGTTTTTTCCTACGTGTCTGACCGGCACTATATACGTATATACCCTGTCAACACACCTAATACCAAATAACATATACTATTTATAAATGTATTAGCTCCTACCATTGGGTTCATGTCCTATGGTGATCCAGGCTCCCTTAAAATGTCTTACACTTTTGTTTATCATTATTTCAGTGACCAATGTTGCTTTGGGAAAACCTGCGATTATGTCCAGCACATATATCTACCAACATCCCGATTTTTTGTCCGCTGGTAAAGGAACTGACGGAACGGTTCATCTAGATGCGGCGTTTGGCGCATGTTTTCATACAAAAACCGAACCTGAACCGTGGTGGATGGTCGATCTACAAGGCGTTTACTTTATCGATCGTATAGTTCTTTATAATAAACAGGAAAATAACGCAGGTAAAGTCATTGTACCAATGCAATGTTTACACACTACTGTTAACATGTTACTTGAGTGTGTGTGTGCGCGTGCGCGTGCGCCGGCGTGGGCGCGTACGTGCGCGTACGCGCGTGCGTGTGCAAAGACGGAATTTACCGTGTTTAAATCTGCAATAACGGTCATGTTAGAATCGAAATAATATTTGTATGTGCGTTATTGATAGTCGAATAAAACATGGTTTGTCATTCCTGTAATACCTTGTAACCTGGCACTATACTGTAATACGTTGTACCCTGGCACTATACTGTAATACGTTGTACCCTGGCATTGTACGGTAATACCTTGTACCCTGGCACTATACTGTAATACGTTGTACCCTGGCATTGTACTGTAATACCTTGTACCCTGACATTTTACTATAATACCTTGTACCCTGGCATTGTACTGTAATACCTTGTACCCTGACATTGTACTGTACTACCTTGTACCCTGGCATTGTACTGTAATACCTTGTACCCTGACATTGTACTGTAATACATTGAACCCTGACATTGTACTGTAATACCTTGTACCCTGACATTGTACTGTAATACGTTGTACCCTGGCACTATACTGTAATACGTTGTACCCTGGCACTATACTGTAATACGTTGTACCCCGGCATTGTACGGTAATACCTTGTACCCTGACATTGTACTGTAATACCTTGTACCCTGACATTGTACTGTAATACCTTGTACCCTGACATTGTACTGTAATACCTTGTACCCTGACATTGTACTGTAATACGTTGTACCCTGGCACTATGTACTGTAATACCTTGTACCCTGGCATTGTACTGTAATACCTTGTACCCTGACATTGTACTGTAATACCTTGTACCCTGACATTGTACTGTAATACCTTGTACCCTGACATTGTACTGTAATACCTTGTACCCTGACATTGTACTGTAATACATTGTACCCTGACATTGTACTGTAATACATTGTACCCTGGCACTATACTGTAATACGTTGTACCCCGGCATTGTACGTAATACCTTGTACCCTGGCATTTACTGTAATACCTTGTACCCTGACATTGTACTGTAATACCTTGTACCCTGACATTGTACTGTAATCTTGTACCCTGACATTGTACTGTAATACATTGTACCCTGACATTGTACTGTAATACATTGTACCCTGACATTGTACTGTAATACATTGTACCCTGACATTGTACTGTAATACATTGTACCCTGGCATTGTACTGTAATACCTTGTACCCTGGCATTGTACTGTAATACCTTGTACCCTGACATTGTACTGTAATACCTTGAACCCTGACATTGTACTGTAATACCTTGTACCCTGACATTGTACTGTAATACGTTGTACCCTGGCACTATACTGTAATACGTTGTACCCTGGCACTATACTGTAATACGTTGTACCCCGGCATTGTACGGTAATACCTTGTACCCTGACATTGTACTGTAATACCTTGTACCCTGACATTGTACTGTAATACCTTGTACCCTGACATTGTACTGTAATACCTTGTACCCTGACATTGTACTGTAATACGTTGTACCCTGGCACTATACTGTAATACGTTGTACCCTGGCACTATACTGTAATACGTTGTACCCCGGCATTGTACGGTAATACCTTGTACCCTGACATTGTACTGTAATACCTTGTACCCTGACATTGTACTGTAATACCTTGTACCCTGACATTGTACTGTAATACCTTGTACCCTGACATTGTACTGTAATACATTGTACCCTGACATTGTACTGTAATACATTGTACCCTGGCACTATACTGTAATACGTTGTACCCCGGCATTGTACTGTAATACCTTGTACCCTGGCACTATACGGTAATACCTTGTACCCTGACATTGTACTGTAATACCTTGTACCCTGACATTGTACTGTAATACATTGTACCCTGACATTGTACTGTAATACATTGTACCCTGACATTGTACTGTAATACATTGTACCCTGACATTGTACTGTAATACATTGTACCCTGACATTGTACTGTAATACATTGTACCCTGACATTGTACTGTAATACATTGTACCCTGGCATTGTACTGTAATACCTTGTACCCTGACATTGTACTGTAATACCTTGAACCCTGGCACTATACTGTAATACGTTGTACCCCGGCATTGTACTGTAATACGTTGTACCCTGGCACTATACTGTAATACGTTGTACCCCGGCATTGTACTGTAATACGTTGCACCCCGACATTGTACTGTAATACATTGTACCCTGGCACTATACTGTAATACGTTGTACCCCGGCATTGTACTGTAATACGTTGTACCCCGGCATTGTACGGTAATACATTGTACCCTGGCACTATACTATAATACGTTGTACCCCGGCATTGTACTGTAATACCTTGTACCCTGGCATTGTACTGTAATACCTTGTACCCTGACACTATACTGTAATACCTTGTACCCTGACACTATACTGTAATACCTTGTACCCTGGCATTGTACTGTAATACATTGTACCCTGGCACTATACTGTAATACGTTGTACCCCGGCATTGTACGGTAATACATTGTACCCTGGCACTATACTGTAATACGTTGTACCCTGGCATTGTACTGTAATACCTTGTACCCTGGCATTGTACTGTAATACCTTGTACCCTGGCATTATACTGTAATACCTTGTACCCTGGCATTGTACTGTAATACCTTGTACCCTGGCATTATACTGTAATACGTTGTACCCTGGCATTGTACTGTTTACGTTGTACCCTGGCATTGTACTGTAATACCTTGTACCCTGGCAGTGTACTGTAATACATTGTACCCTGGCACTATACTGTACTACGTTGTACCCCGGCACTATACTGTAATACGTTGTACCCTGACATTGTACTGTAATACGTTGTACCCCGGCACTATACTGTAATACGTTGTACCCCGGCACTATACTGTAATACGTTGTACCCTGACATTGTACTGTAATACGTTGTACCCCGGCATTGTACGGTAATACCTTGTACCCTGACATTGTACTGTAATACCTTGTACCCTGACATTGTACTGTAATACCTTGTACCCTGACATTGTACTGTAATACCTTGTACCCTGGCATTGTACGGTAATACCTTGTACCCTGGCATTGTACTGTAATACATTGTACCCTGGCATTGTACTGTAATATCTTGTACCCTGGCACTATACTGTAATACCTTGTACCCTGGCATTGTACTGTAATACCTTGTACCCTGGCACTATACTGTAATACCTTGTACCCTGACATTGTACGGTAATACCTTGTACCCTGACATTGTACGGTAATACCTTGTACCCTGGCATTGTACTGTAATACGTTGTACCCTGGCACTATACTGTAATACCTTGTACCCTGGCATTGTACTGTAATACCTTGTACCCTAACATTGTACGGTAATACCTTGTACCCTGGCATTGTACTGTAATACATTGTACCCTGGCACTATACTGTAATACCTTGTACCCTGGCATTGTACTGTAATACCTTGTACCCTGACATTGTACGATAATACCTTGTACCCTGGAATTGTACTGTAATACCTTGTACCCTGGCACTATACTGTAATACCTTGTACCCTGGCATTGTACTGTAATACCTTGTACCCTGGCACTATACTGTAATACCTTGTACCCTGGCATTGTACGGTAATACCTTGTACCCTGACATTGTACGGTAATACCTTGTACCTGGCACTATACTGTAATAACTTGTACCCTGGCATTGTACTGTAATACTTGTACCCTGGCACTATACTGTAATACCTTGTACCTGACATTGTACGGTAATACCTTGTACCCTGGCACTATACTGTAATACATTGTACCCTGGCATTGTACGGTAATACCTTGTACCCTGGCATTGTACTGTAATACCTTGTACCCTGGCACTATACTGTAATACATTGTACCCTGACATTGTACGGTAATACCTTGTACCCTGGCACTATACTGTAATACCTTGTACCCTGGCACTATATTCTAATACCTTGTACCCTGGCATTGTACTGTAATACCTTACAGTCAACCCTGTATTACACTGTGGTAACTACTCTATGTAATGTATATTATGTTGCAGCCGGCCTGGCCAGGAATATTGAGATAGCGGTGGGAATGGATGTTTCAGACCTGACTGTAACAAGCTCTTGCAATGATGTAGAATTCAGAAAAACAGTCAACCTGCACAATATCCGAGCTCGATTTGTTAAGCTACAAATCATATACTACACTTGGAAGTTTCATCTATGTGAAGTTGAAGTATATGGCGTGTTAGGTATTTCTAATGATCTATTACGTATGTAGGCATTAGCCCCCATATTGGCTCTCTGGAACTCCGTGCATGCAAGAACTTGTAAATCGTAATTTATTTGGACTGAAATAATTCAAGGTAGTTTGTTAGTAAGCTAGGTAACTTAGTTAATTGGTCAAATATAGTGAGCAAATATAGTGAGCAAATATAGTGAGCACATATAGTGAGCAAATATAGTGAGTAAATATAGTGAGCAAATATAGTGAGCAAATATAGTGAGCAAATATAATGAGCAAATATAGTGAGTAAATATAGTGAGCAAATATAGTGAGCAAATATAGTGAGCAAATATATAGTGAGTAAATATAGTGAGCAAATATAGTGAGCAAATATAGTGAGTAAATATAGTGAGCAAATATCAAATATAGTGAGTAAATATAGTGAGTAAATATAGTGAGCAAATATAGTGAGCAAATATAGTGAGCAAATAGAGCAAATATAGCGAGCAAATATAGTGAGCAAATATAGTGAGCAAATATAGTGAGCAATATAGTGAGTAAATAGTGAGCAATATAGTGAGCAAATATATGAGCACATATATTGAGCAAATATGTGAGCAAATATAGTGAGCAATATAGTGAGCAAATATAGGAGCAAATATAGTGAGACAAATATAGTGACAAATATATGAGTAAAATGAGCAAATATAGTGAGCAATATAGTGAGCAATATAGTGAGTAAATATAGTGAGCAAATATAGTGAGCAAATGTAGTGAATAAATATAGTGAGTAAATATAGTGAGCAAATATAGTGAGCAAATATAGTGAGTAAAAAGAGCAAATATAGTGAGCAAATATAGTGAGCAAATAGTGAGCAAATAAAATATAGTGAGCAAATATAGTGAGCAAATAAAATATAGTGAGCAAATATAGTGAGCAAATATAGTGAGCAAATATAATGAGCAAATATAGTGAGCAAATATAGTGAGTAAATATAGTGGGCAAATATAGTGGGCAAATATAGTGAGTAAATATAGTAAGCAAATATAGTGAGCAAATATAGTGAGTAAATATAGTAAGCAAATATAGTGAGCAAATGTAGTGAGTAAATATAGTGATCACATATAGTGAGCACAATGTTCAGCTGTGCAGCAATGTAATCGAACTGATTCACTTACGTGCTTGTTTGAACCTTATTATTGGTGGGATATGATGTACGTGCTGAGAGGTTGTACGTGCTGAGAAGTTGTACGTGCTGAGAGGTGGTACGTGCTGAGAAGTTGTACGTGCTGAGAGGTTGTACGTGCTGAGAGGTTGTACGTGCTGAGAGGTGGTACGTGCTGAGATGTGGTACGTGCTGAGTGGTTGTACGTGCTGAGAGGTGGTACGTGTCAAATTTGCAGTGGTGATGTTGGCACATGTTATGTGGCGATGCAGTTACGAAACATGGCATATGCTCAATTAATTGCTGACTGTCGCCTTTCATCCGGGTTTGAATTATAACTGCATTTATTGCATACGTTACTATAAATAGTAACAAATTTAATGGTAGAAAAGCAAAATATCTGGTCGACGCAGGCAATATATTTCGATTTTCGGCTCTGCTGGGCCAATATCGGATATTGGCACGCGCCGAGAACGAATCACGAGCACGTGTCACAGGTAGCAACAACATAGTAACTACATGTACATTGTGTAAACATGGCCGCCGAAGCAACACTAAAGTCGTTGTCTGACAGATTGTTGTCTCTTGACGGTAAAATGGCTGAGCGAAATAAGCAAATAACAGCAGAAGAAACATACGGCTATATATGCAATAAAGAAGTTATTAAACGGCTGCGGTGTGCCATTTGTGGATATTGGCGCACCTATCTGATATCTCCATAGGGTGCGCCAATATCCACAAATGGCCCACCTCCGCGGTTTAATAACCTCTAAGTATTTCTATATGTCCAATATTCGATTATGTGTTTTATTGAAATGGATATGGCACACTCTTAAAAAATAATTGGCCCGAATAGACAGCCGAGTTGCCTTAATGCAAAAACAAATGCTCCAACTAATATTCAAATTTCCTTTGTAACAGATTACGATATCGATGAGGAATCCAAAAAGGAATTCAAATACCCCACTCCAGGTAACCTATTGCTCTTCTAGCAGTGCACATAACCAATCCAGGTAAACTATTGCTCTTCTAGCAGTGCACATAACCAATTCAGGTAAACTATTGCTCTTCTAGCAGTGCACATAACCCAATCCAGGTAAACTATTGCTCTTCTAGCAGTGCACATAACCCAATCCAGGTAACCTATTGCTCTTCTAGCAGTGCACATAACCAATCTAGGTAAACTATTGCTCTTCTAGCAGTGCACATAACCAATCCAGGTAAACTATTGCTCTTCTAGCAGTGCACATAACCAATCCAGGTAAACTATTGCTCTTCTAGCAGTGCACATAACCAATCCAGGTAAACTATTGCACTTCTAGCAGTGCACATAACCAATCCATGTAAACTATTGCACTTCTAGCAGTGCACATAACCAATCCAGGTAAACTATTGCTCTTCTAGCAGTGCACATAACCAATCCAGGTAACCTATTGCACTTCTAGCAGTGCACATAACCAATCCAGGTAACCTATTGCACTTCTAGCAGTGCACATAACCAATCCAGGTAACCTATTGCACTTCTAGCAGTGCACATAACCAATCCAGGTAAACTATTGCTCTTCTAGCAGTGCACATAACCAATCCAGGTAAACTATTGCTCTTCTAGCAGTGCACATAACCAATCCAGGTAAACTATTGCTCTTCTAGCAGTGCACATAACCAATCCAGGTAAACTATTGCTCTTCTAGCAGTGCACATAACTAATCCAGGTAAACTATTGCTCTTCTAGCAATGCACATAACCAATCCAACACTGAAAACAATTGGTTATATTTTGGCATAATTAAAACATTTTGATAAATCATTTATTTTGACATGTCATTATGATTGTGCAGAGCCAGTGCGTTTAAAATGTCTTTGATGTCTTTAGTAACTGAAACATTTAATTCTTGTGTTGTAGTTAATGGTAATTGGGGAGACTGGGCTCCATGGAGTAAACTGTGTTACTGTAATCACACCCAACCTCGTACAAGAGCATGTAACAGCCCCTCGCCTAAGTTTGGAGGAAGATATTGCCCAGAATCAACTATTTCGTTCCGATCGTGTGTTCCTGACAACAACTGCATGAGTACGTCTAATGATTCTGTATAGAATATTGTATGTCACATACTTACAGCCATTGTATACGAGTTCAGATCGTGTGTTCCTGACACCAACTGCAAGAGTACATCTAATGATTCTGTATATACTAGTGTATGCCATATACCTGAGAAATCCCACCGGTCTTATATGGAGACCACCGTACCGTATTATTGTACAAATGCACTGCTACATGTGTTGCCTCTAAATACCTGCCAACACACTGTAATAGCCATATTGTATTAGTAAATGTACTGTAAGTCCAATCCAATAGCATGTGTTGTTATACAGTGAAACCCCGCAAAACCGGAACCCATATAATTCTGGAATTCCCTCCAAACCGAACATATGTCTTGGTCCCGAATTGTTACCTTATGTGTTCATTGTAACCTCTGTAAATCAGAACACATCTTTTTCGAATACCGAACAGAATTTTATAACAATAATTTTTTATGTGCATTTTCAACTGTAATTTACCGTTCTAAGCGGAACAGTAACTTGTCTGGACCAAATATGAAACTGGCTCTTCTATTAAGCAAACATTTACAGTTTATTTGTACAATATTTTATTGTACACTTTAAAAGAAACAGTTCTTGACTAACTACCAAACTATTAACATGTATAAGCCTCCTGCTAAGCATAGCAGAGTTCAATTGTTAATTTAGGAGAAATCTACGCTAGTATGAACACAGTCGAAACCGAAAAAAACCTCTAAATCGAATATTACCCCGGTCCGTTGGCTGTTTAGCGGGGTATCCTCCAGAAATAAGGTGAAATGGATGTCGCCCTGGTGTCTATTGTCGGCGAAGTGGCGGGAAACAAAGCGACAACTTCGCCCGAATCGCCCTCTAACTTGATCCCTGATCACTGTATATATATATATGCCACCTCGTAATCAAAATGTTCTATTTTTACCTCATTTCAGTTACAAATGTTGCTTTACAAAAATCGGCTAAAATATCAAGTTCAGAATTCGCATGGTCATATGCCGAGCTAGCCACAGACGGGTCTACTCTACAGATAGAATTATTCTGCTTTAAAACGCAATACCAATACCAGCCATGGTGGCTTGTCGATCTACAAGGAATATTTCATCTTGATACGGTTGTTATTTATACACAGATGAATGGTATGTGTTGCTTTTTGTTTTCTTGTTTTGTGTGATTAAAGCTTATATCATATAACGATTCTCCAGCTACAATGTGTGGTAGAAGAACAGTGTTTCAGGCACAGGCGACCTCGCGGATAGAATAAGCGGCCTTCCATAAGTGAGCTTGGATAGCTTCCTCATTTGACACAACAGACAGTGGGTACATATGCGATAGTTGCATTAGTCTTATTACGTCACTTGTCCCCACATACAATGAATGCATTGTACTTGTATTGTTTTTATGTTTATCCTCGGAACATCAGATGTTACTGTGGTCGCCATATCGGTTATGTGGGTTTTCGTCGGTTTCTCTGGTTTCCTCCCACACGAATAACCATAGTTGCGCTATCATACACGCCAACTAGAGTGATTAATATAAGCTCATATTGACAACCGGTAGCGACGATAAATAAACGTAAAACACACACACACAGTGATTAACTACTAGTATCTATTCTACCGTGCCTGTGTAATTCGGAGCCATGCGCTCTTGTCACATACACTTTATTTTTTATAAATGTTAGTTTAAACAATATTTTATTTCAATGAATATACATAGTCTAATGACCACAATATGAAAATACATGTAGGATTGAGGAGAATGCAACTTGCTTATATGGTTACCTCTTTCTTATTTTTCAGCACTGAAGTCAATAAACCTGGAGATTTCAGTTGGTTTGACCAGTTGCAAAATGGATGTTGTATATTCAAAATGCGGAAAGGGATTTGCTGCAAAAGAATCCATCACTGTTATGCATGCAGTTGCCGCTAAATATTTCAAAATACAATTTATTGGAACGGGATATTTAAATCTATGTGAAGTTGAGATATACGGTCAAATAGGTAATTATTTAATACATACAATTTCTTAATAATGGTGGTTAAATAAAATATTTAAAATATAGTGTTGGCCGAATTAATATGAGTAGTATTGAGTATTAATATGTTCGCTAATACTTCTTTAATATCGTTTACTGCATACCATGTATTATAATCGCTTCTCACCAATGCAACCTGTGTTCGATCCTCGAACCGGGAAGAATGTGAGATGGTACGGTGGTCGCCAGATCGGACATGTGGGTTTTCTCCGGGTAAACCGGTTTCCTCCCACACGAATGACCACATATACGCTTTCATCCGCGCCAACTAGAGATTAATATATGTTGTTAAAACTTGCTTCGCAATCTTTGTAAAATAAATAAAGATTAATGTATTATATGTGTGCTTTCTAATTTCGCATTAATAGCCACAATAAATTATTTTAAATTCTAACACGACCCAGCTAATAACATACATACTTCTAGAGTAAAATCTACCTAGGGTTATTCGGCGATATACCTACCTTGAACTATGCTGCGCTCTCACAGTGTTTTGGCTGTTCTATTTATACAATGCGTGTAAAGTTTTATGAATGAAAGTCACGTGATGTTTGTAAATACTATCGTGGGAATTCGCGGAAGTGAGCTATTTTTAGAATCAGATAATCTCTTGTCCGTCTTGTTTTTCTGCTATGTAACGTTTCAGTTACTATTCTGTACAGTTTTATTTGACAAAATAAATAAAATTATTGATCAGTTACAACTTTTGTTCATTTATGCACTAGATTGATATTTTCCATAACAAATAACGCCATCGCCCCTTACGCGGGAGGACATTTCGAAAGCCAAATGCAGCGGAGTAGCACCGGGTTTGAAGACAATACTCCTTTGATTCTCGTTTAAAATTATTAGAAGTAAGTCGTGTTAGAATCGAAATAATAAGTATCAACCGTGGTATATCGCAGAATAACCCTCGTTTGTCGTTCTTATGCGTAGAAATATAACACTCAGGCCTTCGGCCTTCGTGATATATTTCTACGCATAAGAACTGATTGAATTGTTGCTGCTGGGTAACTATCGGGGGTCTTTGATATGATTTTAAAATTGTTTTGCCGAGAAAATACCATTAAAATAGTATTATATATACATGTATTTACAGCTAACACTTCTACGGAACAACTCCCCACATGCGACGGTGATGTGCAAGGTAAGATACTGCAAAGCCATGCTTAATATTATTTTAATTGCATGCATTGTATGGGCATGTAAAACAATTTATGAATTATTTATCTGTAGACGTAACATCCAATCAGAGAAGGGCATGTACTATTTAATAGTTTTATAGTTGATAGCCCTCCTACCCTCTTGTACCCCTCGATTAGTCACCACATCCCCCATCTCGCTCACATTGGCTAATGTACCGATTTATAATATATATTATATACAAAGAAGAACACATATTATTTGCACTTAAGCTCACAAATGGGACATTTACAAGCAACACTATATGGCAAAGATGGCGAGATCGCATGCCTGTTTGTTTTAACATACATCATTAATTATTACACACACATATCAAGACATGTTATCTCGCCAGTGAGAGAGATATGCAAAATATAATATAAGTGGAATATAAGAGTGGACGTCGTGATAGCGCAGTGGATGCGCGTTTGCTTCAGGTGCGAACGGTCCGGAGTTCGAGCCCCGCTGCAGCCGTTACGATTGTGCCCTTAGGCAAGGCATTTAAATTCCACGTTGCCTCTTCTCTCTCCCTCGTGGCGATGGATGCCATCGGGAATGAGGTCTCGAGAGTGATTAATATAAGTTGTAAGAATTTGTTTCGCAATCGATCTCAAATAAATTTATATAAACTATTATAAATCGAAGTTTGCTGAAAGCCGAGAACCCGATCAGACAGAACAGAACGTGCAGTCTGATCAGGTTATTATACTGATTGCTCGTCAGATAGTGGAGCTGAAGCACCTACCTGCCCGAATAGCAAGCAACATTGATCCTGAGGCGTAGCACCGCGTCTGAGCTGGTTCTATGTTGTTTGCTCGTCAGATAGTGGAGCTGAAGCACCTACCTGCCGGAATAGCAAGCAACATTGATCCTGATGCGTAACACCGCGTCTGAGCTGGTTCTATGTTGTTTGCACATTGCTTTGAATTTATTCGGGCTGAAAGAGTAAATATTTCCCAAAACTGTTTCATTATACTGATCACAAATTGTATTTCAATTTATATGATTACAGTAGATGGTATGTACAGTGCCTGGTCGCAGTGGAGCAGTTGCTCGGAGAAATGTGGCATAGGGACCAGGAGACGGTCACGCACCTGTAGCAATCCAGCACCAGTAAATGGCGGCAGGACATGCAATGGAGACGACACGGATATCAGCAACTGTGTCGGGAATGCAAAGTGTCTTAGTAAATAATCCGCAGTCTGCTTACTTTTGTAGTGTAGGAACACTGATATGTCTGATAAACGCTTTAACGTGCTTTGCAGGTTCGATCCCCCGTCTGACCTTTCAGATGGGACATTAAACCGAGATTTCGTGTCGGTGCACGTAAAAGAACCACAGGAGACTCTTGAATGGGTCTCAGTCTGTATTATTGAACTATCCTCCAAAAATCTAAAATCACGTATCTCTTCAGGAGACGTCGCTCATATGGGCAACCGGTAGCGACGATAAATAAACTTAAAAACACAACAAAGTGAAATTTATTTTAGCTCGATTGTGAAACAAGTTACAACTTATATTAATCACTCTCTCCTGTCATTACGGTCTGTGTACAATTTTATAAGCATATGTCTGAATACATTCAATAGTTAAATTTATTTTGCCGCGATTGAGAAACAAGTTCCTACAACTTGCAATAATCGCTCTCGAGACCTCATTCCTGATGGAATCCATCCCCAAACACTGCTAAGATAAATTTGTATAAACTAATGTAACCCTGTCTTTCTCGTCAGAAATGTGACTCTAACATTTCAGTATGCTCAAAGACTTTCGGTAAATGCTACAGTTTATTTCCGGAACTAACCAACTGGCACCACGCAGGATACGCGTGCTGGAGACGAAACATGCAACTTGTCGCAATGCGATCTAAGGCGGAGCTAAGTTTCGTCAAATATCTATTGAGGGAGTATAGATATTCGGACAAGTTGCCCATGGCAACCTTCGACAGTGTGTACACAAATGCGAGTTATTATGCACATATAGGTATGCTATTCCAAAAGCATTGCACGTCTCAACAATACTCAACATATCAAGCATTGCATGCATCTTATCACTCCATACACAGTGTTGCAAGCATCAAGCATTGCATGCATCTTATCACTCCATACACAGTGTTGCAACCATCAAGCATTGTATGCATCTTATCACTCCATACACAGTGTTGCAAAGCCACAAACATCAAGCATTGCATGTATCTTATCACTCCATACACAGTGTTGCAAACATCAAGCATTGCATGCATCTTATCACTCCATACACAGTGTTGCAAAGCCACAAACATCAAGCATTGTATGTATCTTATCACTCCATACACAGTGTTGAAAAGCCACAAACATCAAGCATTGCATGCATCTTATCACTCCATACACAGTGTTGCAAAGCCACAAACATCAAGCTTTGTATGTATCTTATCACTCCATACACAGTGTTGAAAAGCCACAAACATCAAGCATTGCATGCATCTTATCACTCCATACACAGTGTTGCAAACATCAAGCATTGTATGCATCTTATCACTCCATACACAGTGTTGCAAAGCCACAAACATCAAGCATTGCATGCATCTTATCACTCCATACACAGTGTTGCAAAGCCACACACATCAAGCATTGCATGCATCTTATCACTCCATACACAGTGTTGAAAACATCAAGCATTGCATGTACATTATCACTCCATACACAGTGTTGCAAGCATCAAGCATCAAGCATCAAGCATTGCATGCATCTTATCACTCCATACACAGTGTTGTAAACATCAAGCATTGCATGTACATTATCACTCCATACACAGTGTTGCAAGCATCAAGCATCAAGCATCAAGCATTGCATGCATCTTATCACTCCATACACAGTGTTGTAAGCATCAAGCATTGCATGTACATTATCACTCCATGCACAGTGTTGCAAGCATCAAGCATCAAGCATTGCATGCATCTTATCACTCCATACACAGTGTTGCAAACATCAAGCATTGCATGTATCTTATCACTCCATACATAGTGTTGCAACCATCAAGCATTGCCTGTATCTTATCACTCCATACACAGTGTTGCAACCATCAAGCATTGCATGTATCTTATCACTCCATACACAGTGTTGCAAACATCAAGCATTGCATGTATCTTATCACTCCATACACAGTGTTGCATGCATCAAGCATTGCATGTATCTTATCACTCCATACACAGTGTTGCAAACATCAAGCATTGCATGTATCTTATCACTCCATACACAGTGTTGCATGCATCAAGCATTGCATGTATCTTATCACCCCATACACAGTGTTGCAACCATCAAGCATTGCCTGTATCTTATCACTCCATACACAGTGTTGCAAGCATCAAGCATTGCATGTATCTTATCGCTCAATACACAGTGTTGCAAACAACAAGCATTGCATGTATCTTATCACTCCATACACAGTGTTGCAAACATCAAGCATGCATGCATCTTATCACTCCATACACAGTGTTGCAAACATCAAGCATGCATGTATCTTATCACTCCATACACAGTGTTGCAAGCATCAAGCATTGCATGTATTTTATCGCTCAATACACAGTGTTGCAAGCATCAAGCATTGCATGTATCTTATCGCTCAATACACAGTGTTGCAAGCATCAAGCATTGCATGTATCTTATCGCTCAATACACAGTGTTGCAAGCATCAATCATCAAGCATTGCATGCATCTTATCGCTCCATACATAGTGTTGCAAGCATCAAGCATGCATGTATCTTATCACTCCATACACAGTGTTGCAAGCATCAAGCATCAAGCATGCATGTATCTTATCACTCCATACACAGTGTTGCAAGCATCAAGCATTGCATGTATCTTATCACTCCATACACAGTGTTGCAAGCATCAAGCATGCATGTACATTATCACTCCATACACAGTGTTGCAAGCATCAAGCATCAAGCATTGCATGTATCTTATCACTCCATACACAGTGTTGTAAACATCAAGCATTGCATGTACATTATCACTCCATACACAGTGTTGTAAACATCAAGCATTGCATGTACATTATCACTCCATACACAGTGTTGCAAGCATCAAGCATCAAGCATTGCATGTATCTTATCACTCCATACACAGTGTTGTAAGCATCAAGCATTGCATGTACATTATCACTCCATACACGGTGTTGCAAACACCAAGCATTGCATGTATCTTATCACTCCATACACAGTGTTGTAAACATCAAGCATTGCATGTACATTATCACTCCATACACAGTGTTGCAAGCATCAAGCATTGCATGTACATTATCACTCCATACACAGTGTTGCAAGCATCAAGCATCAAGCATGCATGTATCTTATCACTCCATACACAGTGTTGCAAGCATCAAGCATGCATGTATCTTATCACTCCATACACAGTGTTGCAAACATCAAGCATTGCATGTATCTTATCACTCCATACACAGTGTTGCAAGCATCAAGCATGCATGTATCTTATCACTCCATACACAGTGTTGCAAGCATCAAGCATGCATGTATCTTATCACTCCATACACAGTGTTGCAAGCATCAAGCATGCATGTATCTTATCGCTCAATACACAGTGTTGCAAGCATCAAGCATGCATGTATCTTATCACTCCATACATAGTGTTGCAAACATCAAGCATGCATGTATCTTATCACTCCATACATAGTGTTGCAAACATCAAGCATGCATGTATCTTATCACTCCATACATAGTGTTGCAAACATCAAGCATGCATGTATCTTATCACTCCATACATAGTGTTGCAAGCATCAAACATGCATGTATCTTATCACTCCATGCACAGTGTTGCAAGCATCAAGCATCAAGCATGCATGTATCTTATCACTCCATACACAGTGTTGCAAGCATCAAGCATTGCATGTATCTTATCACTCCATACACAGTGTTGCAAGCATCAAGCATGCATGTATCTTATCACTCCATACACTGGTGCAAACATCAAGCATTGCATTATCTTATCACTGCATACACAGTGTTACAAGCATCAAGCATTGCATGTATCTTATCACTCCATACACAGTGTTGCAAACATCAAGCATGCATGTATCTTATCACTCCATACACAGTGTTGCAAGCATCAAGCATGCATGTATATTAGTTGGGACTAAACAAAATTTCTGATCGGTCACCTTGTGTTTTACAGTATTTGGAGCAAATTAATAACCATATAATATCAATATTAATACATTCATGTATCATCGTATTTGATATATATGAATACAGGTGTATATGCAATGAATCTCCGTATGTCATATGAAATAAAATGCTTTAAATGATCATAGTTTGATGATATTGTACGATTATTAGCTGAGCAACCAATATTATAAAACACCAGATGACCGATTAGGAATTTTGCCGAGTGTATATAATATTAGCATTGACTAGTTAGGTTTACAATCTTTTAGAAAGCAAGTTTACGAAGGAATTATTGCTTAGCATTGATTAGTTAGGTTTACAATCTTTTAGAAAGCAAGTTTACGAAGGAATTATTGTTTAGTATTGATTAGTTAGGTTTACAATCTTTTAGAAAGCAAGTTTACGAAGGAATTATTGTTTAGTATTGATTAGTTAGGTTTACAATCTTTTAGAAAGCAAGTTTACGAAGGAATTATTGTTTAGTGAAAAAGGTTTATTTTGTTTTTATTTATATAATGACGGAATACTGTTACAGTAATGACTGATTAAGCGGATTGGTTCTTTGGTGGTTTACTAAGGTTGTTTTTTGTAATTTCAGCAAAACAAGTTTGCTTATTTATTGGTCCCCGTCAACATTGGAGAGTGGGGTCAGAGAGTCATCCCCACTACCCCTTACACACATTGATTCATGTATTGCATATAGCAAGCATAAGGAAAAACAAAATGATTTAATACTACGATATACATATGAAAATAATACTTGATGAATGGGGTTGTGGTTTACTAAAGTTAACACTAGGACAAATTTGCAATGCATTATATTAATATTGTTCCATCTGAAGAACAAAAACACATATAGAGGCTTGAAATAGTGTACACATATATGTGAATATTACAGAGACATGACAATCTTTGATATGTAGAGTATGTCTATCTCGATACCTGATAGGGTTGTGTATACCATTTAAGGACTGTACAGACTGGCAGTGACCGATGGTGTAACTGTTGACATGTGAGGATATGTAGAGTAAGTCTATACCTGATAGGGTTGTGTATATCATTTAAGGACTGTACAGACTGGCAGTGACCGATGGTGTAACTGTTGACATGTGGGGATATGTAGAGTAAGTCTATACCTGATATGGTTGTGTATATCATTTAAGGACTGTACAGACTGGCAGTGACCGATGGTGTAACTGTTGACATGTGGGAAGATAGAACCCCAGTAATCTTCACGGCGTGGTAGGTGTACATTACATTCATGTATTCACATCTATGTACGAAATAAATCACTCTTACATATCATATTATAGTTATAATTATTTCGCATTGAACCTGATCTTGGGTCAAATAAACAGATAGATATATTTCGCATTGAATCTGATTTTGAGTCAAATAAACAGATAGATATATTTCGCATTGAACTTAATTTTGTCAAATAAACAGATAGATAGATTTCGCATTGAACCTGATTTTGGGTCAAATAAACAGATAGATATATTTCGCATTGAACCTGATTTTGGGTCAAATAAACAGATAGATATATTTCGCATTGAACTTAATTTTGTCAAATAAATATATGTTTCAATGATACAACATTTTCGCTATTTTATGTTGTTTTAAAGAAGTGTTGTCCTGCATAGTGATATATGTAAAAAAAAGAAAGAAAAAAGTTTAAACTTTATTTATTTTACAACAGATGAAAGCGTATATGTGATCATTCGTGTGGGAGGAAACCGGAGTACCCGGAGAAAAACCACATGTCCGATCTGGCGACCACCGTACCATCTCACATACTTCCCGGTCCGAGGACCGAACCCGGGTTGCATTGGTGAGAAGCGAGCGCGCTAACCACTGAGCTAATAGGACAGCTCGATATATGTATTTTTAGTGTTCTACTGGAACGACAATTTTCTAACTCAGAAAATGTATGAATGCTAAAATAGTTCATGATTTTACATGTGGCTCCAGTTTTCGTTGTACACATGTATATTGTTACCAACCTTTTTTATGACAATATGTATACAGTCAAACCTGAGTTAGTGGTCACCTCTATTAAGCAGCTAACTCGTATTAAGCAGCCATTTACCATATTCCCAATATGCTGTTTTATTATAATTTAACTCTATTAAGCAACCACCTGTGCTAAGCAGCGACTTTCTGTGATTCCAGTGGCTGGCTGCTGAAGACATGTTTGACTGTATATGAAGTCACTCGAATTTATTAACTTTCAAAGTCTTTGTTCCGATTTCAGATAATATCCACGTATTAATTGTCCGCTTTTTATTTCGATATACAGTCAAGGCTACGTTAGTTGTCACCTCGATTAAGCAACCAACCTGTATGAAGCAGCCAGTTTCAAGATTCCTAATATGTTGAGTTATTATACACTTGACCTATATTAAGCATCCACCTGTGCTAAACATCCAATTTCTGTGATTCCCATCGGTGGCTGCTTAAGACAGGTTAGACTGTATTATGAATCTATATATATATACCGGTATTCTAAGAATAGCTTCATACCACCTTTCCTTCCTATGCAACATTCTATATTCAGGAAACGAGGCGAACCTTCAGGTGGAAAGTGTGTACGCATGAACTACAAGTCTTACGACGACACGAATACCTGGGAATCCGAGGACTGCAACACTGTATTGGCTGAGTATTATGTGTGCGAACAAAAATTCGAAAAAATCGTAAATAGTATGTGGTTTATTGTGTTCATTAAGTATGTTAATTAATTACCACCATCATTATTTGTGTTGCATGTTATATATTCATGAGCATTGGTCTATTAATAATAATGATGTTAATATCTTTATAAAAAGACGATTACACATGTGACCTGCACTGACTATTATTATTGGCAGAGAAGCAAGTACATTTGGCAGTAGAAAATCATCACATGTATGCTTCGTCAGCATTTAAAAGGGTTTCCTACACATGTGTGAAATTACATCAGAAATCTACTCCAATGTTTAATGTTAACATTTGATTCTTGAAAGGTTAACTTGTTTGTTCACATTAAATGCACCAAAACAATATATCACGATTGATATATTGGGTGACAGCTATACCAAGCATGTTTACTGGAACATCTGTTGCTAGGCCATTTCATGAAATACATGTACAAGCTAGATTCTCCAGAAAACAACGACACTACAATTGATAGTAATGCAGGGCAAAGGGCAGTGTATGGAGTTCGTATGTATATAGCGGCTCCGGGTATACAGTCAGGTAATCAGACAAAACTAGTTTACAGTTTGATGATAAATGAATTTGATAAATTGATAACTATCAAATAGCCATGTCAGTGGAGATGAACTTATGGTAAAGCAAATGCGATACGATTACAGTGCATATGCCCAAGTTCTTATAGTATTGGGCCCTAAATTCAATACGATTACAGTGCATATGCCCAAGTTCTTATAGTATTGGGCCTTAAATTCAATACGATTACAGTGCATATGCCCAAGTTCTTATAGTATTGGACATTAAATTCAATACGATTACAGTGCATATGCCCAAGTTCTTATAGTATTGGGCCTTAAATTCAATACGATTACAGTGCATATGCCCAAGTTCTTATAGAATTGGACCGTAAATTCAATACGAAAAGAACTGTATACTCAAGCTAATATTTAGTGTTGGAGGTAAATCCACGTTGAAAAGTAGAAACCATGACACAGTTATGTCAATGTATAGCGACGCTCGCTAAACAGTGATAGGGGAACAGAGACATGTTACAGTATTAGAATAGTTGTTTGATGTTGCATTCCATTTTCTAAATCCAGTATTCAAACTTACTAGGAGTTAGAGTCTATACGAATAGAATGAAAACACAACACACAGTATGCGTGGTTAATTCCTATTAACCCATTCAACACCAAGAAACTGGTGCATGATATCCTTAGACAAATCAATTAATAATAAAATTACATTTGGACCAGTTCGAAAAAATAGTATTCTAACACGACCCAGCTAATAACATACATACTTTTAGAGTAAAAGCTACCTCAGGTTATTCTGCGATATACCTACCTTGAACTATGCTGCGCGCGTACCGTGCTTTGGCTATTCCATTTATGCAATGCGTGTAAAGTTTTATGAATGAAAGTCACGTGATGTTTGTAAATACTACCGTGGGAATTCGCGGAAGTGAGCTATTTTTAGAATCAGATAATCTCTTGTCCGTCTTGTTTTTCTGTTAAGTAACGTTTCAGTTACTATTCTGTACAGTTTTATTTGACAAAATAAATAAAATTATTGATCAGTTACAACTTTTGTTCATTTATGCACTAGATTGACTATTTTCCATAAAAAATAACGTCATCTCCCCTTACGCGGGAGGGAATTTCGAAAGCCAAATGCAGTGGAGTAACACGGCGTTTGAAGTAAATACTCCTCTGATTCTCGTCTAAAATTATTAGAAGTAAGTCGAGTTAGAATCGAAATAATAATCTTAATCTTAAATATTACTGGCACAAAGTGCAGATCATGATGAGATGGCTTGCTACGAGCCGGCTCATCTGGATCTACACTATGTGTAAGCCTATTTAGAGGTATGTGGTGTTTAATGGGTTAATCATAACTCCAAACATATTCGCCGATAAACAACGACAATACAAATGGTATATCGTAACTATAATGTTCTAAACAAAAGTATGAAAATAGTAATGTCACGGTATGCTAACATGTTGCTATATATTCTAGTAGGAACAAATGAAGACATACCGGAACAGCACGGCGCTGATTGGACCAGAGTACCAGAACAAATTAAGGCAAACGAATATACAGGAACGGCCAACATCACTATGTCTAGCATGAAGTGTAATTCGTGGCTACAGGAGATGAATAATCCGTATTCAATGATCTGGTATAAAGCTTATATTGTATATTGGCGGATGGAGCAATCTATGGAAGAGGCTGTGAACTACTGTCGAGATCCAGGTTTAGAGAAATTTGTATGGTGTAACTATCAAACGGCTGATAACCAGACTGCACGGGAAGAATGCAGTGTTCGATGTTAGTTTCATACTACGGATATTATGTTGTTATTGTGTGTGTTTTACGTTTATTTATCGTCGCTACTGGTTGCCCATGTGAGCTACGCCTCCTGAAAAGATTAGTAATTTTAGATGTTGGAGGATAGTGCAATGATACAGACAGAGACCCATTCCAGAGTGTCCTCTGGTTCTTTTACGTGCACGGTGTAAAGCACCGACATGAGACCTCGGTTTAACGTCCCATCTGAAAGACTGTTATTTTTATTAGGGTCAGACGGGGGATCGAACCTGCGATCCATGGATTACCAGTCCAGCGTGTTACCACTGGACTACAGATCCGTCTGTTATGTTGTTACTGAGTTTACTTGTTATATTTTATTGAGTTATCTCTGACTGATCTCAACTCATTTATGTTTGCTCTCAAGGCGGAAATTAAACCACCTTTGATTTAGATTTGTCAATGTGTGTGTTTTACACAAAGTCGCACGGACGGACAACTTATGTTGTATTATGGGACATACGAGTAGTATTTCAGGCATGTACACTCGTCAGGGTAATACATGGATAGCCTCCCTTGCCGAGTGGTTAAGATCTTTAACCTCAAATCGCTGTACCTCACCGTTATTGGTTCGAATCCAACTGATGAAAGCGTAAATGTGGTCATTCGTGTGGGAAGAAACCGGAGTACCCGGTGAAAATCCACCTTTCCGTTCTGGCGACCACCGTACCATCTCACATACTTCCCGGTCCGAGGATCGAACACGGGTTGCATTGGTAGTTTATACAAATTTATTTTAGCTCGATTGCGAAACAAGTTCTTTCAACTTATATTAATCACTCTCGAGACCTCATTCCTGATGAAGGAGAGAGAAGAGGCAATGTGGAATTTAAATGCCTTGCCTAAGGGCACAATCGTAACGGCTCCAGTGGGGCTCGAACTCCGGTTGCATTGGTGAGAAGCGAGCGCGCTAAGACAGGACTACCATCATGATGTTGGTTTGATGCACTATGATTTATTTATGTTCCAGTACCAAGCGTTGCAAATACAAGCAATTATGACTGGAAGTACACGGGACAGTGGAGTAAGACATATTCCGGAAGAACGTGTCAACGCTGGAATGCCATATTCCCGCAATATCAGCTTAGCACCGGGTACCACTTTCCTGGTGAAACCATTACCAGTGTTGCCAATTATTGCCGTGACCCGTGGTATAGTGGATATCTCTGGTGCTACACCATGGATCAAAACATGCGCTGGGAACCATGCATTGTTGACGGTTAGTTTTAGCTTAGTATTCTATAGTATAATTGAATTGTAATAAAAAATATTTACTATATTGAGCATTCGGGTTAATAGAATAGAAAGGATATTTTCTGGGTTATGATTCAGTATTTACTGATTTATTGATGTTCCATGCATCCAGATAATCATGTAGACCACTGTGTCTGTTGCAGATAATCCTGTAGACCACTGTGTCTGTTGCAGATAATCCTGTATACCGCTGTGTATGTTGCAGATAATCCTGTAGACCGCTCTGCGTCTGTATCCAGATAATCCTGTAGACTACTGTGTCTGTTGCAGATCATCCTGTATACCGCTGTGTATGTTGCAGATAATCCTGTAGACCGCTCTGCGTCTGTATCCAGATAATCCTGTAGACCACTGTGTCTGTTGCAGATAATCCTGTATACCGCTGTGTCTGTTGCAGATAATCCTGTAGACCACTGTGTCTGTTGCGGATAATCCTGTATACCGCTGTGTCTGTTGCCAATAATTATGTAGACCGTTGTGTCTGTTGCAGATAATCCTGTAGACCACTGTGTCTGTTGCAGATAATCCTGTAGACCGCTGTGTCTGTTGCAGATAATCCTGTAGACCACTGTGTCTGTTGCGGATAATCCTGTATACCGCTGTGTCTGTTGCCAATAATTATGTAGACCGCTGTGTCTGTATCCAGATAATCATGTAGACCACTGTGTCTGTTGCCAATAATTATGTAGACCGCTGTGTCTGTTGCAGATAATCCTGTAGACCGCTGTGTCTGCATCCAGATAATCCTGTAGACCGCTCTGTCAGCATCCAGATAATCCTGTAGACCACTGTGTCTGTTGCAGATAATCCTGTAGACCGCTGTGTCTGTTGCCAATAATTATGTAGACCACTGTGTCAGTATCCAGATAATCCTGTAGACCGCTGTGTCTGTTGCGGATAATCATGTAGACCGCTCTGTGTCTGTATCTAGATAATCCTGTAGACCGCTCTGTGTCTGTATCTAGATAATCCTGTAGACCGCTGTGTCTGTATCCAGATAATCCTGTAGACCGCTGTGTCTGTTGCAGATAATCATGTAGACCACTGTGTCTGTTGCAGATAATCCTGTAGACCGCTGTGTCTGCATCCAGATAATCCTGTAGACCGCTCTGTCTGCATCCAGATAATCCTGTAGACCGCTGTGTCTGTTGCAGATAATCATGTAGACCGATGTGTCTGTTGCAGATAATCCTGTAGACCACTGTGTCTGTTGCAGATAATCCTGTAGACCGCTGTGTCTGCATCCAGATAATCCTGTAGACCGCTCTGTCTGCATCCAGATAATCCTGTAGACCGCTGTGTCTGTTGCAGATAATCATGTAGACCGATGTGTCTGTTGCAGATAATCCTGTAGACCGCTCTGTGTCTGTATCTAGATAATCCTGTAGACCGCTGTGTCTGTATCCATATAATCCTGTAGACCACTGTGTCTGTATCCAGATAATCCTGTAGACCACTGTGTCTGTATCCATATAATCCTGTAGACCACTGTGTCAGTATCCAGATAATCCTGTAGACCGCTCTGTTTCTGTATCTAGATAATCCTGTAGACCACTGTGTCAGTATCCAGATAATCCGGTAGACCGCTGTGTCAGTATCCAGATAATCCTGTAGACCGCTGTGTCAGTATCCAGATAATCCTGTAGACCGCTGTGTCTGTATCCAGATAATCCTGTAGACCACTGTGTCAGTATCCAGATAATCCTGTAGACCGCTGTGTCTGTTGCAGATAATCCTGTAGACCGCTCTGTTTCTGTATCTAGATAATCCTGTCGACCGCTGTGTCTGTATCCAGATAATCATGTATACCACTGTGTCAGTATCCAGATAATCCTGTAGACCGCTGTGTCAGTATCCAGATAATCCTGTAGACCGCTGTGTCTGTATCCAGATAATCCTGTAGACCACTGTGTCAGTATCCAGATAATCCTGTAGACCGCTGTGTCTGTTGCAGATAATCCTGTAGACCGCTCTGTTTCTGTATCTAGATAATCATGTAGACCGCTGTGTCTGTATCCAGATAATCCTGTAGACCACTGTGTCAGTATCCAGATAATCCTGTATACCACTGTGTCTGTTGCAGATAATCCTGTAGACCGATCTATGTCTGTATCCAGATAATCCTGTAGACCACTGTGTCTGCATCCAGATAATCCTGTAGACCACTGTGTCTGTATCCATATAATCGTGTAGACCACTGTGTCAGTATCCAGATAATCCTGTAGACCACTGTGTCTGTATCCAGATAATCCTGTAGACCACTGTGTCTGTATCCAGATAATCCTGTAGACCACTGTGTCTGTTGCAGATAATCATGTAGACCACTGTGTCTGTTGCAGATAATCATGTAGACCGCTGTGTCTGCATCCAGATAATCCTGTATACCGCTGTGTCTGTTGCAGATAATCCTGTAGACCGCTCTGTGTCTGTATCTAGATAATCCTGTAGACCGCTGTGTCTGTATCCATATAATCCTGTAGACCACTGTGTCAGTATCCAGATAATCCTGTAGACCACTGTGTATGTTGCAGATAATCATGTAGACCACTGTGTCAGTATCCAGATAATCCTGTAGACCGCCGTGTCTGCATCCAGATAATCCTGTAGACCGCTGTGTCTGTTGCAGATAATCCTGTAGACCGCTCTGTGTCTGTATCTAGATAATCCTGTAGACCGCTGTGTCTGTATCCAGATAATCCTGTAGACCACTGTGTCAGTATCCAGATAATCCTGTAGACCGCTGTGTCTGTTGCAGATAATCCTGTAGACCGCTGTGTCTGTTGCAGATAATCATGTAGACCGCTGTGTCTGTTGCCAATAATCCTGTAGACCGCTGCGTCTGTATCCATATAATCATGTAGACCACTGTGTCAGTATCCAGATAATCCTGTAGACCACTGTGTCAGTATCCAGATAATCCTGTAGACCACTGTGTCAGTATCCATATAATCCTGTAGACCACTGTGTCTGTATCCAGATAATCCTGTAGACCACTGTGTCTGTTGCAGATAATCCTGTAGACCACTGTGTCTGTTGCAGAAAATCCTGTAGACTACTGTGTCTGTTGCAGATACTCCTGTAGACCACTGTGTCAGTATCCATATAATCCTGTAGACCACTGTGTCAGTATCCAGATAATCCTGTAGACCACTGTGTCTGTTGCAGATAATCCTGTAGACCGCTGTGTCTGTATCTAGATAATCCTGTAGACCACTGTGTCTGTATCCATATAATCCTGTAGACCACTCTGTTTCTGTATCTAGATAATCATGTAGACCGCTGTGTCTGTATCCAGATAATCCTGTAGACCGCTGTGTCTGTTGCAGATAATCCTGTAGACCGCTGTGTCTGTTGCAGATAATCATGTAGACCGCTCTGTTTCTGTATCTAGATAATCCTGTAGACCACTGTGTATGTTGCAGATAATCCTGTAGACCGATCTATGTCTGTATCCAGATAATCCTGTAGACCACTATGTCTGTATCCAGATAATCCTGTAGACCACTGTGTCTGTTGCAGATAATCATGTAGACCACTGTGTCTGTTGCAGATAATCCTGTAGACCGCTGTGTCTGCATCCAGATAATCCTGTAGACCGCTCTGTCTGCATCCAGATAATCCTGTAGACCGCTCTGTCTGCATCCAGATAATCCTGTAGACCGCTGTGTCTGTTGCCAGATAATCCTGTAGACCACTGTGTCTGCATCCAGATAATCCTGTAGACCGCTGTGCCTGTTGCCAGATAATCCTGTAACCGTTGTATCTGTACCCAGATAATCCTGTAGACCACTGTATATATACCCAGATAATCCTGTAGACCACTGTATATGTACCCAGATAATCATGTAAACCACTGTATATGTATCCAGATAATCCTGTAACCGTTGTATCTGTACCCAGATAATCCTGTAGACCACTGTATATATACCCAGATAATCCTGTAGACCACTGTATATGTACCCAGATAATCCTGTAGACCACTGTATATGTACCCAGATAATCATGTAGACCACTGTATATGTACCCAGATAATCATGTAGACCACTGTATATGTACCCAGATAATCCTGTAGACCACTGTATATGTACCCAGATAATCATGTAGACCACTGTATATGTACCCAGATAATCCTGTAGACCACTGTATATGTACCCAGATAATCATGTAGACCACTGTATATGTATCCAGATAATCCTGTAGACCACTGTATATGTACCCAGATAATCCTGTAGACCACTGTGTCTGTACCCAGATAATCATGTAGACCACTGTATCTGTACCCAGATAATCATGTAGACCACTGTATCTGTACCCAGATAATCATGTAGATCACTATATATGTACCCAGATAATCCTGTAGACCACTGTATATGTACCCAGATAATCCTGTAGACCGCTGTATATGTACCCAGATAATCCTGTAGACCGCTGTATATGTACCCAGATAATCCTGTAGAGTTATATATATATACAGATAACCCGGTAGACCGCTGTATTGCTAACCATAAAGTGTACCTGGGAAACTTGAACAGAACATATACCGGAAAGGAATGCCTTCGATGGGATGACAAATCTCTGCCCAGAAGCTGGTTTCCTGATGGTACAAATACTGATGCAGCGAACTACTGCCAGGATCCGAACAACGACGGGTATCTGTGGTGTTACGTACAGTCTGGTGAAAGTAGATGGGAACCTTGTGTTTTGGATTGTAAGTCAAACTTAAAGCGGTACTATATCGGAAAAGGATGTTATGTTTTTTAGTAAAATGTAGCGAATAATAATATATAATAATATAAGTTCAAATGACTGTGCTTAAAATAAAAATTAATATCGCACAGAAATGAAAACATCAAATGAATATATCACCGTCGTATTCGCGAATTGTTTATCGACATTGGTATATAAACAAGTATGCTTAGTGTGCATGACGCAACAATCTTAGATGTTTGTTCTGAAGCAATGCGTTACGAATGTATGCAGGGCGTTGTTTAGTTTAAAGCAGCATTACGTCGTATGAAATAAAAGATATTTGAAAAATTCAATTTTTACGTATGGGTAGCAATGCTGCTACACATTCTAACATTATACTTTGTATGCGTATGTTCATTTGGTAAACAGTGTTTTTTTGCGATAAAACAAACTCGAAACCGAAAGTAGGACTCTCCGAGTCGATCGGTCACGCACTTGTTTACAACCGGAACGCATCGTACGCACTTGTTTACATTCGGAATGCATCGTCTCCATTTGTCCCACGTTGTATTTTTTAAATTAAATTACTTGATATGTTGATTCATACCTCTGTTAGCTAAGTCTGTTAGGGACATTTCTACATCCCCGCTAGGGGTTCGACATTAGAGGAACATAGATAGATAGTCTTTCATGTTCAAAATATATACGTTGTTTTCTACATCCTGTGTTGTTTCACGCATGCGCGCTGTGCGTGTTTACATTTCGTGTGTTGATAAACAAATTTGCGTATACGACGGTTTAAATTTATTGGAATTTTATCGTTTCTGAGCGACTATTTCGAGTTTTGTAAACACACACACATTGGTATTTATATTTTAAACAAAACATCCTTTATTACGATGTATTGCTGCTTTAAGCATACTGTATTGCTTTCAAATAACATACATATACACAAACTGCACAATAATTATGCAACAAATAAAATTTATCAAATTAGTTAACCACCTTTGCTCATCTTTCATGTAAGTTGTTTATTATAAGTAGTTAAAAGGTGAAAAGTATATCACTTTTATTAACATTGCATTTAGTATCTGTATTCTGAATGATAATGCTGTTTAAGTATCAATAACGTCATTTAATATGTAATTATATGACATTTTCACACATCTGTGTTTGTGTTTTTTAATATTGTGATTTCGCAAATAAACTGCGTCTCACGGTTTACGCAAGCATTGCACAGCCGACACTAATGGGAATACTAGAAAGGACAGTGTGTAAAAGGGAAGGTAATTATTGAATGGTCCGAGTCTATTTCCCGTTGGTGTTGGTTGTGTTAGTTTTATACAAATTTATTTTAGCTCGATTGCGAAACAAGTTATTTCAACTTATATTAATCACTCTCGAGACCTCATTCCTGATGGAATCCATCGCCACGAGGGAGAGAGAAGAGGCAACGTGGAATTTAAATGCCTTGCCTAAGGGCACAATTGTAACGGCTCCAGCGGGGCTCGAACTCCGGACCTTTCGCACTTGAAGCGAACGCCCATCCACTGCGCTATCACGACTTACAATTGTGTTAGTAGGTATGTATCAAGATAAACGATTACAACTTTGGCTAGGGAATGCCGACGGTGAGTTGTGAACGTCAGGGTTGCATCTCAAATATTATATGATTGAAACTGTTTATAAGAAGCAATGTATGTTCCATTAATGTCAAACCCCTCGCGGGGATCTATACATGCGTCATGGGCAGGCTTAGCCGATCTAAGCGATTAACCAGTACAAAGCAATGTGTGTGAGGTGCCTTGCCCAATGACACTACATACGTGGCCTGACCTAATATCGAACCCAGGACCGTTCGATTCCAAATCCGACGTTCTACCACTGGACCACGGACGCGAAATGGGTTGCGAACCGATTCAGGAAAGTCCTACTTTCACTTTCAGTTCCTTACAAAGACACATGTTTACTGACTTAAAATAATTATTCATATCATAATGGATGCATGTTTTCTACAGACGGATCTGTAGTCCAGTGGCAACACGCTGGATTGGTAATCCAGGAATCGCAGGTTCGATCCCCCGTCTGACCCTAATAAAATTAACAGTCTTTCAGATGGAACGTTAAACCGAGGTCTCGTGTCGGTGCTTTACACCGTGCACGTAAAAGAACCAGAGGAGACTCTGGAATGGGTCTCTGTCTGTATCATGCACTATCCTCCAAAATCTAAAATAACTAATATCTTCAGGAGGCGTCGCTCAAATGGGCAACCGGTAGCGACGATAAATAAACGTAAACACACCATGAAGTAGAAATTCTACTTGTACATGAAATTTCAAATGTTAGTAATATTTTTATGTCATATGATATAGTGTCGCTTGAATAATTAAGATAAATGACATATAGTTGTACATTGTTCATGGATGTGTAATTAGTAGTATTTTACATACGATATACAGTAATATAACTTCAGGTCAAAGAAAGTATTTTAAGGAGTTTTGTAGTGGCGACTTCTTAAATTGGGGTATTTCTGTTTTCCCGCCAAAATTGAGCCCACACTCAGCTTGGCAAGAGAAACGTCAATCAATCAGTAATATTCACCAAACATATGTATCCAGAACAGATCCTTGTAATTCGAAATGTTATCTTTTCACAAGATTTTACTAAAGAGACGTCTCTGTAATTATTTGTGTGTATTCACTACAATGTGTAACTATTGTATCCACTACACTGTGTAACTATTGTATCCACTACACTGTGTAACTATTGTATCCACTACACTGTGTTACTATTGTATCCACTACACTGTGTAACTATTGTATCCACTACACTGTGTAACTATTGTATTTTTGTGTATTCACTACACTGTGTAACTATTGTATCCACTACACTGTATAACTATTGTATCCACTACACGGTGTAACTATTGTATCCACTACACTGTGCAACTATTGTATCCACTACACGGTGTAACTATTGTATCCACTACACGGTGTAACTATTGTATCCACTACACTGTGTAACTATTGTATCCACTACACTGTGTAACTATTGTATCCACTACACTGTCTAACTATTGTATCCACTACACTGTCTAACTATTGTATCCACTACACTGTCTAACTATTGTATCCACTACACTGTCTAACTATTGTATCCACTACACTGTCTAACTATTGTATCCACTACACTGTCTAACTATTGTATCCACTACACTGTCTAACTATTGTATCCACTACACTGGTAACTATTGTATCCACTACACTGTCTAACTATTGTATCCACTACACTGTGTAACTATTGTATTTGTGTGTATCCACTACACTGTGTAACTATTGTATCCACTACACTGTCTAACTATTGTATCCACTACACTGTCTAACTATTGTATCCACTACACTGTCTAACTATTGTATCCACTACACTGTCTAACTATTGTATCCACTACACTGTCTAACTATTGTATCCACTACACTGTCTAACTATTGTATCCACTACACTGTCTAACTATTGTATCCACTACACTGTGTAACTATTGTATCCACTACACTGTCTAACTATTGTATCCACTACACTGTGTAACTATTGTATCCACTACACTGTGTAACTATTGTATCCACTACACTGTCTAACTATTGTATCCACTACACTGTCTAACTATTGTATCCACTACACTGTGTAACTATTGTATCCACTACACTGTGTAACTATTGTATCCACTACACTGTGTAACTATTGTATTTGTGTGTATCCACTACACTGTGTAACAATTGTATCCACTACACTGTGTAACTATTGTATCCACTACACTGTCTAACAATTGTATCCACTACACTGTCTAACTATTGTATCCACTACACTGTCTAACTATTGTATCCACTACACTGTGTAACTATTGTATTTGTGTGTATCCACTACACTGTGTAACTATTGTATCCACTACACTGTGTAACTATTGTATCCACTACACGGTGTAACTATTGTATTTTTGTGTATTCACTACACTGTGTAACTATTGTATCCACTACACTGTGTAACTATTGTATCCACTACACTGTGTAACTATTGTATCCACTACACTGTGTAACTATTGTATCCACTACACTGTGTAACTATTGTATCCACTACACTGTGTAACTATTGTATCCACTACACTGTGTAACTATTGTATCCACTACACTGTGTAACTATTGTATCCACTACACTGTGTAACTATTGTATCCACTACACTGTGTAACTATTGTATCCACTACACTGTGTAACTATTGTATCCACTACACTGTGTAACTATTGTATTCACTACACTGTGTAACTATTGTATCCACTACACTGTGTAACTATTGTATTCACTACACTGTGTAACTATTGTATCCACTACACTGTGTAACTATTGTATCCACTACACTGTGTAACTATTGTATCCACTACACTGTGTAACTATTGTATCCACTACACTGTGTAACTAATGTATCCACTACACGGTGTAACTATTGTATCCACTACACGGTGTAACTATTGTATCCACTACACTGTGTAACTATTGTATCCACTACACGGTGTAACTATTGTATCCACTACACTGTGTAACTATTGTATCCACTACACTGTGTAACTATTGTATCCACTACACGGTGTAACTATTGTATCCACTACACTGTGTAACTATTGTATCCACTACACTGTGTAACTATTGTATCCACTACACTGTGTAACTATTGTATCCACTACACTGTGTAACTATTGCATCCACTACACTGTGTAACTATTGTATCCACTACACTGTGTAACTATTGTATCCACTACACTGTGTAACTATTGTATCCACTACACTGTGTAACTATTGTATCCACTACACTGTGTAACTATAGTATCCACTACACTGTGTAACTATTGTATTCACTACACTGTGTAACTATTGTATTCACTACACTGTGTAACTATTGTATCCACTACACTGTGTAACTATTGTGTTCACTATACTCTGTAACTATTGTATCCACTACACGGTGTAACTATCGTATCCATTACACTGTGTAACTATTGTATTCACTACACTGTGTAACTATTGTATCCACTACACTGTGTAACTATTGGGTTCACTACACTGTGTAACTATTGTATCCACTACACTGTGTAACTATTGTATTCACTACACTGTGTAACTATTGTATCCACTACACTGTGTAACTATTGTGTTCACTACAATGTGTAACTATTGTATCCACTACACGGTGTAACTATTGTATCCACTACACTGTGTAACTATTGTATTCACTACACTGTGTAACTATTGTATTCACTACACTGTGTAACTATTGTATCCACTACACTGTGTAACTATTGTATTCACTACACTGTGTAACTATTGTGTTCACTACACTGTGTAACTATTGTATCCACTACACTGTGTAACTATTGTATCCACTACACTGTGTAACTATTGTATTTTTGTGTATTCACTACACTGTGTAACTATTGTATTTTTGTGTATTCACTACACTGTGTGACTATTGTATTTTTGTGTATTCACTACACTGTGTAACTATTGTATTTTTGTGTATTCACTACACTGTGTAACTATTGTATTTTTGTGTATTCACTACACTGTGTAACTATTGTATCCACTACACTGTGTAACTATTGTATTTTTGTGTATTCACTACACTGTAACTATTGTATTTTTGTGTATTCACTACACTGTGTAACTATTGTATTTTTGTGTATTCACTACACTGTGTAACTATTGTATTTTTGTGTATTCACTACACTGTGTAACTATTGTATTTTTGTGTATTCACTACACTGTGTAACTATTGTATTTGTGTGTATTCACTACACTGTGTAACTATTGTATTTTTGTGTATTCACTACACTGTGTAACTATTGTATTTTTGTGTATTCACTACACTGTGTAACTATTGTATTTTTGTGTATTCACTACACTGTGTAACTATTGTATTCACTACACTGTGTAACTATTGTATTTATGTGTATTCACTACACTGTGTAACTATTGTATTTTTGTGTATTCACTACACTGTGTAACTATTGTATTTTTGTGTATTCACTACACTGTGTAACTATTGTATTTTTGTGTATTCACTACACTGTGTAACTATTGTATTTTTGTGTATTCACTACACTGTGTAACTATTGTATCCACTACACTGTGTAACTATTGTATTTTTGTGTATTCACTACACTGTGTAACTATTGTATTTTTGTGTATTCACTACACTGTGTAACTATTGTATTTTTGTGTATTCACTACACTGTGTAACTATTGTATTTTTGTGTATTCACTACACTGTGTAACTATTGTATTCACTACACTGTGTAACTATTGTATTTTTGTGTATTCACTACACTGTGTAACTATTGTATTTTTGTGTATTCACTACACTGTGTAACTATTGTATTCACAACACTGTGTAACTATTGTATTCACTACACTGTGTAACTATTGTATTCACTACACTGTGTAACTATTGTATTCACTACACTGTGTAACTATTGTATTCACTACACTGTGTAACTATTGTATTCACTACACTGTGTAACTATTGTATTTTTGTGTATTCACTACACTGTGTAACTATTGTATTCACTACACTGTGTAACTATTGTATCCACTACACTGTGTAACTATTGTATCCACTACACTGTGTAACTATTGTATCCACTACACTGTGTAACTATTGTATCCACTACACGTGTAACTATTGTATCCACTACACTGTGTAACTATTGTATCCACTACACTGTGTAACTATTGTATCCACTACACTGTGTAACTAATGTATCCACTACACGGTGTAACTATTGTATCCACTACACGGTGTAACTATTGTATCCACTACACTGTGTAACTATTGTATCCACTACACGGTGTAACTATTGTATCCACTACACTGTGTACCTATTGTATCCACTACACTGTGTAACTATTGTATCCACTACACTGTGTAACTATTGTATCCACTACACTGTGTAACTATTGTATCCACTACACTGTGTAACTATTGTATCCACTACACTGTGTAACTATTGCATCCACTACACTGTGTAACTATTGTATCCACTACACTGTGTAACTATTGTATCCACTACACTGTGTAACTATTGTATCCACTACACTGTGTAACTATTGTATCCACTACACTGTGTAACTATAGTATCCACTACACTGTGTAACTATTGTATTCACTACACTGTGTAACTATTGTATTCACTACACTGTGTAACTATTGTATCCACTACACTGTGTAACTATTGTGTTCACTATACTCTGTAACTATTGTATCCACTACACGGTGTAACTATCGTATCCATTACACTGTGTAACTATTGTATTCACTACACTGTGTAACTATTGTATTCACTACACTGTGTAACTATTGTATCCACTACACTGTGTAACTATTGGGTTCACTACACTGTGTAACTATTGTATCCACTACACTGTGTAACTATTGTATTCACTACACTGTGTAACTATTGTATCCACTACACTGTGTAACTATTGTGTTCACTACAATGTGTAACTATTGTATCCACTACACGGTGTAACTATTGTATCCACTACACTGTGTAACTATTGTATTCACTACACTGTGTAACTATTGTATTCACTACACTGTGTAACTATTGTATCCACTACACTGTGTAACTATTGTATCCACTACACTGTGTAACTATTGTATCCACTACACTGTGTAACTATTGTATTTTGTGTATTCACTACACTGTGTAACTATTGTATTTTTGTGTATTCACTACACTGTGTGACTATTGTATTTTTGTGTATTCACTACACTGTGTAACTATTGTATTTTTGTGTATTCACTACACTGTGTAACTATTGTATTTTTGTGTATTCACTACACTGTGTAACTATTGTATCCACTACACTGTGTAACTATTGTATTTTTGCGTATTCACTACACTGTAACTATTGTATTTTTGTGTATTCACTACACTGTGTAACTATTGTATTTTTGTGTATTCACTACACTGTGTAAAAACTATTGTATTTTTGTGTATTCACTACACTGTGTAACTATTGTATTTTTGTGTATTCACTACACTGTGTAACTATTGTATTTTTGTGTATTCACTACACTGTGTAACTATTGTATTTTTGTGTATTCACTACACTGTGTAACTATTGTATTTGTGTGTATTCACTACACTGTGTAACTATTGTATTTTTGTGTATTCACTACACTGTGTAACTATTGTATTTTTGTGTATTCACTACACTGTGTAACTATTGTATTTTTGTGTATTCACTACACTGTGTAACTATTGTATTTTTGTGTATTCACTACACTGTGTAACTATTGTATTTTTGTGTATTCACTACACTGTGTAACTATTGTATTTTTGTTATTCACTACACTGTGTAACTATTGTATCCACTACACTGTGTAACTATTGTATTTATGTGTATTCACTACACTGTGTAACTATTGTATTTTTGTGTATTCACTACACTGTGTAACTATTGTATTTTTGTGTATTCACTACACTGTGTAACTATTGTATTTTTGTGTATTCACTACCCTGTGTAACTATTGTATCCACTACACTGTGTAACTATTGTATTTTTGTGTATTCACTACACTGTGTAACTATTGTATTTTTGTGTATTCACTACACTGTGTAACTATTGTATTTTTGTGTATTCACTACACTGTGTAACTATTGTATTTTTGTGTATTCACTATACTGTGTAACTATTGTATTCACTACACTGTGTAACTATTGTATTCACTACACTGTGTAACTATTGTATTTTTGTGTATTCACTACACTGTGTAACTATTGTATTTTTGTGTATTCACTACACTGTGTAACTATTGTATTTTTGTGTATTCACTACACTGTGTAACAATTGTATTCACTACACTGTGTAACTATTGTATTCACTACACTGTGTAGCTATTGTATTCACTACACTGTGTAACTATTGTATTCACTACACTGTGTAACTATTGTATTTTTGTGTATTCACTACACTGTGTAACTATTGTATTCACTACACTGTGTAACTATTGTATTCACTACACCGTGTAACTATTGTATTCACTACACTGTGTAACTATTGTATTCACTACACTGTGTAACTATTGTATTCACTACACAGTGTAACTATTGTATTCACTACACTGTGTAACTATTGTATTTTTGTGTATTCACTTCACTGTGTAACTATTGTATTCACTACACTGTGTAACTATTGTATTCACTACACTGTGTAACTATTGTATTCACTACACTGTGTAACTATTGTATTCACTACACTGTGTAACTATTGTATTCACTACACTGTGTAACTATTGTATTCACTACACTGTGTAACTATTGTATTTTTGTGTATTCAATACACTGTGTAACTATTGTATTCACTACACTGTGTAACTATTGTATTCACTACACTGTGTAACTATTGTATTTTTGTGTATTCACTACACTGTGTAACTATTGTATTCACTACACTGTGTAACTATTGTATTCACTATACTGTGTAACTATCGTATTCACTACACTGTGTAACTATTGTATTGTTGTGTATTCACTACACTGTGTAACTATTGTATTCACTACACTGTGTAACTATTGTATTTTTGTGTATTCACTACACTGTGTAACTATTGTATTTTTGTGTATTCACTACACTGTGTAACTATTGTATTTTTGTGTATTCACTACATTGTGTAACTATTGTATTTTTGTGTATTCACTACACTGTGTAACTATTGTATTTTTGTGTATTCACTACACTGTGTAACTATTGTATTTGTGTGTATTCACTACACTGTGTAACTATTGTATTTTTGTGTATTCACTACACTGTGTAACTATTGTATTTGTGTGTATTCACGACACTGTGTAACTATTGTATCCACTACACTGTGTAACTATTGTATCCACTACACGGTGTAACTATTGTATCCACTACACTGTGTAACTATTGTATTCACTACACTGTGTAACTATTGTATTCACTACACTGTGTAACTATTGTATCCACTACACTGTGTAACTATTGTATTCACTACACTGTGTAACTATTGTGTTCACTACCCTGTGTAACTATTGTATCCACTACACTGTGTAACTATTGTATTTTTGTGTATTCACTACACTGTGTAACTATTGTATTTTTGTGTATTCACTACACTGTGTAACTATTGTATTTTTGTGTATTCACTACACTGTGTAACTATTGTATTTTTGTGTATTCACTACACTGTGTAACTATTGTATTTTTGTGTATTCACTACACTGTGTAACTATTGTATCCACTACACTGTGTAACTATTGTATTTTTGTGTATTCACTACACTGTGTAACTATTGTATTTTTGTGTATTCACTACACTGTGTAACTATTGTATTTTTGTGTATTCACTACACTGTGTAACTATTATATTTTTGTGTATTCACTACACTGTGTAACTATTGTATTTTTGTGTATTCACTACACTGTGTAACTATTGTATTTTTGTGTATTCACTACACTGTGTAACTATTGTATTTTTGTGTATTCACTACACTGTGTAACTATTGTATCCACTACACTGTGTAACTATTGTATTGTTGTGTATTCACTACACTGTGTACCTATTGTATTTTTGTTTATTCACTACACTGTGTAACTATTGTATTTTTGTGTATTCACTACACTGTGTAACTATTGTATTTTTGTGTATTCACTACACTGTGTAACTATTGTATTTTTGTGTATTCACTACACTGTGTAACTATTGTATCCACTACACTGTGTAACTATTGTATTTTTGTGTATTCACTACACTGTAACTATTGTATTTTTGTGTATTCACTACACTGTGTAACTATTGTATTTTTGTGTATTCACTACACTGTGTAACTATTGTATTTTTGTGTATTCACTACACTGTGTAACTATTGTATTTTTGTGTATTCACTACACTGTGTAACTATTGTATTCACTACACTGTGTAACTATTGTATTTTTGTGTATTCACTACACTGTGTAACTATTGTATTCACTACACTGTGTAACTATTATATTTTTGTGTATTCACTACACTGTGTAACTATTGTATTCACTACACTGTGTAACTATTGTATTCACTACACTGTGTAACTATTGTATTCACTACACTGTGTAACTATTGTATTCACTACACTGTGTAACTATTGTATGTTTGTGTATTCACTACACTGTGTAACTATTGTATTCACTACACTGTGTAACTATTGTATTCACTACACTGTGTAACTATTGTATTCACTACACTGTGTAACTATTGTATTCACTACACTGTGTAACTATTGTATCCACTACACTGTGTAACTATTGTATTCACTACACTGTGTAACTATTGTATTTTTGTGTATTCACTACACTGTGTAACTATTGTATTCACTACACTGTGTAACTATTGTATTCAATACACTGTGTAACTATTGTATTCACTACACTGTGTAACTATTGTATTCACTACACTGTGTAACTATTGTATTCACTACACTGTGTAACTATTGTATTCACTACACTGTGTAACTATTGTATTCACTACACTGTGTAACTATTGTATTCACTACACTGTGTAACTATTGTATTCACTACACTGTGTAACTATTGTATTCACTACACTGTGTAACTATTGTATTCACTACACTGTGTAACTATTGTATTTTTGTGTATTCACTACACTGTGTAACTATTGTATTCACTACACTGTGTAACTATTGTATTCACTACACTGTGTAACTATTGTATTCACTACACTGTGTAACTATTGTATTTTGTGTATTCACTACACTGTGTAACTATTGTATTCACTACACTGTGTAACTATTGTATTTTTGTGTATTCACTACACTGTGTAACTATTGTATTTTTGTGTATTCACTACACTGTGTAACTATTGTATTTTTGTGTATTCACTACACTGTGTAACTATTGTATTTTTGTGTATTCACTACACTGTGTAACTATTGTATTTATGTGTATTCACTACACTGTGTAACTATTGTATTTTTGTGTATTCACTACACTGTGTAACTATTGTATTTTTGTGTATTCACTACACTGTGTAACTATTGTATTTTTGTGTATTCACTACACTGTGTAACTATTGTATTTTTGTGTATTCACTACACTGTGTAACTATTGTATTTTTGTGTATTCACTACACTGTGTAACTATTGTATTTTTGTGTATTCACTACACTGTGTAACTATTGTATTTTTGTGTATTCACTACACTGTGTAACTATTGTATTTTTGTGTATTCACTACACTGTGTAACTATTGTATTTTTGTGTATTCACTACACTGTGTAACTATTGTATTTTTGTGTATTCACTACACTGTGTAACTATTGTATTTTTGTGTATTCACTACACTGTGTAACTATTGTATTTTTGTGTATTCACTACACTGTGTAACTATTGTATCCACTACACTGTGTAACATTGTATTTTTGTGTATTCACTACACTGTGTAACTATTGTGTTTTTGTGTATTCACTACACTGTGTAACTATTGTATCCACTACACTGTGTAACCATTGTGTTTTTGTGTATTCACTACACTGTGTAACTATTGTATTTTTGTGTATTCACTACACTGTGTAACTATTGTATTTGTGTGTATTCACTACACTGTGTAACTATTGTATTTTTGTGTATTCACTACACTGTGTAACTATTGTATTTTTGTGTATTCACTACACTGTGTAACTATTGTATTTGTGTGTATTCACTACACTGTGTAACTATTGTATTTTTGTGTATTCACTACACTGTGTAACTATTGTATTTTTGTGTATTCACTACACTGTGTAACTATTGTATTTTTGTGTATTCACTACACTGTGTAACTATTGTATTTTTGTGTATTCACTACACTGTGTAACTATGGTATTTTTGTGTATCCACTACACTCTGTAACTATTGTATTTTTGTGTATTCACTACACTCTGTAACTATGGTATTTTGTGTATTCACTACACTGTGTAACTATGGTATTTTTGTGTATTCACTACACTGTGTAACTATGGTATTTTTGTGTATTCACTACACTGTGTAACTATGGTTTTTTTGTGTATCCACTACACTGTGTAACTATTGTATTTTTGTGTATTCACTACACTGTGTAACTATGGTATTTTTGTGTATTCACTACACTGTGTAACTATGGTATTTTTGTGTATCCACTACACTGTGTAACTATGGTATTTTTGTGTATTCACTACACTGTGTAACTATGGTATTTTTGTGTATTCACTACACTGTGTAACTATGGTATTTTTGTGTATTCACTACACTGTGTAACTATGGTATTTTTGTGTATCCACTATACTGTGTAACTATGGTATTTTTGTGTATTCACTACACTGTGTAACTATGGTATTTTTGTGTATCCACTACACTGTGTAACTATTGTATTTTTGTGTATTCACTACACTGTGTAACTATTGTATTGTTGTGTATTCACTACACTGTGTAACTATTGTATTTGCTCTAAGCATCTTATACAGTATACATCCATTATGTCGAATTCCGTCGGACCGAACAAAATATTTCGACATAACCGAAGTTTGACTTAACGAAATTAGATATAAACAGATCCAGTTATATGTAAATGATTGTGTCTGAAACAGAACTTTGATCCGACTTTGAGATAACCGGATAATTCGACATAACCGACTTTGACATAAAGGATGTTGACTGTAGATGTTTTACGCAATAAACTATTGTTGTTATTGTTGCTGTTGTTGTTGTATGCGCAGTGGCTGGTGTTACCTACACATGTACGTGTATTACAGATGACATGAACTCTGGTGTATCTCCAACGGAACAAACTTTACATGGAATCGAATACTTCTATTGCTTAAACGGGGAAGAGATTTTGCTACAAAACAAATGCGATGATAAATTTGACTGTAGTGATGTGTCAGATGAAACCGACTGTGGGCATTCACATAAAGGTAGGGTTTTATTTAATACACGTCCTTCCATTACTTGGTAAAATATATCTGGAATTAATATATAATACTAGATACTTGTCCCCCAGAATAAATGAACAACAGATCACACACTTTTGAATACACGGTGACCATTTTATCTACCTGCTTGGTACCTTGAAGGAAATATACTAAAGTATGTGTATACATGTCTCTTTATTGTATTCTCTCCCTCTCTCCCTCTCTCCCTCTCTCCCTCGTTGGATTCGAAGGTGATTATCATACGCCGTGATAGTTCAGTGGTAGAATGTTTGCGTCATGTGCGATAGGCCCGGAGTTAGAGCCCCGCTGGAGCCGTTACGATTGTGCCCTTAGGCAAGGCATTTAAATTCCACGTTGCCTCTTCTCTCTCCATCGTGGCAATGGATTCCATCAGGAATGAGGTCTCGAGAGTGATTAATATAAGTTATCAGAACTTGTTTCGCAATGGAGCTAAAATAAATTTGTATAAAACTAAAGTATTGTATTTGATATTGAAATTGAACAGTCCAGAACAAATGGATAACGTCCTATTTTATTAATTGCTGAAGATATAGATTGTTATGTCTATGTTTACACAAATTTATTTAAGCTCGATTGCGAAACTAGTTCTTACAGCAATAGCTGTTGGAACCCATCGTCATGACGGAGAGAGAAGAGGCAATGTTGACTCTACGTGCATTGCCTAAGGACACACTAGTAACGACTACAGCTGGGCACACACTAAGGACATCTCAACGCTCTACCACTGTGCTATCACGACTTCCATTGATCTATTCATGGTGTCTAACTCACAATCCAATAAACTACTAAGGATGTGTGCACAAATACTATGACAGGCACACCACAACCATCATTGACAAATCTTGTTTCTATCCAATAAACTACTACGGATGTGTGCAAACATACTATGACAGGCACACCAAAACCATCATTGACAAATCTTGTTTCTATCCAATAAACTACTACGGATGTGTGCAAACATACTATGACAGGCACACCACAACCATCATTGACAAATCTTGTTTCTATCCAATAAACTACTACGGATGTGTGCAAACATACTATGACAGGCACACCACAACCATCATTGACAAATCTTGTTTCTATCCAATAAACTACTACGGATGTGTGCAAAAATACTATGACAGGCACACCACAACCATCATTGACAAATCTTGTTTCTATCCAATAAACTACTACGGATGTGTGCACAAATACTATGACAGGCACACCACAACCATCATTGACAAATCTTGTTTCTATCCAATAAACTACTACGGATGTGTGCAAACATACTATGACAGGCACACCACAACCATCATTGACAAATCGTGTTTCTATCCAATAAACTACTACGGATGTGTGCACAAATACTATGACAGGCACACCACAACCATCATTGACAAATCTTGTTTCTATCCAATAAACTACTACGGATGTGTGCAAACATACTATGACAGGCACACCAAAACCATCATTGACAAATCTTGTTTCTATCCAATAAACTACTACGGATGTGTGCAAACATACTATGACAGGCACACCACAACCATCATTGACAAATCTTGTTTCTATCCAATAAACTACTACGGATGTGTGCAAACATACTATGACAGGCACACCACAACCATCATTGACAAATCTTGTTTCTATCCAATAAACTACTACGGATGTGTGCACAAATACTATGACAGGCACACCACAAGCATCATTGACAAATCTTGTTTCTATCCAATAAACTACTACGGATGTGTGCACAAATACTATGACAGGCACACCACAAGCATCATTGACAAATCTTGTTTCTATCCAATAAACTACTACGGATGTGTGCAAACATACTATGACAGGCACACCACAACCATCATTGACAAATCGTGTTTCTATCCAATAAACTACTACGGATGTGTGCACAAATACTATGACAGGCACACCACAACCATCATTGACAAATCTTGTTTCTATCCAATAAACTACTACGGATGTGTGCAAACATACTATGACAGGCACACCACAACCATCATTGACAAATCGTGTTTCTATCCAATAAACTACTACGGATGTGTGCACAAATACTATGACAGGCACACCACAACCATCATTGACAAATCTTGTTCTATCCAATAAACTCTACGGATGTGTGCAAACATACTATGACAGCACACCACAACCATCATTGACAAATCGTGTTTCTATCCAATAAACTACTACGGATGTGTGCACAATACTATGATAGGCACACCACAACCACCATTGACAAATCGTGTTTCTATCCAATAAGCTACTAAGGATATGTGCAAACATACTATGACAGGCACACCACAACCATCATTGACAAATCGTGTTTCTATCCAATAAACTACTACTGATATGTGCAAACACACTATGACAGGCACACCACAACCATCATTGACAAATCTTGTTTCTATCCAATAAACTACTACTGATATGTGCAAACACACTATGACAGGCACACCACAACCATCATTGACAAATCGTGTTTCTATCCAATAAACTACTAAGGATATGTGCACAAATACTATGACAGGCACACCACAACCATCATTGACAAATCGTGTTTCTATCCAATAAACTACTACGGATATGTGCAAGCATACTATGACAGACCATGTTGAATAATCATTTACATATCTTCTGAAAAGCATAAAATGTAAAACATTGGCAATTTGGCACACCTTCGAATTATATTACAGCTCAGAAACTAACTGTACAGTTGCAGCATTCTTCCGTAATTCCTATTATGTTCGAGATTAGCTCCCACGTCCAGTGCGGGACAGGCGAATGGATATCTGTCAATGCTCGCTGTGATGGGGTAAAGGATTGTCAAGATGCCACCGACGAAATAAATTGCTCGAGTTCTGAAACGGGTAATTATAATACATGTAGTTTATACAACACAATTAAGTTATAATTGCAAACGAATCGACACGTGGTTGCAAATAAGTCACTACTAACCATGTTTTTATTGTTATGTACGGGTGATTGCAACATTCTGGGAATTAGGACCAAGTACTATAAACATGTTTTTATTGTTATGTACGGGTGATTGCAACATTCCAGGAATTAGGACTAACTACTATAACCATGTTTTTATTGTTATGTACCGGTGATTGCAACATTCTGGGAATTAGGACCAAGTACTATAACCATGTTTTTATTGTTATGTACGGGTGATTGCAACATTCTGGGAATTAGGACCAAGTACTATAAACATGTTTTTATTGTTATGTACGGGTGATTGCAACATTCCAGGAATTAGGACTAACTACTATAACCATGTTTTTATTGTTATGTACCGGTGATTGCAACATTCTGGGAATTAGGACCAAGTACTATAACCATGTTTTTATTGTTATGTACGGGTGATTGCAACATTCTGGGAATTAGGACCAAGTACTATAAACATGTTTTTATTGTTATGTACGGGTGATTGCAACATTCCAGGAATTAGGACCAAGTACTATAGCCATGTTTTTATTGTTATGTACGGGTGATTGCACCATTCTGGGAATTAGGACCAAGTACTATAGCCATGTTTTTATTGCTATGTACCGGTGATTGCACCATTCTGGGAATTAGGACCAAGTACTATAACCATGTTTTTATTGTTATGTACGGGTGATTGCAACATTCCAGGAATTAGGACTAACTACTATAACCATGTTTTTATTGATATGTACGGGTGATTGCAACATTCCGGGAATTAGGACCACCAATGCATATTCCAACAGGCACATGAGTATAGATTGATGTTATATAAGAAACTAAAACCGTTTCAGGCGTTAACATTGTTTTATCACAACCGAGCTCAATCTCATCTTGGACTGAAAAAAGTGCTTACTGCAAACACCACCCGTCTTTACATAAATGCGAACAATTCGTTTCGTTTATGTATGAAGAATAGCTTCTTCGTGCAATGATACCTCCTGTATAGCAAGCAATTTCAGTAAATATAATGATGTATTTAAGATGCTATTAGGATGTGTTTTTCAGAAGAAAACGGTGACTGTTTAATCGACCAGTTCCGATGTGATGATGGTGACTGCATTCATATCAGTCAAGTGTGTAACTTTGTAATGGACTGCGTCGACGGATCGGATGAATATTGCGGTAAGTACACGTCATAGTGTTGAGCCTTTACAGGAAGAGCGTATACAGAATTCGGCTTAGGTTGTTCTGTTGGCATGTGCTATCAAGCACACATATGGTAGCACTGCGCTTGGTGCAATCTCGTGCATTTTCAGTGTGTTCTGTTTCAATTCTAATATCACACATTTTTGTTGTTTGCTTTTGGTGTATTCAATGTCACACCAACATCATATATTATGCGACGACTCTCTAGATATTAACTGTTATTGTCTCGAATTGTAGGAGAACACAACTGTTACAGTGAATATTTGCATACACAAATGTACAAATTAGTTTATACAAATTTATGTTAGCTCGATTGCGACACAAGTTCTTATATCTTATATTAATCACTCTCTGAGACCTCATTCCTGGTGGAATCCATTGCCACGAGGGAGAGAGAAGAGGATATCGGCATGATTCTGTTCCACTGTGATGATGTTGTCCCAAGCTTGGTCTGATATCGGTTTGATGTTGTTCCACCGTGATGCTGTTGTTGTCCCAAGCTTGATCTGATCTCGGGTTGATTCTGTTCCACTGTGATGCTGTTGTCCCAAGCTTGATCTGATCTCGGCTTGATGCTGTTGTCCCAATGGAACAATGTATAGCACGACCTTATTTCAATTCATAATATGACATGCGTCATAGTACACATGTTAGCAACTTTATAGCTCCTACATGTCCTAGCTCCGAGGTTATATCACTTTTCTCCAAGCTCAAACTCAGACTCAAGCTTCTGATTGGTTCTGCATGGTGTAAAACTCAGACTCAACTAATCACAATCCTTGAACTAGAGTTTGAGATCCGAGAACAGTTTTATTACCTCGGGGGCTGGTTGCAAATATTAGTACCATTACTTCTACCTGTAGTACATTGCTGTTTGTTCTCAGAGTATGATGTTTGCAAGAAGACAGAATACAAATGTGACAATGGACAATGCATTTCATCGGACAATCGTTGCAACGCTTTTGAACAATGCATAGACGGCAGTGATGAAACGTTTTGTGGTAAATATATTTTTTTATACATTTGTTTATGTCCGATTGGCAATCTGAATTGCATTTCCTAGGAGTAATTAATATGCAATTATTTGTGTTCTTAATATGACCACATACAGTTGACAATCAATCAGCACACATGTGGACAAGAGACATAGCTTAAAATACACGAGATATTGACATAAAGCTAATACATTGACCCAAAGCAAATACATTGAACATAAATAAGAAGAACCACTTATACCACTCTTATTTTTATTCAATTATATATTGGCTCTACCGATGTTAAAAATGTATCTTGTTATTGTATAACTGTAAAACATGAATCAATAAACTAAGTCGGTGGGAAAGAAATAGAGGATATGTGTGTTTATTAGTGTAACATAGGATTTTTTATTTCACCGAGAAGTCACCGAAATATGTATTTTACTAATAAACACAAATCTTCTTTTTCGCTTAGGATTTCCAATGAGTTTGGCTAATATAATAGTTGTTATCAAATTTAATTCATTTTAACTGCCCCTGTCAGGAGCCTCATTTCACTACATTCCATAACCGCACAACCACATATAATATATGTGAAATTTATACCAGCACTATTTCTTCTTACGGACGTTCACACTAATATTATTAGTGTGAACGTCCGTAAGAAGAAATAGTGCTGGTATAAATTTCAAGTTTGTTTCTGTTTGCTGTCAAAATTGAAAACAACAGACAAAACAAATTAATTACATTATATAGCTTTATATTTAACTGTTCATGATAGTCAGAAAATAGCTAAAATACAAAAGTACATCTAACCGCGCAGGAATACGAAACGTAACCAGTGGCAGAGAAAATGCCATCTGCCACTGTTTCAAAACAGTGGAAGGTGGAGTTTTCTTTCACTGATAAAATAATTCATTGGAAAAAATAAAAAATGTTAACAACGTGTACTAGTAATGGACCATCCATTTCGAATTATCTACTCAACAGACACGTGCAAAACAGAAGATGCATTTCATTGTGATATTGTTAAATGTATACCACTGCGGTTAGTATGCGACAACTACAGAGATTGCGAAGACGGAAGTGACGAAATATCTTGTAGCCAACCAGAGTTTACTTCCTGTGAGCAATGGTGGGATGCTGGCTATAGGGAGTCGGGAACATATGTGATAGGTATAATTATAATGTTTCACAAAATATACTGACACAATCAAATATGTGCACCTTTATATTGAGCGTTACGTTTTCGTTACATATTTTAGAATTATGGATATTACTGTCATGAGTAAAGAAAATAATCCTTCACACATTGCACTAATTAACCCAATTACGATTGTGCCCTTAGGCAAGGCATTTAAATTCCACATTGCCTCTTCTCTCTCCTTCATGGCGATGGATTCCATCAGGAATGAGGTCTCGAGAGTAATTAATATAAGTTAAAAGAACTTGTTTCGCAATCGAGCTAAAATAAATTTGTATAAACTAACCCAATATTTAAGCGCGTAGATGCCCAAATCTGCCTATATTGTTTTTCTAAAAGGATATACATTTTACCTCTGAGGCAAGTGAAAGGTTTCTTTTTTGTGTCAGTATACATATGCCCTAGTATTATGTCATGTAATTTGTGTAAAAGAGATACCTGGACCTGAGAATGTTGCTCTAGTGCTCGAATACATGATGCAACACTGTGCTTATTCTGAGGAGGGTGTCACGTGTGTAGCGGGATAGTGGGATACACCCTATCACTTGACCGGCTACACTTTGTGATACATTTTGTCTCGTGTATTTTAGAAATTGTATATATGATGGTGACGTATAGACCAGTCGAACCGAGTGTTAACTAACTGTATTATAAATTGATGTACATGTGTAATGAATGACAACAGTCACTATAATAAGCTATTTACTTACTTACTTGCCTAGCTTGCTTGCCTTGCAAGCTTGCCTTGTTTGCTTGCTTACACATATAGATGAAAGCGGTTCTAATTATGTGGCAGCTTTCATGTCTCATAATGTTATAGTTTGTATATATTTGTTCGTAATTGTGTTTAAACTCTTTCATCTGCATATGTTGGAAGCTAACTAGTAGTATAGCGTGCAATGTTAGGTAAATATAAATCCATACATCCCATATGTCTATATAACTCAAATTTACAACAACGCTATTTAGTTTAAACATATTTATTTTCTGTCAATTATTTACAACAACTGATATAAGGAATTGGACAGAAAGCTGTATAGCTTATGATTGTCCTCTCAACGCTATTTATAAAATGTGACTGTAAAACGTCTCCCCGTGACTGATAGTCAAACTTATTTTCATTTATACACATTTATTTTAGCTCGATTGCGAAGCAAGTTCTTTCAACTTATATTAATCACTCTCGAGACCTCATTCCTAATGGAATCCATCGCCATGAATGAGAGAGAAGAGGCAATGTGGACTTTAAATGTCTTGCATAAGGGCACAATCGTAACGGCGCCAGCGGGGCTCGAACCTGAAGCAAACGCACTAGCACTGCGCTATCACGACTTCCACTTTAATCCCTTTAATCAGAGTTACATTGCTCAGTGTGTGTGTGTGTGTGCTCCATTTGGAGAGGGTGTTGTAGCGCTAGCGCAGTGGTAGTGTAGAGTGGTCGCGATGTGGATTCAATTCATTTCAATATATATATGTTTATAGCAATTACAAACATTTCAATACAAGTGCATGTATTTTTAACAAAGAGCACATAATACATGTGCATATTTCAATGTTATTACCATATAGCAACAGTTTTCACGACGTTGCAATTCTTCGATATCTTTTGCAAGGCATTTGAATTCCATAATGTTATTGCCTTCTACTCTCTCCTCGTTCTTGGCCATGGGTTCCATAAGGAATGAGGTATCGAGATTAATTAATATAAGTTGTAAGAGCTAAAATAAATTTGTATAAACTAATATGATAATGTAAATATATAATTGTTCTGGGTTTTTGGTCAATACGATACTAATAGTACTAATTTTGCAGGTGGCTTGGTTGCAGACTGTGATTTTGATTCTGTCTTAATTGCGGGGAAGATGTATACAATAATAAAGAATTTCGATATTCTTTGGCGTGATGGTAATGGTATCGGTTACCTGTTTGCACGAGAAACGCTTCGGGAAGAAGATACTAGATTGTATGAAATTATAAAGCGACCACGGTACACCTGTGTTCAGCAGGTATAAATACAGTTAATTATCTAAATATAATGTGTGTGTTTTACGCTTATTTGAGTGAATATAGTAAAGTACTGATTGGAAGAGTTAGAAGCTAGGTACAAGGTGATACCAGAACAGGCAATATGTGAATATAGTAAGTACTGATTGGAAGAGTTAGAAGCTAGGAACCAAGTGATAACCAGAAACTGGAATATGATATACATGATATGGACTGGATATGGAACACTGACATATACTCATCATTCGTTGTAGGGATTGAATGATTTAGTTTATGCTTTCCATGGAATAATTATAGCAATTCATCAGAGAATATTTATTTCACTAGTTGGAAACAGTGGATGCACGCATTGTGTGTGATTTGCGTTTATTTATCGTCGCTACTTATTATCCATATGAGCGACGCCTCCTGTAGAGATTAGTCATTTTAGATGTTTGGCGGATAGCGCAATGATACAGACAGACAACCCATTCCAGAGTCTCATCTGGTTCTTTTACGTGCACGGGGTAAAGCACTGACACGAGACCTCGGTTTAAAGTCCCATCGGAAAGACTGTTAATTTTATTAGGGTCAGGCGGGGTATCGAACTTGCGATCACTGGAATACCAGTCAACGTGTTAACCACTGGACTACAGATCCATATATACAATGTAATTAGACTAAGTACTAATACATGCGAGTATTCTTACTTTGAGAGTGTGTGTGATTTCCTATTGTAACAATGTAATATTATAGGTGTTTCATGGCCGTTACCTGTTACTACTATACACGACTGGACATATAACGTTAACATCATTATCGTGTGTTTCATAGCTTTCTTATAGTTAGCTTTAATAACATTGTGCATCCTTTGCAAAATATGGTCCAATTTCCATTAATTTAAGTAATATGTGCTCACGAACATATAGAATACCACCTTCTGTCTCACTCTCTCACTCACATCACACTCCACTCTCACCATCTGCTATCTCCTCTCTCTCTCGCTCTCTCACTCTCATCACACTCCACTCTCACCATCTGCTCTCTCCTCTCTCTCTCGCTCTCTCACTCTCATCACACTCCACTCTCACCCTCTGCTCTCTCCCCTCTCTCTCTCACGCTCTCTCTCTGTCCCCTCTACTCGTTCTCTCCTATTTCTCTCATCTGTTTCTCTATCATGGCTCTCATCTTCCTATCTTCTCTGTCCTCTCATCCCTTACTCCCCTCTCTCCTCTCTCCTCTCTCCTCTCTGTCTCTCTATCCTGGCTCTCATCTCCATATCCTCTCCATCCATCTCTCTCGCTCTCTATCATCTATATCTGCTCTCTACCTCATCTCTCTCATCTATCTCCCTTCTCTCCTCTTTCCTCTCTTCTCCCCGACTCTGAGCTGCCCTATTCTTCGTTGTTATTCATACCCGTATTGCATAATCACTCCATTTCGAGTGCGATGTGTCCCCTCGGGTTCTAGATCTTGTTCACATGTATGCTAAACATTATTACAAACATTTTAGATACTGACATACTATTTATATATTACTTTGATATTGATTTAAGATAACGCAGTCGTGCATTCCGTCGCACAAGGCCACAGCAGAGATTGATGATTCCGGATATACAAACAATTTCAAACATTGTGCGTGCCTCAAAATTACTATTCATGTCGGAAAGAGCAGGTAACATGTTTGTATTGTAATTCTTGTCTACAACATGCTTAGATCAAATAACACATGGTAGTGTGTACACACAATGATTGAGTACCCATAATGCATGATTATCCACATTGTTTGAGTACCCACACTGCTTAAATTGATGGTCCATCTTGAACACACACAATGTTGGTCCATCTTGAGTATCCACAATGCTGGTCCATCTTGAGTACCATCTTGAGTACCCACAATGATGGTTCATCTTGGGTACCCACAATGTTGGTCCATCTTGAGTACCTACACTGATTGTCCATCTTGAGTACCCACAATGCTGGTCCATCTTCAGTACCCACAATGTTGGTCCATCTTGAGAACCCACAATGTTGGTCCATCTTGAGTACCCACAATGCTGGTCCATCTTGAGTACCCACAATGTTGGTCCATCTTGAGTACCTACACTGATTGTCCATCTTGAGTACCCACAATGCTGGTCCATCTTGAGTACCCACACTGATGGTCCATCTTGAGTACCCACAATGCTGGTCCATCTTGAGTACCCACACTGTTGGTCCATCTTGAGTACCCACACTGTTGGTCCATCTTGAGTACCCACAATGTTGGTCCATCTTGAGTACCCACAATGTTGGTCCATCTTGAGTACCCACAATGTTGGTCCATCTTGAGTACCCACACTGTTGGTCCATCTTGAGTACCCACACTGTTGGTCCATCTTGAGTACCCACAATGTTGGTCCATCTTGAGTACCCACAATGTTGGTCCATCTTGAGTACCCACAATGTTGGTCCATCTTGAGTACCCACACTGTTGGTCCATCTTGAGTACCCACACTGTTGGTCCATCTTGAGTACCCACAATGTTGGTCCATCTTGAGTACCCACAATGTTGGTCCATCTTGAGTACCCACAATGTTGGTCCATCTTGAGTACCCACAATGTTGGTCCATCTTGAGTACCCACAATGTTGGTCCATCTTGAGTACCCACAATGTTGGTCCATCTTGAGTACCCACACTGTTGGTCCATCTTGAGTACCCACACTGTTGGTCCATCTTGAGTACCCACAATGTTGGTCCATCTTGAGTACCCACAATGTTGGTCCATCTTGAGTACCCACAATGTTGGTCCATCTTGAGTACCCACAATGTTGGTCCATCTTGAGTACCCACAATGTTGGTCCATCTTGAGTACCCACAATGTTGTCCATCTTGAGTACCCACAATGCTGGTCCATCTTGATTATCATCTTGAGTACCCACAATGTTGGTCCATCTTGAGAACCTTAAGCTGATTATGACGTAAGCAAAGCAACTAATATGAGTAAAATTACAAATAAAATGTGAACTACATTTTACTTCGTTTACTATTTATTTACAACGGACCGCATATCATTTTGCTGTGCTTACTTTACAACCGACCGCATATCATGTTGCTGTGCTTACTTTACAACCAACCTCATAGCGCACTTCATTGATAATAACCGAAGCATATGTACATGAAAAATTTCTGTGAATTTGCTTTTTTGACAATTATTTGTAAATAGGATATTATATTCATGTTCATTTGTTATTGAATTTATTTAAATCGTCCTCTAAAAACGATAAAATGTCGCCAAATTCAAATTCAATAACAAATGACCACTCATTTAATATCCTATATATATATATATTAGTTTCTATATGCAGTATATATTTCACGATACTGTAAGAGGACTATTGGTTTCAGTGAAGTGGGCAGATGTCATGGCAACAACACTACTGAGTTGAATGAGAATGACTTTATATTTACCTACAATGGATCATTGAGCCTTTACAGAAAAATCATCTTAAAAAATTCAGAAAATGAATTTCCTCGGGGCTACCAAATAATACCTGGACCAACAATCTGTGAACATAGTAAGTATTGATTGGACCAGTTAGAAGCTAGGTACCAGGTGATACCAGGACCAACAATCTGTGAATATAGTAAGTATTGATTGGACCAGTTAGAAGCTAGGTACCAGGTGATACCGGAACAGGCAATATGTAAATATAGTAAGTACTGATTGGAACAGTTAGAAGCTAGGTACCAGGTGATACCAGAACAGGCAATATGTGAATATAGTAAGTACTGATTGGAACAGTTAGAAGCTAGGTACCAGGTGATACCGGAACCTGCAATATGTGAATATAGTAAGAACTGATTGGAACAGTTAGAAGCTAGGTACCAGGTGATACCGCAACCTGCAATATGTGAATATAGTAAGTACTGATTGGACCAGTTAGAAGCTAGGTACCAGGTGATACCGCAACCTGCAATATGTGAATATAGTAAGTACTGATTGGAACAGTTAGAAGCTAGGTACCAGGTGATACCGGAACCTGCAATATGTAAATATAGTAAGTACTGATTGGAACAGTTAGAAGCTAGGTACCAGGTGATACTGGAACAGGCAATATGTAAATATAGTAAGTACTGATTGGAACAGTTAGAAGCTAGGTACCATGTGATACCGGAACAGGCAAAATGTGAATATAGTGTAAGTACTGATTGGAACCGTTAGAAGCTAGGTACCAGGTGATACCGGAACCTGCAATATGTGAATATAGTAAGAACTGATTGGAACAGTTAGAAGCTAGGAACCAAGTGATACCAGAAACTGGAATATGATATACATGATATGGAATGGATATGGAACACTGACATATACTCATCATTCGTTGTAGGGATTGAATGATTCAGTTTATGCTTTCCATGGAATAATTATAGCAATTCATCAGAGAATATTTATTTCACTAGTTGGAAACAGTGGATGCACGCATTGTGTGTGTTTTACGTTTATTTATCGTCGCTACCGATTGCCTATATGGGCGACGCTTCTTGAATAGATTAGTCATTTTAGATTTTTGGAGGATAGTGCAATGATAAATTCCAGAGTCTCCTCTGGTTCTTTTACCTGCACCGTGTAAATCACAGACATAGAGAGTCCCATCTGAAAGACTGTTAATTGTATTATGGTCAGACGGGGGATCGAACCTGCGATCCCTGGGTTACCAGTCCAGCGTAAACGCATTGTATTCTCACTGCTCCATATGGTTCCCAGCCACCGCGATATATCCTCCATCTAGACTCATTCGGGTTAATCATGCATGGGGTCATCTAAGTGCGATATTCTAGACAGTGCCAGTTATCGTATGACAGCATCGCTTCGAATCTACAATATAAATGTTCTACTTGTATTTCAACATCAATATTAGAGAAACATAGAACCACTCGTAGTGATACTCCTTTCCATGTTCATGCCGTAAAATATAATTCGACTATGCACACTAGTGTCCTCCGTGGCAGAGTGGTTACGGTCTTTCACTTCAAATCACTTGCTCATCACCGCTGTAGGTTCGAATCCCACTTGAACCACTCGTAGTGATACTCCTTTCCATGTTCATGCCGTAAAATATAATTCGACTATGCACACTAGTGTCCTCCGTGGCAGAGTGGTTACGGTCTTTCACTTCAAATCACTTGCCCCTCACCGCTGTAGGTTCGAATCCCACGTGGGGTGTCGACTTATTTCATGAACGACCGATGATTAATTTCTTAATTGAATATATTTCTTCCTCAGATTTTGTTGCAAAGAAGGACTTACTAACATGTGAACGAGACGTCAAAACCATTCCAAGTTCACAAAAGTGTGTATATGATATAGATCCTGCTGGATACGACGTTGGCTGTAGATCTGGAAGTCATCTACAGAACTGTGGTATGTAAATTCCTTTGTTTTACTTATTTATTTTGTTTTTATTAAATATTAATAAATTTATTTAACGTCGCTACCGGTTGCCCATTTGAACGACGTGCAGTTTACCTTACAACACCTTTCCTGGGCAGGATTAATTGGTTAACCAGTGCGCTTTCATATAAAGAGACAATATCTGAGAGGGGCTCGAACCCGTGACCATCAGTGATGATAGGCTACATTAATATACAAGTTAGCGACCGTAACCACTCGACCACGGAGGCGGATCTTGTTGTACTTGCTCTAAAATATGTATTTTATATCCTTGTTTGCACCATTTTCCCTTTCTCGTACAACACATTTAGTCAATATCAAAGGCATGTAAGTTCATGTACGTTAAAGTAGCCAATCATGAAATTTATTTAGTACATACTGCACTAGTCGCATATGCTGTCCGATTAGCGCAGTGGTTAGCACGCTCGCTTCTCACCAATGCAACCAGGGTTCGATCCTCGGACCGGGAAGTATGTGAGATGGTACGGTGGTCGCCAGATCGGACATGTGGGTTTTCTCCGTGTACTCCGGTTTCCTCCCACACGAATGACCACTTTTACGCTTTCATCCGCGCCAACCAGAGTGGTTAATATAAGTTGTTAGAACTTGCTTTCGCAATCGTTGCAAAATAAATAAAGTTTAAACTAGGAATCTTGTTGGTAAAATAAATGAAGTGTAAACTTTGGAATCATAAAATTATTAATCTATTTGTTTTATCTGATTTTCAAAGAGAACTTCGATTGTCCAGAGGGAACTGTGAAATGTCCCATGAGCTATTGTATCCCTCTAAAGTTTGTCTGTGACGGAGAGTTACAGTGCCCGGGCGGTGATGACGAAGATGCCTGTGGTAAGGCTACATTTATCTCTGGAAGATTAAGGATATGATATAAATATTTAATATCGTAGCCATTATGGCAACATATATAATGAATCCATATAGTGAATTTGCATTACTTGTGTGTGTGTGTCTTACGTTTATTTATCGTCGCTACCGGTTGCCCATATGAGCGACGCCTCCTTAAGAGATTAATCATTTTAGACATTGCTGGACGAAAACTTCAATATAAAGTGTGAATGTTTGGAATATTCTGATAAACTAACTAAGACATGTTTGTGTTTTAATCTATCATGTGTGCTGTGAATTACTTACCGTACCATCAATGCATACATTAATCCATGTCAGAATGAATGTGTATGGCTTAAACCACTGTTCTTGCTGAACACTTACCATTGTATGTTTGCAGGATGTGAGTCTTCTAAATCCGAAGTTATCTTGATGCACGATGCAGAAGGGGACAGTAGGCATAATCTTGGACTTGCAAAGTTTGCGAAACAGTTTCAAACAACAACCAACCTTATCAGAACACTTGAATACGCTGCCATACAACCATTGCAGGATTTTAATCTAGATCACACGGTTTTGCAAATTAAGGACACAGTCATTCAGCCATTGCATACTCTTAACCGTGTCCAAGAATGTCAGTTTAATGTAATGGCGGAGCACTTCATTCGTGATGTTATAATTTCGGAAAATAAATCGACAGGAATCATTTTCATTGTGGATAGTGTTGCGGCGAACGATTTGTTCAATACTATGTTTCGAAATAGTGTCGACCTAGATCCACGTATTAAGTTGTATCGGGTGATGCAAGATACGTCAACAACATTTGAGCTAGCAGATGGGATTACTAATGTGTCGGACGTGGTTGTGAAAAGATGGAAAACATTATCTGCGATTGGAGCTGAATACTTTCCCGAGGTTTGTCAAGGTATAGTAAGTTTAAACGTCATTACACTATCACAGTCAATCATTGTATGTGACAATTTATCAAGCTGAAATCAAATACATTGTATATAAACATACAGTCTACATCCGTTATGTCGAATTCCGTCGGACCGAACAAAATACTTCGACATAACCGAAGTTTGACTATATAAATTCGATATAAAAACGAGTTTCATAAATATGGTATGAAATCACCACGAGCGTAGCATGCTTTTTATCACATTACCATAGTAACAACAACTATAAATATAAAATAATACAACGTGTGTATGTTTTACGTTTATTTATCGTCGCTACCGGTTGCCAATATGAGCGACGCCTCGTGAAGAGATTAGTCGTTTTAGAATGTTGGATGATAGTGCAATGATGCAGACAGAGACCCATTCCAGAGTCTCCTCTGGTTCTTTTGCGTGCACGGTGTAAAGCACCGACACGATACCTCGGTTTAACGTCCCATCTGAAAGACTGTTAATAGTATTATGGTCAGACGGGGGATCGAACCTGTGATCCCTGGATGACCAGTCCAGCGTGATACCACTGGACTACAGATCCGTCTGTAATGTTTCTTAAAAACGTTTCTGGCTGTCAGTATATATTTCAGCCGTATTACATTAAGCTGCTTTCATACGCCGGAGTAAATAGTCCCTGATAATCAAACAACTTCACGCAAATATTCGACATAATATTTTTAATCACTATATTCCATTAGTGTATGTTTACAATTTTATTGATATAAGCAGCTGATTTTCAACAAATAAAGCATGAACACACTCAACATGCATATGCCGAATGTGTATTGCAAGATGTCAATGTCATGTCAGGACCAATCAGAATCCGTTCAGGTGTTACTAAGCTTGTTGACAAATATAAGAATTTATGACATGGCTGTATTACACTGAATACAAGCAAAGATATATGATAAATATATAATAATCATTCCCCCATCTGAACCTAATACAATTAACAGTCTTTCAGATGTGACTTTAAACCGAAGTCTCGTGTCGGTGCTTTACACCGTGCACGTAAAAGAACCAGAGGAGACTCTGGAATGCGTCTCTGTCTGTATCACTGCACTATCCTCCAAAATTGCTAATTTTTTCAGGAGGCGTCGCTCATATGGACAACCGGTAGCGACGATAAATAAACGTAAACACACACACACACGTATCACACATATTACCGAGAAGCCGTAGCGGGTTTCTTTTAATATCAATGTCACGTCGTCATTAGTTTATACAAATTTAACTTAACAACTTATATTAATCATTCTCGAGACCTCATTACACGTGAAATCCATCGCCACGAGGGAAAGAGGCAACGTGGAATTTAAATGCCTTGCCTAAGGACACAATCGTAACGGCTCCAGCGGGGCTCGAACTCCGGACCACGTCGTCATTAAAATGAAGGTGAAACATCAACAGGATGTAATGGTTATCCAGACTCTGGAATGGTTATCCAGACTATTTCTGGCTATGTAATTGAGAGAAAAACAAATGAAAATCAACTTTCAAAGTTGAAAATGCTTGAATATATTATACTCTCTATCTCACAGGTGCAACAAAGGTACATTGCTCAAACAAATACAAATGCATGTGGAGTAAGGTGTGTATTCCATTGGACCAAGTATGTGACGGACATACCCAGTGTATACATGGTGACGATGAACGACTTTGTAACTTTATTTGTCCATCCAACTGTACATGTATCGGCTATACAGCCAACTGCAGTGCCTCAGACTTCACATTAGATCGATCTGAATATATTCCAAAAACAACACGATTGATCAATTTAAGCTTCAATAAGTATCTACGTTCCATACTGACAAGCTCGCACTTGGACCTTTCGGTATTAGTGTCGTTAAATCTGTCTTTCTGTAATATCGACGAGCTGTCACGGTTCGCATTCAGAAAAATAAGAAATCTGAAGATTCTTGATCTAAGTTCGAATTCGATAAAGGTAATTGCAGAACGCACGTTTACATATCTGAATCAATTAAGAAGTCTACGTTTGGAAGGTAACTTTGATCTTGCAGTGATAGAACCTGAAGCATTTAGTGGGCTGGCTTATGTGCGCAACTTAGATTTCGCTGGAGCTAAGCTGAGAATCATTTCTGCATATACATTTTCTGGTTTAAATCTAGAGGGAATAGACTTATCTAACAACAGCATCAATGAAATAGAAGACTTTGCATTTAGTGATTTAATAGTAAAAAGGATAAATTTCGAGAATAATTACATATCATTATTTCGAAAAGAAATTTTCACTGGAGTTGGTGGTTTGAAAGAATTGAAAACGCCCGAATATAAGTTTTGCTGTATAAGGCCAACATATGTGAAAGAGGAAGACTGCTATCCTACCAAAGATGAGTTTTCCTCCTGTGAGGACCTGATGAGGTTGTCAGCACTACAGACGATGCTTTGGTTGATAGGTTTATCAGCGTTGTTCGGGAACGCATTGTCAGTATTATATAGGGTGATATACGACAGAGAGAGGCTAAAACTAGGATTTGGAATATTTGTCACTAATTTAGCAGTAGCTGATTTCCTAATGGGCGTTTACCTGCTCATTATCGCTGTTGCTGATGCTGTATTCAGAAAAAGGTAAGTTAATTTAATTTTTAAATGAATTACGCTTTGCAATTAAATATAGAAATTTATCAGTGAAATAAAATGTGACATTGTATTTTTTATATTCTTGTGTGATTTACATTTATTCATCGTCGCTACCATCGTCATTTTGCCAGAAATTAATAAAAAGTGAAAAATCGTCAGAATGCAACCAAGACTGGATCCGCTACTATAATTATACTGTGTGTTTTACGTTTATTTATCGTCGCTACCGGTTGCCCATATGAGCGTCGCCTCCTGAAGAGATTAGACATTTTAGATGTTTGGAGGATAGTGCTATGATACAGACAGAGACCCATTCCAGGGTCTCCTCTGGTTCTTTTACGTGCACGAATGTAAAGCACCGACACGAGACCTCGGTTTAAAGTCACATCTGAAAGACTGTTACTTTTATTAGGGTCCCTAATTTAGCCAACATTTCACACATTTTGATACCAAATTTGCCAAAACAAATTCTAAAGTAATATAAAATTTACCTCTAAGGCAAGTGCACAGTTTCTTTTCTGTATCAGTATATGCACAGTGTATTATCCTTTATTCTGTACATTCCTGTTTTACACCACGTCGTTTCAATGAGAAACATTAGTCAGTTACTTCCCTTGAATATTCATAAAAGTAGATTAGTCCTCTAAATTGGTTTCCTCTGTTTTTATCGTTATTTAATTTGCACCGCATGCTATCCATTTTAATCAGTTTTCTCATCTTATAATTATTAAATCTCGACTGATTTCCTACAGCATATCCAATGGATACTTTAATGCAAATATGTGTTATCAATTAATTAACATGATTTTGATAAAAATTACATCGATCGCTGCATCTGGTTAGTGAACAACAGTAAAAACAAAGGATTTCAACTAAAAGGACAACTATGCATTTCGGGATAAATCAGACTTTATCTGTCAAGGGAGGTAATAGAAACACCAGTATTGTCTCTCATTACATATTCAGTTTTCCATATCCAGTGCTCACCTGCGAATAATGTCACTGTGTTTACACACTGTATTCCTTCGCCAAATAATACAGTATAGCGACCTTCAGTTTGCAATGGCCTGAATTCTTATACCACATCTTTTCTACACATCAACTAGTCTGAAGTCTTCTCAAGTCACATAATTTCTCAAAGAACACAAACACTATACACTGCCTGTCATGAAAATGCATTTTTACGAAGAAGAAAAATGAACAATATTAGTTATTGGGACTACATTCAGACCGCGGATGCACTTCTGCCTATTTACGTATATACAACCATAAAATTATTGTACTACTATTTTGAATTCTATGTTACAGATACATTTTCATGGATGAATATTGGAGAAATAGTACCTGGTGCAACCTGGCTGGTGTTCTCTCAACTGTATCATCTGAAGCCAGTGTTTTCTTCCTCTGCCTAATTACCATCGACAGGCTGTTAGTCATCAAGTTTCCATTCGGCTACGTGCGATTCGACAAAAGGGCATCAATGATCTGTGCAGCAATTGTTTGGATGGTTTCTCTGTTCTTGGCCATACTACCTTTGGCATACGAGAGTTACTTTCAGAATAAATTCTACACCAAATCGGGGGTCTGTATCGCACTGCCAATGACAAGGGACAGACAACCAGGATGGCTATACTCCGTTGCTATATTTATCGGACTAAATTTTGCTACTTTTGTCTTGGTGGCATTTGGTCAATGGTCAATTTTTATGGAAATAAGGAAAGTTAGTGTTGGCTTAGACAGATCGGGTAGAACGAAAGATTTGAAGATTGCCAGAAATCTGCTTCTCGTGGTTACGACAGATTTCATGTGCTGGTTTCCGATAGGTGTTATGGGTAAGTGTTTTATGATTCAATGAACATTTACAGGCATAGCGTCCCCACGACGTGCAACTTAAAATGTTCTTACATATACATTGTTCAGTTCACTACATGTTACGCATATGCTATTCCTATACCAACGGCGGCGGCAATTGCATATAGGAGCAAGCACGTAAGTCATTAAAGTCAAGTGCATTGAATCTAAAGTAAATTGTCTGTCCCATGGTTATCAGTACGTCCCATCGTAATATTAGGTACGTCCCATAGTAATATGCGTAATATGCCCGCCCCATAGTAATAGGTATGCCACATAGTAATTGATCCATCTCATAGTAATTGGTCCATCCCATAGTAATTGGTCCGTCCCATAGTAATTGTTCCGTCCCATAGTAATTGTTCCGTCCCATAGTAATTGGTCCGTCCCATAGTAATTGGTCCGTCCCACAGTAATTGGTCCGTCCCACAGTAATTGGTCCGTCCCACAGTAATTGGTCCGTCCCACAGTAATTGGTCCGTCCCATAGTAATACGTCTGCTCCATTGGAATAGGTCCACCCCATGGTAAATTGTCCTTCTCGTGGTAGTTTCCCTTAATACATAATATCCCGGACATATGTTTTATAAATATAGCATATTAATACCTATTTACATCAAATAATCATTATATTACATATAAGCTGTTACTTTATGTAACATGTGTGATTTGCGTCGCGAACGGTTGCGCACGTGAGAGAGGGTCATTGAAGAGATTCGTCAGTTTAGATTTTGAAGGATAGCGCAGTGATACAGGCAGCACCCTAATCAGTCTCTCCGGTTCTGCTACGTACACAGTGCAATGATACAGACGGAGTCCCATTCCAGAGTCTCCTCTGGTTCTTTTACGTGCACGGTGTAAAGCACCGACACGAGACCTCGGTTTAACGTCCCATCTGAAAGACTGTTAATTTTATTATGGTCAGACGGGGGATCGAACCTGCGATCCCTGGATTATCAGTCCAGCGTGTTAGCACTGGACTACAGATCCGTCTGTTAAATATATCTATACTGTTAATATATGAGGTTATTCAGATGTTTATTGGCGAATACACAGCCAGGTGTTTATTCAAATGTTTATTCAGATGTTAATTCGCGAATACATATATAGATGTTTATTGAGATGTTTATTGGCGAATACACAGCCAGCTGTGTATTCAGATGTTTATTGAGATGTTAATTGGCGAATACACAGCCAGGTGTTTATTCAGATAAACATTTGAATAAACACGTGGCTGTGTATTCGCCAATAAACATCTCAATAACCAACTACCATCTACAAGCCAACTTCACAGACCTTTTTTAATATATGGGTGACTATATATCGATATGAATACGTATACTTTATCGTGGCAGGAATGATGGCGCTGAATGGCCATGCGATATCTGGGGACGTGTACGCATGGACCGCAGTTTTTATTTTGCCAATAAATTCTGCACTGAATCCGATATTGTATACAGTGACTGCAATCCTTGGCAGAAAGGTATTCTCTTAGATGTTCCCTGACGAGATATATGTGTTTCATTGTCCCGGTCCGTTGTTACATAGTCCTGTCCTTGAAACAGGCGTATTGCTAGATGCTTCCAGACGAGATATATGTGTTTCATTGTCCCGGTCCGTTGTTACCTAGTCCTAACCTTGGATAATGCGTATTGTTAGATGTTTCCAGACGAGATATACGTGTTTCATTGTCCCGGTCCGTTGTTACCTAGTCCTATCCTTGGAACAGGCGTATTGTTAGATGTTTCCAGACGAGATATACGTGTTTCATTGTCCCGGTCCGTTGTTACCTAGTCCTATCCTTGGACAGGCGTATTGTTAGATGTTTCTTACGAGATATACGTGTTTCATTGTCCCGGTCCGTTGTTACCTAGTCCTATCCTTGGAACAGGCTTATTGTTAGATGTTTCTTGACGAGATATACGTGTTTCATTGTCCCGGTCCGTTGGTACCTAGTCCTATCCTTGGAACAGGCGTATTGTTAGATTTTCTTGACGAGATATACGTGTTTCATTGGCCCGGTCCGTTGTTACCTAGTCCTAGCCTTGGAACAGGGGTATTGTTAGATGTTTCTTGACGAGATATACGTGTTTCATTGGCCCGGTCCGTTGTTACCTAGTCCTATCCTTGGAACAGGCGTATTGTTAGATGATTCCAGACGAGATATACCTATTTCATTGTCCCGGTCCGTTATCGTCTAGTTCTAGCCTGGTAACGGACGTTGATATAATAGTTTGCCTGGTCAGTCATATAAATATATTTTTAACACCGAGACTATTAATTGAGCCGTATATGCGATATCCTATCATACTTGGACCTGGTGTGTGTTTTACGTTTATTTATCGTCGCTATCTTGAGAACACTGCATACTGGCATTTTCATTCACAATTCTTTCCAAATTGATATTTTAAATATTTCTTTTGCGAAGCATTTGAGTGGGGTACTTCAGTACCACTGTTTAAATACAGTCTACAACCGCTATGTCAAAGTCGGTTATATCGAAGTCTCCGGTTATTTCGAAGTCGGATCAAAGTCCCGTTTCAGACACTATCATTGTACATATAACTGGCTCCGTTTATATCGAATTTCGTTAAGTCAAACTTCGGTTATGTCGAAGTATTTTGGTCCGATTGAATTCGACTGTATTTTATTATGAGTTAATCCAAATTGCAAAAGTTTGTTCATTGTTAGTTTAAGCTCATAATTATTGAGATGTAGTCATATCTTTTCCGTATTTTTCTTTTATGTTTTCTTTTTCATTATTTTAAGAAATTCAACCCAAGTCTGGACGAGCAAACTAGAAATGAAATGGTAAACGGTAGGTAGCGGATTACAAGTAATAATAGTAACAAAGACTTAATTTATTTAACGAGAGAACTCGTTCAAAAAAAGTTAATCTTCCACCAGGCCCTCAACATATACTGAGTCAAAAACGAAACGATACCAAACCAATTTGACGAAAAAGATGCAAACATATAAATGCCTGTGATAAGCCACCACTTTTCAGTTCGGAGTGACGTATGACTATGATATTCATCCATATACACAGGTAAATAATGCATCAATATTTTTCTAACGCCGATTTTCCGTTTTGCACGTGATACTCGAGGAACACGATTTGCTATGCATGGATAGATCCACAAACCAGTTTGTTGTACTCATATTGTAATTACTTCGAGCAAAAACACCAAAAAGATCTGCATTTTCCTGAAAAGAAATGCCCAGACTCGACCAAAATGCGAGCAATTGGGATGGTTGAAACTGGTTTACGTCATAACGACGTCGCTAATCGCCTCGGTGTGTCCTGGATCACGATCACGCGTCTACTTGGACGGTACCGAACACGTGGATCAACTGACGACCGCCCACGTACTGGTCGACCACGAGTGACGACGCCAGAACAGGAACGTCATATTCGGACGTCACATTTACGTGACCGCTTCCTGCCCACTACTCATACCGCTATCGTTACTCCTGGGAGGACCAACAATAGAATCAGTGCTCAAACAGTTCGGAACAGGCTCGCTGAACGTGGAATCCGTCCTTACAGACCGTACACCGGGCCCATGTTGACGCGACGTCACCAGAACGAACGTCGTGAGTGGACGGGTGATCATGCACGTTGGACTCGCTTACAGTGGAATTCCGTTATGTTTAGTGACAAATCGCGTTTCTCTTTACGGCGTGAGGATGGCAGGGCTCGAGTTTACCGTCGACAGGGAGAACGTTACGCCGATGCGTGTGTACGTGAGGTGGATCGGTTTGGAGGCGGTAGCGTTATGGTATGGGGCGGCATCACATTCGATGGCCGCACACAACTGATTATTGTTGACGGAAACTTAACTGCACAGCGGTACTGTGACAACATTATTACGCCCGTTGTTTTGCCATTCTTTAACGTCAATCGACGCGTCACACTGTTCCAACAGGACAACGTCAGGTGCCATACTGCACACATTACCATTCAATTATTGGAGCAGGGGAACATTGAACGTTTACCATGGCCAGCATTGTCACCAGACTTGTCTCCGATAGAACATTTATGGGATACCTTAGACCGTCGTGTAAGACTCCGTCAGCCGGCGACGTTACACCAACTGAGGGATATTCTGCGTCAGGAGTGGAACAACATTATATAAGATTCTGACACTTATTCGTTCCATGCAACGGCGCTGCATTGCAGTGAGAGATGCCAATGGAGGTCATACACGGTATTGACTATTGTGTGAATATTCCACTTGACCCCTTAGTCACAAATGACGCCACAACGTAACAGATAATGATAGTATGGTCGAATTTTAAACTTGTAACATTGTCTCATATGTTTCAATCGCGGTACACTAAATTTCAAATGAATTGCTTATTTTAGTAATTAAAATACATATATGTGTATACCATGTATCGTTTCTTATTTGACTCTATTGAGTATATATATACAAATCAAATGCAATCAAAAGATAGGATTATACGTGAAAACTGCACATGTGGAATTGTATAATAATGATAAAGCTGAAAAGTAGAGAAACAAATATATAACATTATGCAGAATGAACTGTTTGAGATGGCAGTAGCTTTTATTTTAGGTAGAAACTTCTTGTTAAAGCAGCATTACATCGTAATAAAAGATGTTTTGGGTAAAATATAAATACTAATGTTTACAAAATTCGAAATAGTCGCTCAGAAACGATAAAATTCCAATAAATTTAAACCGTCGTATACGTGAATTTGTTTATCAACACACGAAATTTAAACACGCACAGCGCGCACGCGTGAAACAACAGAGGATATAGAAAACAACGTATATATTTTGAACATGAAATACTATCTATCTTCCTCTGATGTCAAACCCCTCGCGGGGATGTAGAAATGTCCCTAAAAGACTTAGCTAACAGAGGTATGAATCAACATATCAAGTAATTTAATTAAAAAAGACAACGTGGGACAAATGGGGACGATGCATTCCGAATGTAAACAAGTGCGGACGATGCGTTCCGGTTGTAAACAAGTGCGTGACCGATCGACTCGGAGAGTCCTGCTTTCGGTTTCGAGTTTGTTTTATCGCAAAAATACACTGTTTACCAAATGAACATAAGCATACAAAGTATAATGTTAGAATGCGTAGCAGCATTGCTACCCATACATAAAAATTGAATTGTTCAAATATATGTTATGTCATACGATGTAATGCTGCTTTAAATAGATTACAAATCAGAGTGAATATTCTTTTCGTTTTATATAAGTTTATTTTATCGTCGCTACTGGTTGCCCATTTGAGGATGGACAGTTTACCTAACAACACCTTTCCTGGACAGGCTCCAGCGGTTAACCAGTACCTGGTGCACCACAGTCCGTAAGAAATAAGACTGAATATTCTTGTGTTTTACGTTTATTTATCGTCGCTACCGGTTGCCCATTTTAGCGACGGGCAGTTTACATAACAACACCTTTCCTGGACAGGCTCTAGCGGTTAACCAGTGCACCAAAGTCCGTAAGAAATAAGACTGAATATTATTGCGTTTTACGTTTATTTATCGTCGCTACCGGTTGCCCATATGAGCGACGCCTCCTGAAGAGATTAGTCATTTTAGATTTTTTTTTAGAGGATAGTGCAATGATACAGACAGAGACCCATTCCAGAATCTCCTCTGGTTCTTTTACGTGCACGGTGTAAAGCACGACACGAGACCTCGGTTTAACGTCCCATCTGAAAGACTGTTAATTTTATTATGGTCAGACGGGGGATCGAACCTGCGTTCCCTGGATTACCAGTCCAGCGTGTTATCACTGGTCTGCAGGTTTTACTTATACCACAACTCGGGTACCACAATGCGTGTATACCAGGATGCCAGTCCGTGGTTGAAATTCTGATCAGAAGGCACAATTCGTCTTTCTCCACCAATAATAGTTCCAAACAAGAATGCACTTAATGCATACAGTTCGGTACACTCCAGGGCTTCTGCCTGACGTTCGACACCAGTAAGTCATGGCATCACCATGAAAGTTGTTCACCATTTCCCAATGTACACAAACACCTGTTCAAAATGGAAGGCGCATGGATCATAGCTGTCATATAAGGCTGTTTACTCATCAATGCGCTGGAGCAAGTAGTACTGAAATAAATTCACAAAGAGTATTCTTCTTACGAAAACAAATTCCACAGATACACCACAATCACAATAATAAATGCAAACAGTCTCTTGTTCTACAGTAAAGCATCATCAAATTATGGTCTGCGTGTTTGCAAAAAAAACCCCTACTTTCTAGACTACAACGATCCGGTACCAATTCCTTCAGTGGGGCCACACGAACCGCGTCTCGAACTAACATATCATAGAAGGTTTTGCGTTTCAGAGCTTGGTAGCACTATATTGAAATATCAACGGTCAGTAAGCCGACACTTCAATGCAAGGATGTCACCTGACACAGCTCATCGTAGTCTCAGTTGTATGTTGATGACGGATTGTAAACTTACTCCAACAACGGCACTGAGAATTGTTGGCCATCTTGTTACATGTCTGGAAGTTCTGCATATGAGTTCTTTGGTCATTGAAGACATGAATACAAGCACGGTGTTCACAAGCATAGTCAAGAAGAAGGTACGTCTGCTTTGTTTCTATTTAATTCGTTATATAACTTTATATACTAGAGGACATAAAAAACGCACACCTACATTATATGATTATTATTACATGAAACTGAAATACGAAGGATTCCATCAAAGATATATCACATCTTTATTACAAAACACAAACTGAACAGCTAAAATTATTCCAAAATGTTTAAAACTATGTATTTGTATTTTTCATGTAAAACACACTTATCCGAAGTGTGCGTTTTTTATGTCCTCTAGTATATAAATGTTATTTTGCATTGAATACTGTTAGGCGTTTAAAGTTTAAACTTTATTTGATTTACAACGATTGCGAAGCAAGTTTTAAGAACCTATATTAATAACTTTCATTGGCGCGTTGGCGCAGATGAAAGCGTAAATGTGGTCATTTGTGTGGGAGGAAACCGGAGTACCCGGAGAAACCCACCTGTCTGAACTGGCGACCACCGTACCATCTCACATACTACCCGGTCCGAGGATCGAACCCGGATTACTATGTTAAGAAGCGTGCGCTAATCGCACAGCGTTTGAAGCCTGGTAACGGTAATCCAAGAACCAATTCGCACGTACCAACAGTGACGATCTATAATAATTATTGTGTTTTTCTTTTGTTCTCAAACACTTGATACAGATTGTTTGTACACCAAGTTTTACTTCAATCTCCATGGCAACGCATTACTTGTTTCGTGTACAACAAGTTCATTTTACAAAGCAAAATACCAATTGAAAGGACACTGAACCGTTGCAAATCCATTTTAATAACATAAGCATATCATTACATGTGTGTAGTTTTCGATTGTGACTGTAATATCTCATGAATTCAATTGAATTCAACTCACATTGCAATATGTGTGTACTTCTATGGTCATGGCAAACAACCGAGTGTGTCGTTGACCTAGTTTGCATGTGCCAGACCTATGGCATGTATATGTACGATCTTGTATGTTAGCCGCAAGCAATACACCTTCTGTAGTGTACTAACATTGAGTGTCGTAGTCATCATGAAACACAACAACTTTTAACAATAAATTTAGTCCTGTTCAAGTTAATGTGACTGCTTAAAGCGACACTGTATCGTATAGAATAACAATGTTATAAAATCTAAAATGTATGTACAAGTAGGAATGCTACACATTCTTCCATTATGATTTGATCATTATTTTCAGTCAGTAAATGTGTGTTTTTGGAATTATAGCAAACCGAAAGTGAAAGTACAACTTTACTGAATCGGTTCGCCACGCCCTGCATACATTCGTAGCGCTTCGCGCTCTACCGGCAATCGGTACAATCATCTAAGTCAGTTGCGTCATGCGCATTAAGCATTGTTTACATTGGTGTGTTGATAAACAATTCGCGTATACGATGGTACTATATTTATTTGATGTTTTTGTTTCTGTGCGATTATTTGATTTATGTTAAAACACTCCGTCATCGCACATTATATTCTTAAATATCTGGTACAGTTTACTAAAACATCCTTTACTCCGATTTAGTGTCGCTTTAAAGTCCACATTGCCTCTTATAATTCCATGAGGTCTAGAGAGCGATTAATATAATGTTCTAAAAACTTGTGTCGCTATAGAGCTGTAATAAATGTGTATAAACTAAGTGATATTGATATTCTTGGGAAGGGCCGTAAATAATGTTGCTACAACTTCTGGCCAACTCGTTTGCCTTTCTTTATATTTTGTATTCACATGGAAATGTAAAACGAATCGAGCAATAAAATATGATTAAGATAATCTAAAACGCGATATTGACCTACCCAAATGATATTGACCTTCCCAAATGATATTGACCTTCCCAAATGATATTGACCTACCCAAATGATATTGACCTACCCAAATGATATTGACCTTCCCAAATGATATTGACCTTCCCAAATGATATTGACCTTCCCAAATGATATTGACCTACCCAAATGATATTGACCTTCCCAAATGATATTGACCTTCCCAAATGATATTGACCTACCCAAATGATATTGACCTACCCAAATGATATTGACCTACCCAAATGATATTGACCTACCCAAATGATATTGACCTACCCAAATGATATTGACCTACCCAAATGATATTGACCTACCCAAATGATATTGACCTACCCAAATGATATTGACCTTCCCAAATGATATTGACCTACCCAAATGATATTGACCTTCCCAAATGATATTGACCTACCCAAATGATATTGACCTACCCAAATGATATTGACCTACCCAAATGATATTGACCTACCCAAATGATATTGACCTTCCCAAATTATATTGACCTTCCCAAATGATATTGACCTTCCCAAATGATATTGACCTTCCCAAATTATATTGACCGTAGTGTGTATGATTGTGTAAAATATGAAATTGTAGTAGATTACCCGGTGTGCGCAAGACACGAATATTTCTAACGCATGTAGTAGATTACCCGGCATGCGCAAGACACGAATATTTTTAACACATGTAGTAGATTACCCGGCATGCGCAACACACGAATATTTCTAACGCATGTAGTGGATTACCTGGCATGCGCAACACACGAATATTTCTAACGCATGTAGTAGATTACCCGGCATGTGCAAGACATGAATATTTCTAACGCATGTAGTAGATTACCTGGCATGCGCAAAACACGAATATTTCTAACGCATGTAGTAGATTACCCGGCATGCGCAAGACATGAATATTTCTAACGCATGTAGTAGCTTACCCGGCATGCGCAAGACACGAATATTTCTAGCGCATGTAGTAGATTACCCGGCATGCGCAAGACACGAATATTTCTAACGCATGTAATAGATTACACGGCATGCGCAAGACACGAACATTTCTAGTGCATGTAGTAGATTACCCGGCATGCACAAGACACGAATATTTCTAACGCATGTTGTAGATTACCCGGCATACGTGAGACACGAATATTTCTAACACATGTACAATGTACACACTCTGCTTCATATGGTTGCAGGTCGTTGGTGATATGCATATAAGAACGGAACCAACTGTGTCAAGTCAGAAGGACGCTGCACCTAATGACATGCTTCAAGTCGGCAAAATTGCGCGTGCTTTGCTGTCAAAATGCATTCAAACGGACACATAATTATTATATTTAGCTTCTTTTCTTGTTGTATTGTGAATCAATAAGAAATACTTAATGTATTGATATTGTCGCTTGAATATGAATATGTGTGTTTCACGTTTATTTATCGTCGCTACCGGTTGCCCATATGAGCGACGCATCCTGAAGAGATTAGTCATTTTAGATTTTTTGAGGATAGTGCAATGATACAAACAGAGACCCATTCCAGAGTCGTTGGATTTAAGCGTATTACCTAAGGACACCACTGTCCTGGTTATGATGGGGTTCGAACTCTCGCAACCTCTGTGCTACGATGTGGACACGGATGGTGTGCACTGCATCACGGAGTATCGATTATATATGCTATAATGCAACACACATTGTATTCTCAGACCACATAATATGAAGGATAGCACTAACCTATTGATTATCTATAGCATATTAACGCGTTGCACGCTATATAGTGATGAAAATGACAGTCAAATATATATATCATTGACACAATTCTAATGAAATTTCAGGGCATATTTCCAGATGTTTCAGCTACCAATAAGAAAACTACAAATTAATAAAGTGTCGTCTGCTACAATTATTTGAACTATTTATAACCATTATTTTCCCCAGTGTGCAAAGTATGAAACAAACATTGTGTAAGTTTTCTGAAAACTTGTTTTCCATTCACAATATATGTCATTTGTAACATTTGTTGTGTTATACATGTAAATTTATTGGAATAAATACTGTTTAAACCAAACATTGTGAAATCATTTAACATTACTATTAACTACATTGGCACATCTGCTACTTGCAATATTGCTGGGAATATACGTGTTACGTGTATGCTCTTGTTTTTATATATTTAATATACACTCATAGTCTGGAAACAGGCGTTGATATATTTTGCTTTGTCAGTTATATAAATATATTAATTTAACACTAAAACCGTTAATTGACGCGTGTTGAGTTTCTGATCATATCATTTTTCCAGAAGTTAAAAAGTGAAAAATCGACAGACTGGAACCCAGGGTAATACACTCATAGTAAATGTAATATAAAATCTTTGAATTTGAAAGTGTTTCTGTGATATGTAAGTGCAATTAGGCCGGTATTGATAATACTGTTAAACAGGATAGATGTCACAACAACAAGAATGCCACTAAACCGCGCATGTAAATCTACCCAAAAATACTGTTATACAGGTCTGTTCATAACTGTTAGCATGTGTCTTGTATGCAATATTCTAAATGGATTTACCAACCAACGGCATACAATACCTCGTTCCATTTACAACTGGGATAACTTCTACGAGCTGAGCTTAAATACATACAGACGTCCTCCAATTTAAGACGGATGGACAGCGGGAATTCTGGCAAGCAGTGTGGAAATCCAACATGCGGCTAAACAGCTATATGCCTCTTTGCATACTGTAAATCATAGCAAGCAAGGCGGGTGTACATCCTTCGATTACAAATGAAGACACGCATGGTATGTATCAAAGTGGTATTGAAAAACAACCAGTGTCTAAAATACTAGTACCACCACTAAGCGATACGAATAATGTTGACGTACCAAACTTAGAGATAGATAAAAGCTATGCTTTGCACAAGGACAGAATCTCTGGCATTGGACCAAGCCCTCTGACAAACCAACATGGGGTTAAATTACTGAATATATCTGTAAACAACGTGAATAGTTTTAAAGAATTCAGGACAAGCACTGGAATACGTCCTCCATTGCAAGTGAATAGTTTAAGGACCTACCTACGATCTCCATTTCAAGGTGGGAGTATAAGTGTTATTCGCGCAAACGCTAGTGAAAACCAGCCAGGGTCTAAAATTCTAATACCATCTATTAGTAACGAAAATAATATACGGATCGATATGCGGCCTCCATTGCAACCGGGTCGTATGACTATCAATAGTGCAAGTGATATAGAAAAGCATAACATCCGCATCATTAGGCAATGTGAATCAATTAAGACCGGATGTATTTAGCAGAAATCCGTGCAAACCACATGGAAAATCAATAGGGACATGATATATCAGTACCGTTAATAATGAAGCCGAATAGTTTAATGACTGACCTGCGTCCTCGGGTTCAAAACAAAAATACGGTTGGCACTGGACCACGTGCTACCGACAACCAATGGATGCCTAACATACTACGTACTTAATATCAGAAGGAACGTTTGACTGGTACCAGTACACATTCTATGCAAAATCAGCGATTGCCTGGAGTACCAAACCTTATGCAAAACCAGCGATTGCCTGGAGTACCAAACCTTATTCAAAACCAGCGATTGCCTGGAGTACCAAACCTTATTCAAAACCAGCGATTGCCTGGAGTACCAAACCTTATTCAAAACCAGCGATTGCCTGGAGTACCAGACCTTATGCAAAACCAACGATTGCCTGGAGTACCAAACCTTATTCAAAACAAGTTACCAAGAGTACCAAATCATATGCAAAGTCAGCAGTTGCCTAGAGCACCAAATAGTGTACAAAGTCGTCAGCAGTTTCATAGAGTACCAAACCTGATGCAAAACAAGCCGTTGCCTATAATACCAATCCAAGTGGTAATAAAGCAGTTGCATAGTGTTTCACACCCAACAGAAAACCAGAAGTTATCTAGAGTACCAAACCCTATGGATTATCAGCAGTTGCCTAGAGTGCCATTCCTGAATGAAAACCAACAGCTACCAAGAGTCATAAACCTGATGGAAAACCAACAGTTGCCTAGATTACCAATTATTATGCCAAACCAACAACAAACAAACGTTTTGGGTAATCAGCATGTGCAGATGGTATCAAGCCATATGGAAAACCAGCATGTGCCTAGAGTTTCAAATATTATGGAAAATGAGCAGTCGACAAGACTACCAAGAACAATGGAAGGGCAGCAATTGCCTAGAATACAAAACCTTATGGAAATCCAGCAGTTACCTAGACCACCAAAATATATGGACAATTCACAGTTTCCTGGAATACCAATGTCGGATACAAGCGTTGTGAATTCATTGAAAATCGTTCGAATTCCGCCAAACCAAACGGAAAGTATAACCTACAATATTGGAAGGCCTGGGGAAACCCAACCGTGGTCCAAAATACCGTTCCCAATCAATACGAACAATTTAAGAATCGATCTGCAGCCTCCATTTCAAAATGCCAGTTTTACTGAAAGGCGTACAAGCTCTCTGGTCACCCAACAGGTGTATATCATACCAATGCATTCCAAAACACTGTGAGTGTACAAAGGAAGTACACAGCAGAAAGCTTGGCCGGCATTCGTACACATCCACTGGTAAACATGCAGGGTAATAATATAACACCACCTTCATTGAGCAATGTGAATTCTTTAAAGGTCTATCTAATGCCTACATTTCAAATGAACAATCTTACTGACATGCATGCAAGACCCATGGAGAACAAACCAAATCTTCAAATACCTTCTATAAGCAATGTAGATACGTTAGGACACGACCTAAGCCCATCACAAACTGAAAGTTTAACTGTGAATCAAGCGCTGCTAAAGAACAGTCGCGACTTAATGACATAGTACCCTCATCCAGCAACGTGAACAGCATAGCAAACGATCTACTCCCACCTTTGCAAGAAGGAAGTATGTCTGATAAACGTGCATGTTCAAAGTTCCCTGGAATGTCCTATTCATGTGAAGGACCGAGGATCTACTGTGTATGGTATGTTACACATATGAGTTTTAATTATTATTTCCGTAGGTGTGTCTCAGGTCAAATCGAATTTGCGTGTACGTAATAGCAATACTTCACGTGACTTTAATTAATGGCACGGTTTGTTAGCATACCGGTTTCACTCGTTACTATTAAAACACTGTCGTGACGTCATACCTTTGTACCTGCAGTCCATTATTATTAATACAGTGTGGCGTCCGTGGTCCAGTTGTAGAGCATCGGATTTGGAATCAAAAGGTCCCGGGTTCGATACGTCAGGCCACGTATGTAGTGTCATTGAGCAAGGCACCTCACACACATTGCTTAGTACTGGTTAACCACTTAGGTCGGTTAAGCCTGCCCAGGAAAACATATCTAGGTCCCCGCAAGGGGTTTGACATTTAATGGAACATACATACAAAGGCCAGAGTACTATGTTAAATCATACGCGTAAATATACGAAATCAACAATTTTATTTAGTAGGATCTTGTTATATAAGTAAGATATAAGCCTCAAACGGATCCACGCGCTACACACAGTCCAATAGTTTACATATTGACTCATTTTAGGCTTATATCCTATGCTTAAACACTGTCAAAAAAATATTACATTACTTGATTTGAAAGACATTATGTAGAAATTATTATTGTAGTAAGTGCAATATTAAGTTTAAGGATGATTATGTTACGTCGCACTGATTATATTATATAGAGTAGCTTTACATATCCAAGGTATACTATAAATACCAGTATTAAAATGGGTGGTAAAGTCACGCTGGACTGGTAATCCAGGGATCGCAGGTTCGATCCTCCGTCTGACCCTAATAAAATTAACAGTCTTTCAGATGGTACGTTAAACCGAGGTCTCGTGTCGGTGCTTTACACTGTGCACGTAAAAGAACCAGAGGAGACTCTGGAATGGTTCTCTGTCTGTATCATTGCACTATCCTCCAAAATCTAAAATGACTATTCTCTTCAGGAAGCGTCGCTCATATGGGCAACCGATAGCGACGATAAATAAACGTAATACACACACAAAGCTCGCCATTTTCTGTCATATTCTGTCCTGTACACATCTGCAGGCATCGGTTTTTAAACACATTTAAAGCAAAAGTGCTTAAATGGTACCTTTCTTAATAGTGGTTATATAATAGCATATCATTTCGTTTCCCCCTATATATGTTTTATAGTTTCATAGCTATGCGTCGATTTTCAATACCTATTTTCTTAAATAAAGTACGCCATTTTCTGTTCTTTTCTGCCAAATGACACTTTTTCTTACTTTAGTCATACTCTTTATATATCAGCCTCTTATATCATGAGAATATTAATTACTAAATTAATACGTTCTTATGAAGGTATAACCATATTTAATTAATTAAAATGTATTTTCTTCAATATTTTTATTCTATTAAGGCACGTATCAATTGATGTAGTGATTATTTTCATAATATTTTTGGGTCGTTGATGCAAGCTGTCTTAAAAGAGCGCCAACAAAATTAGAAAAGAAAAGGCCATTAATTTTCAACACTAAAATTTTAGTCTGGTAATATGGTGGTTTCTTTATATATCATTGAGGAATGTCTTTTAATCGCCTGGTGTAGTCCATTTGCATATGCTTCAATACAGCAAGTACTGTGTCGTTACCTTTCTTTTTACTGCCCGTGTCATGCGTGTGCGTACGTCTTCATTCGTACTCAAAATATCTCGGACCATGTTCACAATTATGTATGTATGTTCCATTTATGTCAACCACCTTACGGATACCGAGCCATGTTGCAAAGTGTGTGAGGTGCCTTGCTCCACGACATAACGATTGCGAAACTTTAACAACTATATTAATCACTCTGTATGAAATTGAAAGCGTATTTGTTGTCATTGACTCATTCATGTGGGAGTACCCGGAGAGGAGATAAACCCACCTGTCGAATCTTGCGTTCCCTCTCGCATACTTCCCTGTCTAGAGGATCGAACCAGGTTGCATGGGTGCTAATCGGACAGCCAATTGTGGTCTGGACAAATGATTCTCAGTGTCGGGTGAGTGGATATGCCTCTTGTTACAAGTAACCACAAGCCAGATCAAATATAGTAGTAACCACAAGCCAGATCAAATATAGTAGTAACCACAAGCCAGATCAAATATAGTAGTAACCACAAGCCAGATCAAATATAGTAGTAACCACAAGCCAGATCAAATATAGTAGTAACCACAAGCCAGATCAAATATAGTAGTAACCACAAGCCAGATCAAATATAGTAGTAACCACAAGCCAGATCAAATATAGTAGTAACCACAAGCCAAATCAAATATAGTAGTAACCACAAGCCAGATCAAATATAGTAGTAACCACAAGCCAGATCATTTCCTCTTCTGATCAGCTAGGATTAACCAACTACCTTCCGCAAAAAGCCAAATACTTTCCTCTTCTGATCAGCTAGGATTAACCAACTACCTTCCGCAAGAAAGCCAGATACTTTCCTCTTCTGATCAGCTAGGATTAACCAACTACCTTCCGCAAGAAAGCCAGATACTTTCCTCTTCTGATCAGCTAGGATTAACCAACTACCTTCCGCAAGAAAGCCAGATACTTTCCTCTTCTGATCAGCTAGGATTAACCAACTACCTTCCGCAAGAAAGCCAGATACTTTCCTCTTCTGATCAGCTAGGATTAACCAACTACCTTCCGCAAGAAAGCCAGATACTTTCCTCTTCTGATCAGCTAGGATTAACCAACTACCTTCCGCAAGAAAGCCAGATACTTTCCTCTTCTGATCAGCTAGGATTAACCAACTACCTTCCGCAAGAAAGCCAGATACTTTCCTCTTCTGATCAGCTAGGATTAACCAACTACCTTCCGCAAGAAAGCCAGATACTTTCCTCTTCTGATCAGCTAGGATTAACCAACTACCTTCCGCAAGAAAGCCAGATACTTTCCTCTTCTGATCAGCTAGGATTAACCAACTACCTTCCGCAAGAAAGCCAGATACTTTCCTCTTCTGATCAGCTAGGATTAACCAACTACCTTCCGCAAGAAAGCCAGATAATTTCCTCTTCTGATCAGCTAGGATTAACCAACTACCTTCCGCAAGAAAGCCAGATACTTTCCTCTTCTGATCAGCTAGGATTAACCAACTACCTTCCGCAAGAAAGCCAGATCATTTCCTCTTCTGATCAGCTAGGATTAACCAACTACCTTCCGCAAGAAAGCCAGATCATTTCCTCTTCTGATCAGCTAGGATTAACCAACTACCTTCCGCAAGAAAGCCAGATCATTTCCTCTTCTGATCAGCTAGGATTAACCAACTACCTTCCGCAAGAAAGCCAGATCATTTCCTCTTCTGATCAGCTAGGATTAACCAACTACCTTCCGCAAGAAAGCCAAATAATTTCCTCTTCTGATCAGCTGGGATTCATACCTAGTGGTAAGTGGTAGTGCCCACAAATGAACTGGTTATTGTGTACATGTATGTTCCTTTTATATCAAATGGGGACCTATGCATGTTTTACAGGCTTAGCCGACCTACAATGTAAGCTGTTAACCAGTGTGTGATGTGTCTTGCTCAAGGACACTACAGTATTGAACCTGTGACACTTCGATTCCAAATCCGACTACCACTGGACCACGAAAGTGTGTTAATTATCTCCCTTTCTAGATTTTTATTTTGCCAATAATTAAGTAACTTTGTTAGTGGTGTGCTAAAAATAATACTAAGATAAATAACATTTTGATATGACTAATTTTTCACTTGATGAACAAAAATGCATATATAGAATTTTTAAGTGCAAGTGATTTTTCCCCGATAATGCTAAAATCTTAATTATCGGTATGTACATCAATCCGACATTAAATATATATTTATCTCGCTCATATGGTTTGCTGGCAGCGAGTGTAACTCAATCATCATGAAATATATATTAGCAGGTAGCTCATCACAGGATGAAGGTAACTACTCCTGAGATATCGTGGCACGAGCGAGACCCAATATACAGTGTCGATATACAACCCGGGAACAGAGCTATACGAAGACTTGTATCCGGAGGTGTTGACAAGTTTGTCAGAGTAAGTATTTCTTGTCCATTGTCCTGCCATTGCACTGGAACATAATTCATTGTACTGTAAGCTTGCCATGCAGTCCACAATCAGCGGAATACACTTGAAATTACCAGGGATCAGTTTAAAGGGCGATGTGGGCAAAATTGTCGCCCTAGGGACCCTGACTTCATCCTCTGGGGGCCCCACTTCTCTCTAAAAAAAAATTTTTGGTTTGGTTTTTACGATTTTCAAACAAAATTGACCCATTATAAAGCACTCCTTCTATTCAAATGTTGTATTTAATGGTTGTACTGTGCATTTTAACCCTATTTTGCAGAAGTATATTAAAGAACATCATTTAAGGAAGCGATCACGCGCTTTCTCACTTCTCCCAAAAATTCTGACCTAGAATGAACCCTGCATTACTTAGTTAAAATAAGGTCAATTAAAAAGACTCAATTTAAACAACAACTGTCTTGTGAATGAGATTAATGAAAACCTCTACATTGTACACATTATATAAATTTACATATTTTCAATATTATAATGTGAACATTTAGCTGTATTTTGCTCATTTTCCTGTTTGGCAGTTCTAGCGTGTACCATATAAACCAAGCATCTGCTACTGACATTGTCATTTGCAAACAAATTTGAAAAGAGGTGGCATACGAAAACATGTTGATTGACAATACATGTATTTACATACATATTATGTATCTTATTCAGGTATGGCGGATCAAGGAGGATATGGATGGTAAAGCGAGCGTCGAATTCCTCGCAAATCTAAAACGACACTCGAAAGCCGTCAACGTTTGCAGATTCTCACCTGATGGTAATATTTGTCTTCAGTAGAAATTACTTATGGTATTAAAGCGACACTACATCAGTGAAAATGCAAATGTCTGTAGAATGTAATTTGCTATTATATGGTATAATTATTTTCCAAATATTTGCCTCAAAAATCGAGTACTTCAACAAATAAACAAGCGTCGTCTACGCCGTTTGTTGACATAACAAAATAATGTAAATAGGGTCGACTTTCATGCGTAATACAACGCGTTTATCCTGAATAACACGAGGTATGGTACATATGTATCTGATATCTCACATGTGTGCCTATGCATATTTATTTGTCGACTAATCTTAGTTAAATTATCACTAATCGAGTATCGTGTGTTTAGTATTGACACCAATGACAAACAAACGTCAATTCAGGAGCGTGGACGACTGTTATATGAAATCCTACTTTCACTTTGAAAGTTTGTATACTACAAAACACTGTTTATTGATTCAATGTTAGTGTTCGAATGTATTCAGAAGAATGTGTAGTTACTATGCATGTATACATGAAAAAATGCATTTTATTTGCTTTTTGCGATGTAATGTCGCTTAAACAAGTATGAATATATGTTCCAAATTTCATCTAATTAACCCATTCAACACCAAGTAACTCACATGGACTGGTCCATGATATTCATAAACCAATAAATGAATCAGAAAATCACATTTGGACAAGTTCATTTATCAAAATGGGTAATTTTTCTCTAAAAATAGTAATATTACTGGCAAAAAGTGCAGATCCTGATGAGACTCGTTACGAGCCGGCTCATCTGGATCTACACTTTTTGTAAGCCTATTTAGAGGTCTGTGGTGTTGAAAGGGTTAACTTCCTGGTGCCACATTTCACGATTGGGTTTGCTCAACTTATATAAGAATAAAATCCTTTAACCCTTAAAATGCTGAATAAATTGGTAGGAATGTGTTATATGGTATTGGTAGATACATATCAACAGCGACGTAGCACTGCATCTGATCAGGATCTATGTTGTTTGCTATTCAGCCAAATGTTTTAGCTCCACAATCCAAAGAGCGTATGTTTGCAAAAACTAATATACTCGTTTCCAGCAAAGACCATTTCTAACGATATTTACAATGTCATAACTTATTTATATATAACTTATTTATATCTTGAGATATATTAAATTGCTCTTTAAACTACATTTAATAATTTTTAAATAAGACATATTTTGAAATATGATCGCGAGATGCTAGGTCGCTAGAATCATATGGTTACCCAATGGGCTTGGAGGAAGCTTACCAGTTGGCGTGCAGAATGTAGGCTCTGCACCACTATGTGATTATTGAAAACAACAGGTAAACAATCGTGTAACTTAGCGGGACTGTGTATCAATTTTTAAATAAGGTTGGTTTATATTATTTTTAAAAATATAAAGTTTGGTTTCCAGTCTTTTGTTGTTTTGCAGACGAATTTTAAAAATAAAAAGTTACAAATTCTGAGAAAATATGGGCCCTATGGATCGTTTTATTATTCAAAAAAGAAAATTAACAGATGAAACTATGTCGGCGGAATTTCTAATGAAGTGATGACAAAACTGAAAGACTCTGATAGATCTTGGTAACTGTAGTGTTGTGTTCTGTTCTGTTCAGTTAATAAAAATACACATTTATGTAAATATCGGTGTTAATTTTCTTTCGGATATACGGGCAAGTCGGTTTTCACTACGGACAAGTAAAGTTTCAAATCTACTTGTCCATGGACAAGTAGAAAATTCTCTGATTTCGCCACCCTTGCTTTATTGCACCACTATATGATTGTGTCATACTTCGGTCACTTGTCTGTATGTCAACACATATCCCTACAAATAAATATGTAAGATGGCTGAATATACATGGCTGAGTACTTGGCATACATTGTTCAATTATATCCTTACAAATTATGGACAGTCAGGTTTCCATGGCTGAGCGACCTCAAAGGTCATAAATTTCATGCAGGAAATTATCGAGCTAGTCAGTTGTTCTACTTGGGCAAACTAATCTTCGAAAATAGAAATTCTACGCCTCGACACTTGTCGCCAATAGGATATCTATCATAAACATTGCTTTGGATGCTCATCATTTGTACATACTAGTATTGTGTGTTAATTATTGCAGGCGATGTATTGGCCACAGCAGGAGATGGTAAGATTGTATTTACACTCGATAGTCCTACTTAATTGTACTGATCATTGCTTAAACCAGTTACCATATACAGACTGTCCATCGCCTAAACCAGTTGCCATATACAGACTGTTTGTTGCCTAAACCAGTTACCATATACAGACTGTTCATTGCCTAAACCAGTAACCATATACAGACTGTTCATTACCTAAACCAGTTACCATATACAGACTGTTCATTGCCTAAACCAGTTACCATATACAGACTGTTCATTGCCTAAGCCAGTAACCATATACAGACTGTTCATTACCTAGCCAGTTACCATATACAGACTGTTCATTGCCTAAACCAGTTACCATATACATACTGTTCATTGCCTAAACCAGTTACCATATACAGACTTGTTCATTGCTTAAACCAGTTCCCATATACAGACTGTTCATTGCCTAAACCAGTTAGTTTATACAAATTTATTTTAGCTCGATTGCGAAACAAGTTCTTACAACTTATATTAATCACTCTCGAGACCTCATTCCTGATGGTATCCATCACCACAAGGGAGAGAGAAGAGGTAACATGGAATTTAAATGCCTTGCCTAAGGGCACAATCGTAACGGCTCCACTGGGTTCGAACTCCGGACCTTTCCACCTGAAGCGAACACGCATCCACTGCGTTATCACGACTTCCACCACTATACCAGTTACCATATACAGACTGTTCATTGCCTAAACATCTACTTGAATGTTTTTTTGCTGGTGTAGCAAACATTTTCCAAGAATTACAGAATTTCTGATGTGTCAAAAATATTCTTCCATCCGATTCTTAATTATTTTTTTATTTAGTTTATACAAATTTATTTTAGCTCGATTGCGAAACAAGTTCTTATAACTTATATTAATCACTCTCGAGACCTCATTCCTGATGGAATCCATCGCCACGAGGGAGAGAGAAGAGTGGAATTTAAATGCCTTGCCTAAGGGCACAATCATAACAGCTCCAGCGGGGCTCGAACTCCGGACCTTTCTCACCTGAAGCGAACGCGCATCCACTGCGCTATCACGACATCCACCACTATACCAGTTACCATATACAGACTGTTCATTGCCTAAACATCTACTTGAATGTTTTTTTGCTGGTGTAACAAACATTTTCCAAGAATTACAGAATTTCTGATGTATCAAAAATATTCTTCCATCCGATTCTAAATTATTATTTTTATTTATGAGCAAAGTTTCAGATAGATTCTCTGTCTCTGTCTGTCTGTCTGTCTGTCTGTCTGTCTGTCTGTCTGTTAACTGTATTGTGAGGCCTGACTAAGGGGATGGTAAGATTATCGTGTGTTTTCAGATAGCGTAATTATATTCTGGAAGTTGAGTGACACAAGCTCAATTAACAACATCTTCCAGGAAGATGAGGAAGACAACAAGGAAAACTGGACCATGCTCAAAGTACTCCGGTATGTCTAAATATAGTACTTATTGTCTGCTTAAACAACTGATCACATGACTTGGGCATGTGGTGGATATCCAAGGAACAAGCTAAGCTGCCATTTCTGGGAGAATTCTCTTCTCCCTACTTTTCATTTAGGGAGACGTTTGAAAGATTAGGGAGAAGTGAGACTTGAGGAATGCATGATTAAATGTTTTAAATTGGTCATATTTAAGGCCATTTCACAGTATATGTGAAGTGACATAAAAAATATTAAAGTCTGAATTTGAGCAAAGTACCAAATGTATATGTTAGATAGGTATCTGAAGACCGGAAATTGGCATTTGGGTCAAAATTGCACATTTTTAATATATGCAAATTAGCTATTTACTCACTGGGCATCTGGCGGTGTGACGATTTTTACCGTTGTGGTCTACTTTCGTCGAACTGAAACATCTGACCTGGAACACTTGTCATTCTCGATTATCTCGGATGAACCTGTACATGACAAGAAGGCTGTTTATGCCAACAACAGCTTGGTTTTGCGTGAACTGAAAATGGTCTTGCCGTGGGACATTACAACTGTCCACTACTGGTCGGACGGTGCCGCAAGCCAATTCAAAAATCGGTACAACTTCGCCAACCTCGCTTTCCATGAACGGGACTTCGAGTGTACGGCAGATTGGAGCTTCTTCTGTACAGCTCATGGGAAAGGTCCAGTCGACGGAATTGGTGGCGAAACAAAACGAGTCGTTTGGAGAGCAATTCTGCAAGAACGTGAAACCGTGACAAATCCTCGTGAGTTCTACGACGTTGCCAAAAGGCTCACGGGCAAAATCAATGTACTTTGGCTCTCCAGTGACGACATCAAGGAATGTACCGCTCATTTGGACAATCGTTTCGCGAAGTGTCTTGCAGTCAGTGGAACACATTCGCTGCACTATCTCCGACACAATGACGACTGTAGTCTCGCAGTAGCGCTGAACTCGCCATTCACACGCCACGAGCCTATGACCATCGCACGTGTCATACAGACGGTGAAAAACAATCAAACCGAGGAACCTATGCCTATTGAGAAGGACTTTGCTATATCTAGTCGTGACTGCAAAATTGGTGACTTTTGCTTGGTAAGATTCACCGCTAGCAAATTGGAGAAGGTGTTCCTTGGACAGTGCACTGACATTGATCATATGGAGAACATTATCAAATTCTCATTCCTTCGATCGAAAGACAATGACAAGAAAGTGTTCACCTTCAAAACAAATGATGATTCCTGGGTTGATCGACACGATGTGATTGGAGTCTTAGATGCACCTGTGATGGACAATCGTGGACGTTATACATTTTCGCTTGCCGTCCCAGTAAAGGAATAGACTCAAAAACTCAATGTTAATGGGGGGGGGGGGCAGGGATCAGGAGCTTGATAAAATCTATTATATGCAGAATATTGAGGTTGTACATATTTAAAAAAAAAGTAAATGACAGTGTTAGTGCAGATTTAGATGTGAAAACCATGACATTTGGAAAAAAGTTGGTGGGGGGGGCAAGCTCCGATCCATACCCCTGATGAAATCCATCATGGGGAACACTGTATATACATGTCACACTAGATAATAAAGTTATTTTATTCTTATTAAAATGCATTTTAATTCATTTATATGCAAAGTGAAAACGTGTCCTGTCCGCAACGCTCTGTCCATGTCCTGTCCGCAACGCACAGTTAATTACCCCCTCGGTCATTCTTGAACATTTTGGAATCAAATTTTCTCCAAAATATACCTATGGCATTTAGATATAAATATGCAGGGTTTAATATCTTAGAAAACAAGTGGATGGACAGAACTTTGGGTTTTTCTAACATACAGTAAAACCCACTTCACTTTCTGTCCTGTCCGCAACCCGTTTTATTTCACATTTTCCCCCCCAAAATTGAAATTCCAAAGATTTGATTTTGTTATCATATGAAGTGGTACCAAAGTACTTCACTTTCATGCATTCAAACTTTTAAAATATACCCAAGAATAATTTCTGTGAAAGAAACAAGTCTCTGAATGTCCTGTCCGCAACAAAACGAATACCGTGAAATGGCCCATAATATTTAATTATTTTTTTATTTAGTTTATACAAATTTATTTTAGCTCGATTGCGAAACAAGTTCTTATAACTTATATTAATCACTCTCGAGACCTCATTCCTGATGGAATCCATCGCCACGAGGGAGAGAGAAGAGTGGAATTTAAATGCCTTGCCTAAGGGCACAATCATAACAGCTCCAGCGGGGCTCGAACTCCGGACCTTTCTCACCTGAAGCGAACGCGCATCCACTGCGCTATCACGACATCCACCACTATACCAGTTACCATATACAGACTGTTCATTGCCTAAACATCTACTTGAATGTTTTTTTGCTGGTGTAACAAACATTTTCCAAGAATTACAGAATTTCTGATGTATCAAAAATATTCTTCCATCCGATTCTAAATTATTATTTTTATTTATGAGCAAAGTTTCAGATAGATTCTCTGTCTCTGTCTGTCTGTCTGTCTGTCTGTCTGTCTGTCTGTCTGTTAACTGTATTGTGAGGCCTGACTAAGGGGATGGTAAGATTATCGTGTGTTTTCAGATAGCGTAATTATATTCTGGAAGTTGAGTGACACAAGCTCAATTAACAACATCTTCCAGGAAGATGAGGAAGACAACAAGGAAAACTGGACCATGCTCAAAGTACTCCGGTATGTCTAAATATAGTACTTATTGTCTGCTTAAACAACTGATCACATGACTTGGGCATGTGGTGGATATCCAAGGAACAAGCTAAGCTGCCATTTCTGGGAGAATTCTCTTCTCCCTACTTTTCATTTAGGGAGACGTTTGAAAGATTAGGGAGAAGTGAGACTTGAGGAATGCATGATTAAATGTTTTAAATTGGTCACTATGCTATGACTAATTCACATATATATACAGTCAAACATGTATACGTGGTCACCTCTATTAAGCAGCCACTCTGCATTTAAGCAGCCAGTTTCCCCAATATATTACACATGTTTGACCTCTATTAAGCAGCCACTCTGTGATTTCCTTTGCTGGCTGCTTAAGACAGGTTTGACTATGTACTTATTATTATTCTATAGCTTCAGTGTTCGAAAAATAGTACAGCCCGGGACCTCAAAATCCAAGTTGGGCCTGTCTCTTTAAATCTGACAAGCCCACGGGCCTGTGTCTAAAAAAATCTCGGACTCGTAGAAAAATTTTGATGTCGCGTGGTTTCCGGTGTCGGAGACGACACTGATAACGACACTCGTAAACATTCTCGGGCCTGGTGACTAAATCAATCAATTATACCTCTTTTGTCTTCTGTTTACAGCACATTAGCTACTGCAACACCTAAATTATAGCCACCAATAAACAATGACTTCACTAATTTCTCAATCATGCTGAGAAACCCCCGATACATTAGCATACGACTCGCTGATTGGCTGTATCTGGGATATACCTTCATTAATATGCATAAATAAATTGCGTGGTCTTTGTCTGCACAATGCATGAAAGACGGATTAATTAGCGGCGAGATATGATAGGATATACTAGCATAATTGAGTAGATGGAACTTCTACAGATGAACAGACGTGTTGAAATTTCTCATGGGTCGTCCAAAGTGAAAGTAGAAAATGTAAACACAATAATGAACGTGACAGTAAAACGCTTCAAAACAGAAAAGAGTTTTTCAGCCGTCGTGGAAAGAAACTTTTCACTGGCCACGGTTTACTCTATAGTTGAAGATAAAATTTAATCCTATGTCTAATGTCAAGATTACTGCCAATTGTCCCAAGATTACTGCCAATTGTCCCAAGATTACTGCCAATTGTCCCAAGATTACTGCCAATTGTCCCAAGACTCCTGCTAATTGTATATTTCGTTACTGCCTCTATCGTGAGCGATTTCCTATTCTAGCAGACAAGAATGTATTTACTACAGGTATGGATCAGTTCCGGTTAGATCCAATAAGGGCACACCAGGCAAACAGCTCACACAAAGCTTGTGCCACTCAGTACTTTCATCAGGAAGATGATATAAGTTCACAGACCAGGACTGTATACTAAAAAGTCACCCATATTGATATAACATGCATATAATGAATGGTCCTGTCCACTTTTAATCAGGGCCTGTGTCCACTTTAAATCAGGGCCTGTCCATTTTCAGAGGGAACAAGCCCTGGGCCTGTCTGTTAAAAATATTTTCCGTGAGCACTGATCTTGGGTGTGAAAAGAAATAACACAATTTGCACAGGGTCTTGCATCTCCGAGTGTTATCCTCTTTCTTAACTACAGATTCTAATTTTTTTTTTAAACTAATCAGATTTCGTAAACAAGTCCAAAAATTTGACATCAACTGTGAAGTGATCCTATGGGCATACTGGCAACAAATATTGCTTAGTTTTGTAGATTTGGATATATGATTTGTTAGTTTTATCTTCTCTTTCATGTATATTTTGTGTACACTTGTCTTGTATATGTTATCTATAGGCGGTACAACCCAGACCGTGTCTTAAAATTAGGCGCGGTCACGTTTTCCCCCGTATTAGTTTAAACTTTATTTATTTTACAATTGTGGAGCAAGTTTTAACAACTTATATTAATCACTCTCGTTGGCGTGGGTGAAAGCATAAATGTGGTCATTCACGTGGGAGGAAACCGGAGTACCCGGAGAAAACCCACCTGTCCGATCTGGCGACCAGCGTACCATCTCACATACTTCCCTTTCCGAGGATCGAACCCTGGTGGCATTGGTGAGAAGCGAGCGCGCTAACGACTCGGACTATTGATTTGAAAGTGTATTCTATTTTCTCGTATTTTGCTGTGACATTCTAATATTCTATTGTTTCAGCGGTCATTTGGAGGATATTTATGATATATGTTGGTCAGGGGACGGGAAGTACATGATATCAGGGTCAGTGGATAACAGTGCTATACTCTGGGATCTCACTAAAGGTAAGCTGTAGGTACATGTGCATTGGGGCCGTAAAACCTCACCCGTGCCTTGTGGTACTTGTTATCGTAGTAAAACTGTCACCTTTGTCATGCGTGTGGCAGAGTGATATCTGCTGTTGACTACAAATCATTGAATCCTACTGAGTGTATCGATTTCCTTCATACGTGTAAAACTATCCAGGTGGCTTGCGAAAGTTCAACCCGGGTGACTGTCCATGTCTGAAATGTTTGTGCTGTTCGGATGTGTAACTGGGTGTTCCTCTGCCAATACTAGCACGATCCACCCGGTTTCATTAACAGTGCAACCATTATAATTTGAAATAAAACTTCACCAAATTAAAGACAATTTGTACACGTCTGCTTTCATCCAAATTTACCACATTCGAAAATCTTTAAGACGTGTAGGGTACTTGTTGGTGTCAAACCTTAATGGATGAGCGATCGATGGTCCCTCACTTATGCTGCTTTCTGGCGGGCAGATATAAACTTGCAAAGAACATCACATGTATGTACTATTGATTACCAGCCATACACACCTACCCCCACCCCTCCACCCTGCCATCCCTACACACCCACCCTTACCATCCCTACACACCTACCCCACCCTACCATCCCTACACATCGACCCCCGACCACTTTGATCCACTTGATTTAATATCCAATGTGTAACTGTCCATCATCTTTGGGAGAAAAACATACTATTTTCGATTGAATAGGAATGGTACCATTTTATTGTATTGCTTAAAAAGGGTATATCTAACTTTTCTGTATGGACTTGTTCGTGGTATTATTTGTTAACTTCTTTCAGATCAAAAGATGGGAATATTCAACGAGCACAAAAGTTTTGTGCAAGGCGTGGCATGGGACCCAAGGAATGAATTTGTGGCCACATTGAGTACCGACAGGTAGGTGGTTGGATGTTTTACTGTTTTGAATCGGATGTCGTGCTAGGTAGTGTGGACAAATCGAGTAGTGAAACCGGCCGAGTCGCTTTTTCTGAAAAGTACTCCGGTAACGGATTTACTCGCGATTACTCGTTTTTTCCTTAGCAGATGAAGAAAATAATTGTGTACTAAATGTGCAAGCAAGGGATGATTCTAGAGGGCGATGTGGGCGAAATTGTCGCCCCAGGGAACCTGACTTAGCCCTCTGGGGGCCCGGCCCCACTTCTCCCTAAAGAGAGTTTTTTTTTACAATTTTCAAACAAAATGTTGTCTAGTAAGATACACTGGCCCATTATAAAGCACTCCTTCTATTCAAATGTTGTATTTAATGGTTGTACTGTGCATTTTAACCCTATTTTGCAGAAGTATATTAAAGAACACCATTTAAGGAAGCGATCACTCGCTTTCTCACTTCTCCCAAAAATTCTGACCTAGAATGAACCCTGTTAAATTGCCCATTTAAATTTTCTTTTGTTCTGATGAGCTTTCCAATTGGAATGTATTGTTTTGGGCTTTTCTGGGAATTTGAGCACTCGCATTCATTTGAGTTTAGCTTATACAAATTTATTCTGGCTTGATTATGAAACAAGTTCTTACAACTGATATTAATCACTCTCGTGACCTCGTTCCTGATGGAAACTATCGCCACAAGGTATAGAGAAGAGGCAATGTGGAATTTAAATGCCTTGCTTAAGGGCACAAGTAGCATCTACAACTTGGTGTGTAAACTATGGGCCTGAAGCGAACTTGCTATCACAACTTTTGCATTTTGCCCATATTTATGGGTTAAATATTTTAAACATAAATTATGTATACCATAAATATTGGCAAAATGCAAAAGTTGTGATACATAATTTATGTTTAAAATATTTAACCCATAAATATGGGCAAAATGCAAAAGTTGTGATAGCGAGTTTGCAGGTTACAGTACAATCTAACCAATATAGTTATACGTCATCATTATAATTAATTTACCAATTTTTACCCAATGTAAAATAACAAACACTTGTATAGGAATTGGTCGCACAGGCTACGTATCGTTTTATTTCATTTACATAGTCCGCCTCCGTGGTCGAGTGGTTACGGTCGCCGACTTGTATACCACTGTAACCTATCATCACTGATGGTCACGGGTTCGAGCCCCGCTCAGGCCGTGTCTCATTTATATGAAAAAGTTGGCAGTTTCTTACGGAGGTTGGTGCACCCAAGTACTGGTTCACCGCTGGAGCCTGCCCAGGAAAGGTGTTGTTAGGTAAACTGCCCGCCGGCGATATAGCCCAAAATGGTGCTGCTGCAGGCGTAAAACACGAAATATAACATATTTCATTTACATATACACATACAATCAAATCATCCACATGATGGTTCTGCCAAACATCTTGCTACAGAATGTAGGCTGAGTGTCCATGCACTTATAACAATACTGGGTATATTAGTAAATGTAACACTGCCGTTATTTGAGTGTCACACTTATTGTCCAGAACCATCATGTCACTCTCTCCAGCATCACTCACACGGTGTGACACACACTTTACATCATTTCACTCTCTCCAGCACCACTCACACGGTGTGACACACACATTACATCATGTCACTCTCTCCAGCATCACTCACACGGTGTGACACACATATTACATCATGTCACTCTCCCCAGCATCACTCACATGCTGTGACACACATATTACATCATGTCACTCTCCCCAGCATCACTCACAAGCTGTGACACACATATTACATCATGTCACTCTCCAGCATCACTCACACGCTGTGACACACATATTACATCATGTCACTCTCCCCAGCATCACTCACACGCTGTGACACACAATTACATCATGTCACTCTCCCCAGCATCACTCACGCTGTGACACACATATTACATCATGTCACTCTCCCCAGCATCACTCACACGGTGTGACACACATATTACATCATGTCACTCTCCCCAGCATCACTCGCACGGTGTGACAAACATATTACATCATGTCACTCTCCCCAGCATCACTCACATGGTGTGACACACATATTACATCATGTCACTCTCCCCAGCATCACTCACACGGTGTGACACACATATACATCATGTCACTCCCCAGCATCACTCACACACACATATACATCATGTCACTCTCCCCAGCATCACTCACACGGTGTGACACACATATTACATCATGTCACTTCCCCAGCATCACTCAAACGGTGTGACACACATATTACATCATGTCACTCTCCCCAGCATCACTCACACGGTGTGACACACACATTACATCATTTCACTCTCTCCAGCATCACTCACACGGTGTGACGCACATACTACATCATTTCACTCTCTCCAGCATCACTCACACGGTGTGACGCACATACTACATCATTACACTCTCTCCAGCATCACTCACACGGTGTGACACACACATTACATCATTTCACTCTCTCCAGCATCACTCACATGGTGTGACACACATATTACATCATTTTGATCGATAGGTATAGTACGACAGAAAATCGTTTTATCTGCAACAGAGAAAATATGGTAACAACATATCATAACATAAAAGGGCGGGTGGGTCGGGACACGTAGATACGCTTGATACCTGCTTAACATTGAATGAGAACACATTACAATACATGTACTTACATACAGTACACCAGCACATGTATATCTTCTGATTGGCTACTACCTGATGGTCAGATAAACTGACCATAGTATAGTCACTCAAGTATAGCTTACACTGATCGAATATAAATATATTTATTGAAAGGTCATATACTACAGAAAATACTGAAACAATATAATATATATAAATAAACGTATCTCAACAAATTCTATTCTAGCTGTCGGTGCGATCTTAGATGCCAGAGCACACAATATCTTCCTTGCTTGAGGATAACAGATTGGATATTGAGTTTCTTCTCTATCTGTAGGTCGTGCCGGGTGTATAATGTGTCGAGCCGATCCTGTGTTCACAACATCCAGAAGATGACGCTACCTCCAAAAGCTTGCACGACGGAGAATGACGAGAACAAGGAGACAAAGCCAAAGTCTTTCAGGTACATGATGCGGCTACACCTACCACTACAGGACATACGCACCGGGGTTCTGGGGGGGGCTCAGATGTGGCTACACCTACCACTACAGGACATAACCACCTGGGTTCTGGGGGGCTACACCTACCACTACAGAACATAACCACCGGGGTTCTGGAGGGGGCTACACCTACCACTACAAGACATAACCACCTGGGTTCTGGAGGGGCTTAGATGTGGCTACACCTACCACTACAGGACATAACCACCTGGGTTCTGGAGGGGCTACACCTACCACTACAGGACATAACCACCGGGGTTCTGGGGGGGCTACACCTACCACTACAGGACATAACCACCGGGGTTCTGGAGGGGGCTACACCTACCACTACAGGACATAACCACCTGGGTTCTGGGGGGGGCTACACCTACCACTACAGGACATAACCACCGGGGTTCTGGAGGGGCTACACCTACCACTACAGGAAATAAGCACTGGGGGGGGGGGGCTCACACCTACCATTACAGGACATAAGCACCGGGGTTCTGGAGGGACTCACACCTACCACTACAGGACATAACCACCGGGGTTCTGGGGGGGACTCACACCTACCACTACAGGACATAACCACCGGGGTTCTGGAGGGGCTCACACCTACCACTACAGGACATAACCACCGGGGTTCTGGAGGGGCTACACCTACCACTACAGGACATAACCACCGGGGTTCTGGAGGGGCTCACACCTACCACTACAGGACATAACCACCGGGGTTTTGGAGGGGCTCACACCTACCACTACAGGACATAACCACCTGGGTTCTGGAGGGGCTACACCTACCACTACAGGACATAACCACCAGGGTTCTGGAGGGGCTTAGATGTGGCTACACCTACCACTACAGGACATAACCACCGGGGTTCTGGAGGGGCTCAGATGTGGCTACACCTACCACTACAGGACATAACCACAGTGGTTATCTTATCTTAATGTCAAACCCTTTGCGGGGACGTAGACATGTTTTCCTGGGCAAGCTTAGTCGACCTAGGTGGTTAACCAGTACTAAGCAATGTGTGTGAGGTGCATTGCTCAATGACACTACATACGTGGCCTGACCGAGTATCGAACCCCGGGACCGATCGATTCCAAATCCGACACTACCACTGTACCACGGATGCCACACAGACCGCGGTGCTCAAACTCACAACCCTTCGGGTACAGGGCGGTCACAGCGTCCATGGTAGCTCCGAAATATACGGAGATTCATATTGATACCCGTTCACATGACTAACGGCATTCTATTGGCAAGGGTTATTGTCTTTGACTCTGTATGTCTGTGTACAGAATAACTGATTTTCATGAATCTTCGTGGATAACCAGGGACCAGAGTTTGTCTAGGTGGAATTGGTAGGACTTTGGGAGATATCTGTCAGGATGGTCGACGAAGTTTCAAATACCAGTGCTGGGGTTTAAATCTCCGGAGATCTTATCTCTAGTGCTTTTTGTGATGATTTGCTTAAAAATGGAATTAAAAAGTTTAAAAGTTGTTATGGCTTACATATAAGATTAGTCTTATGATATTGTGACGTTTTCTTTATTTCGATAAAAACTTTTAACACAAGAATTTTACGTCGTTTTCAGAATGTTTCATGACGACACAATGCGCTCGTTTTTCCGGCGACTGACTTTTACACCAGACGGCGAGCTTCTGATAGTTCCAGCCGGCTGCGTAGAATCGGAACCAGTTACTAATGCCACGTTCATTTTTACCAGACGGTGTTTATCAAAGTAAGAGATACAGGCAGTCGCAGGCTTCATTCTGTAATTATTTTACAATTGTGTTATTTTGTTGATTTTTTTAATCGGTTGTGTGTACTCGTGTGGCTCACATTAGCATTGTAGTGCTCACTTGTAGTGTAGTCCCTTGTAGTGCAACGGTCCGCACCAGACCATACAAGATAATCCGCTATGCAGACCGAATTAATACAACATTTAGACAACAGTCCGCACCAGACCATACAAGATAATCCGCTATGCAGACCGAATTAATACAACATTTAGACAACAGTCCGCACCAGACCATACAAGATAATCCGCTATGCAGACAGAATTAATACAACATTTAGACAACAGCCCGCACCAGACCGTACAACATAATCCGCTATGCAGACCAAATTAATACATGAATACAATTGGAAGAATATCTATTTCTTTAATGTATGAATTAAGCGTGTATACAGAAACAGAAAGGCAATGTGCAACAAAATAATGGCAATCTCACACTGCAATGAATTAAAATATATTGATACAACTAGCATTGATACAACTAGCATTGATACAACTAGCATTGATGCAACTAGCGATCTGGAGCTATGATGACTGATGTCATGCATGACAAGTGAGATATTTGATGGGAGTGATAACTTCAATGCCGCTTGTTATTATTAGATTATTAAAATCAAGTGTCCTTTGACATGTTGTTTGTAACATTTAGACCAGCTGTATACCTGCCCAGTCCAGACAAGGTGACTATTGCTGTGCGGTGTTGTCCTACAAAGTTCCAGCTGAGAAATATTCCTCGGGACCAACCAAAACATTAATCCAGGTAGAACATTGTGTTGTTTAATCCAGGTAGAACATTGTGTTGTTTAATCCAGGTAGAACATTGTGTTGTTTAATCCAGGTAGAACATTCTATTGTTTAATCCAGGTAGAACATTCTGTTATTTAATAGCGACACTATATCGGAATAAATGATGTTATTTGATAAAAAAAACATTATATTTATGCCCCCAAATGGAGGCATATAGTTTTCGCACTCGACGTGTGTCCGTCTGTCCAAGTCAATATTTTCAGTTTGGGTTAACTTCAATGGAATAAATGATGTTATTTGATAAAAAAACATTATTTTTATGCCCCCAAATACCTAGAATAGATTTCACGTATTTTCATTGTTATATATACGTATTATTCTCCTGCCTATTGTATATCAATCAATTGATAGGGAGAAGAACTATATATTTCTTATAGTATCTCTTCGCTCACTTCCTTTCCAGATAAGCAGAACGAAGATTTAAAAGAATGGGAGAAAAATTGTACGCTTTTCTGGTAAGTCAAATTCTTAAATTATTACGTTTTGTGCCTGCTCGTCTTTCGGTAGGCCAGTGGACACATTCTTGTGAACTCGATAACCTTAGAATTCTTTTATTTAACCATATTTTATTGCAAATCAATAGTACATAATTTTATGTCATACACATAAAGATACAATACATAGCATGAAAATGGTTTGGGCCACAAGTTTTTAACATTAGACAACGGCTCGCACCAAAGACAACGGCCCGAATTCTTTGACCTACCTTCATCTAAAAGTGTGGTAACGGTCAAAGTCACATTATTCATTAAACCATACACTTGCCCGCACAATCATTTTTACAACGTATTATCCCCCCCCCCCAACAAGGTTGCTCCCACCCTCAGTTGGAGACCTCCTCCCACCCTCAGT